>CM031236.1:645613198-645925698 GCA_018340775.1 Taxus wallichiana var. yunnanensis
TCATGGAACTCAATGCAATACATTGAGAATGGGCCTTGCTTAAATAGACAAGGAATAACAATCTAAGAACCAATCAAGGTCGTAGATCAAGCCATAAATCAAGGAAATAAATAGTCATCAAAGAACTAGTCAAGACCATATAGTTAGGAGAGAACTAGACATCAAGGATCTAGTCAATACCATAGATCAAGGAAAGAACTATACCTAAGAACTATATAATATCTCCTAAGTATCTAAATAAGATAAAAGAGATATCCACACACATAAGTGGGTGAGGATAAATACAATAAAGGTAACTAAAATACCTAGGTGAACATGAGCTAAGGTAAATACCTACTCTAACAAAAGGGAACTATAATGTTTAAATGTTGCGTATTAAATTCATTGAAGGCATAACCGTAATGAATTATTTAGTAAAAAAATTGCTAATTTGATGAAGTAAAAAGTGGTTGTTATAGGTTTGGTTAGTTGAGATGGACAAATTATGGTTGGATGGGTCGATGGCATACGCATAGGTTGGAAAATGTCTAAACACCTCAGGTTGGATGACACAGGGTTAGACAAACCACCGAGGGTTGGTCGGGTAGCACATTGTATGGGTAGAGATAGACGGTTGTCCAACCTCCTAGATCGGGCGACCCATCGTTTAAAGATGGTGACCAATAAGTTGGGCGTCTGCCACAAAAATGTAAAACCTACTGAGAATAGGATGTCCAACCTCCCTAGGTTGGACATTTGAGGTCAAACAACACACAAGGTTGGATGGATCACATGGTTGGGCGGGTCACACGGTTGGACGACTCATGAGTCCTAGATCAATTGAGAGTAGGTTAGAAAAGATAGCTCAACTACCACATTAATAGAAGTATTTGGGGTTGTTCAACTACCTATTAGTGATTTATTGAGGGTAGGTGAGACAAATTCCTATATATATGTAAGAACCCCTTCATTTGAAGGGTGTACTTTTCTTTGTAAGCGGCATCATGCCCAAATGGTGACCAATTTCCCACGAGTTTCAGACCTCAAATTTGGCCTGTAATGTAATTTTGGGCCTTCTTCCATGAATGTAATGTGATTATGCATATTTGAAGCAATTTGAAGTGTGTTTTATGGCACTTTTACCTACCTTTGCTAATTTTATTTTGCATCCATGCTTTTCCATTCATTTTTGGCATGTTGTTCTTTCCTACTTGAAGTTTCCAAATTTTGAAGTGTTGTTAATGCATGGATGAGTTGAGGATGTTGGGTTCTTGAAATGTGGCACATTATGTCGACCCTCTATCACCGGTATCCTTCTATTTCCTTCCCCTCGTGGAAAGAGCTCAACCACCCCTTTTCTCGGTGCTATCACCACTTTTAGCTTAGGTTTTCCATTTTTCTACATCTTCTTCTATCCCTGGTCCCTTGACATGTTTAGGTTAGGATTTGATTTTAGTTTTAGGAATAGTGTTAGTATTAGGATAGGTAGAAGAACCAGCCTTCTCCTGGACGTCTGTGCTTAGTTCACCTATCCCACAACCGAGAGATAGTCCCATGTTGTCTCAAATCCTGAGTTATCTATGAATTAGGCATAGGTACACATTTGATCACCATCAGTACTCCCATTGAAGTAACCGGAAACATCTTTCCATCCAATTTTTGTAATTGTCAATCACTTGATTCCAATATCTTGGTTCTGTAAATGGTCCTAACTAATGCACTTTGATATTTTTAGGTGGCGCAAAAACTTGGAATTGTACAAAGGTACCATCTTTCCCAATACAAAGGATGTATTTATGATATACCTAGCATGTAAGGCCTTTTGTTGATCTTTTTCTATTTTTTTATCTCCATCAAAAATTGTGTGCAGCTATTCCAACTACATTAATGTATTGATACATTCATCCACCACTTTCACATCAACAAGCCTATCTCGCACATGTAATACATATGGAGGGTAGCATGAATTAAAAAGGTAATATTTCCTCTGCACCAAACATGAATTGAAAGGGTATGGCCTTATTCAACATCTTGCAAGTTTTTGTATACCCATAACATAATTGATACTTTGTTAAGCCAATCCTTCCTACCTACATAACATTTTTTTTTCAATGTTTATCCCACAATCTTATTGAAGTCCTTTGAAATACTATTGGATTGTGGGTGATAGGGTGTAGTATTAAGGTTGGCAACCATAAAATGTTCTAATAATATTCTAATTATCTCATTTATAAAATGAATTCCCCTATCACTAAAAATGATCAATGGACAACCATACCTACTTATAAAGTTTTCCCATAAAAATATTACTATTGTAGTTGTAGTGTAATCATTTGTAGGTGTTGTTTCTACCCACCTTGTCAAGTAATTTGTGCATGTAATGATGTAACACGCGCTAATCCTCCACAAAATTAGTGCAACTAGGATAACAAAGTCAATTTATCATTTCTCAAAAGGCTTTACAATAGTTATATTTTGATTAGGAAAATATGGAAATATATACCTAAATATAATTATTATTGCAATAGTAAATGAATTAATAATTAAGTATAAATTTGACCCAAGAAAAATTAAGCTAGAAAGTTCGAAACCCTAGTTGTAAAGAGGAGATAAGATGACTTAGTTGTTTCACAATTAATCTGTATTGTGCAGAAGTCATGACCAAATTAACGAAAAGGAGATGTGTCACACGGATCCTCGAAAAAATATGCAAGTGACGATCTTCCTGGTGAGGCGCACGGAGAGGGACATGAGCGCATGTGGGCACCTTGGACCTTTTACAGTTCTTATGAATAATAAAACCCTTAGAAAAAACTTCTTCCCGGGTTGTAAGTTGTTCTCTATCCTTTATCTTTGGTTGATAGTATGTCACACAATGATCGCCGATGTCACTGATAACCTGCAATGAAATATTAACCTATAAAACCCTCAAGATTGCATCAAATCCTAAAAAGAAAATAATGAAAATGATTGGACTATCCTCAACTCACAATTAGTGAAATTACAATCGAGCATTGTGCTACATTTCAAACCCAATGTAGTTTTAGGTGTGTGTGTGTGTGTGTGTGTGAATTATGCCCCAGTGGCTCTTACAAGTGTCACACTTGATAGCGAACACATAGTTAGATGTAAAGAAATGTAATATATGTGTGCAAGGAATAGAATGAACTTCCCTCCTATGAATCGTATGAAGAATAATGAAATCCTTTTCCTCGAATGGATGCTAGAATGGATGTTTTGATGCTCTTGAATATCCTTTGGATGTAACCTTGGTGGTGATAGTTAATGCTTAATGCTTGGTCCTTTATTTTGCTCACATAACTTTATATTTATATGATTCCCTTGCTTGAATTTTGTAAATGTCCTGGAAATGCCGACTACTAAAAATATAAGATGATCAAATAGATAGAAAGGACCCAAAATATGTGAACAAAGTACAAAGAGGTCATGGGCACCTAGAGGGGATGGGGGATCCTGACACTCGTGTCCTAGCTAGGTGCTAGTGTCCAAGATGAGAAATGCCAAGGTATGAAAAGACATACTGAGAAAGTAAGAGTGTAAGACCAAAAGTGGAAACATAAAGGAAGAAAATATGGCCAAAGACATGGGTTAATTAGTACTTTTCTTACTTAGGAATCATATGAATAGTAGTATGCAATCAAGACTAGATAATTACCCAAAGTGCATGATTTTGTGTCTACATTTTCCCCACTTTATTTTTTTGAGTGAATTCTTGATAACATAAAGTAGATAAGAGATGTGTACATAATAACCATGTATATCGATGGCGAAAGCATGCCAAGAGACAAGGAAAAGTGTGGAGTGATAAAAATGTGAAGCATGGAAACTAGAGAGGAGAAAGTGCAAAAAGTGATGATGAATGATGACCCTAGGGTGGAAATGCATGTGTAAAGGTCGCCATTGTACCTATTTTTGATGTTGATGTTGATGTGATTGATGTTGTTGAAGTTAGATGATGTAGGATGATGTTGAATGATGTTGACTACCACTTCCCATAAGGACGGACCTACAAAAGAGAAGAACAAACAAGTAGTCAAATATGTGTGTATATGAGTAAAATGTAAAAAGTATGTAAAATGTGAAAAATGTGAAAAAGGAACATGTGCACCTGATCCGTGATGAGAAAGAGTGTAAAAATGATCCTGATGATGATGTAGAAGAACAATTTTTGGTCAATCTCATGCTAGTTGTGTTGGCTAGGATTTTTGCGGTGATCTCATGCCATGACAGAAGTAGTATAGAGAGAAAAGTATAGTGTCATCCTCAAACATTTAATTTATTCCTGAAATTCATGGAGCACCACTACAAATGGTGTTTAAAAATATGACCCGGTTTAACCAATTCTAATCCAATGCTGAAGAAGAAAATGTTGTATGCTATATGTATGTTGGGTGCTAAGGACTGTATGCCCTATAGAAGTTGTTGTGTAAACTGTTGTAGACTATGCTACATTGAAAGATGATGTGTAACTACCCCCTAGCGCCCGGGAGCTATTGTCCTAGTTTGGGTGCTAGCGTATGTCTTGTGTTAAGGACCTAAGTCTGATTTTGAGCCCTTTTTGAGACTAATAACTGTGTTTTACCAAGACTCTGTATCTGTGTTGAACTATGTCTGTAAACTCTACCGTATGGGGTGAATGATTCACCCAAATGATTCATTCCTCATTTGCGATGTTCTTTGAGGAGTATGTGGCCCAAAAGAGGACCGACCGTGGTGCTAAAACTATTCCTTGCAAGAGGGGAAGAGAGTGTGCTTAGTAGAAACCAAGACACATGAAAACAAAATGGCTGGAAACAAATGTTAGTACAAGTAAATACAAACACTCATATAAGCTAAGTAGACAAGAATACATAGTGTAAGCTAACATGTAAGAAGACAATACATAAGTAGATAATGTAGACCGTGAAAAGAGCATTACAAACATGGGAAATATCTCATGATGTCGCAAGAAAATCAAGGCCGATAAGGCCAAAAGTAGACAAGTGTGCACACAAGACAAAGGTAAAAGCACACGCAAACAATGACATACAATGATGTGAAAAGGTAGACAATAGAAAAAAATATAACAAATAACCATGGAAGAAAATATACCTACGAATAAAATGTTGCACATGAAGCACCCATTATCATGTTAGATAAATAAAAAATTATGTCAAAGCGTGTATAATCCGATAAAGTAATGTGCTATGAAAAACAAAACAATAACGATTGTAGTGTACAAATGTGGATTGCCTTAGGAGTCATTATGGGACTTTGGTAAAGGTATTGCAACAAGCATCCATGTTGCATTTTTGGATCTGTAGAATATGCAATCACAACTAGAAAGCAAGTGAATTCACATGTTTTTATGATAAAGATAATGACATACAAGATATCTATCTAGCATGTGTAATAAAGTGTACATGTAAAAACATAAATAAGCAAGAGTAAATGCGACCAAGATATGTAGTATGTTGTGGATGAGATGGAATGGAATGCGAGTGAATGATAGGAGCACTATGCCCCCGAGTGGATGTGTATGCATGAGATGAGTTTAATTTATACATACCCTCTTAACGTCAAGAATGAACTATATATCAAGATTGTGTCATCGGAAATGGTCTAATTGGTGCGCACTAGAAATATATGATCGACAAAGCATATAACGTAGAAGATGTATGAATGAGTGAGTGTGGTGCGAGTTCATTTGAGATATAACCCTCAAAACTAGAGTATGAACCATGGAACTAGAGTGCATCATAGGGTAATGACCGCAACGTGTAGAAGTAGATGTAAGAGAGATGTAGCATGAATGTGTATAGTGAGTAATGCACCTAGTGTGTGATAGAAGCTGCGAGAGGAAGATGTCATGTGTGTAGAATGTGTGTTGTGTGAGATGTTGATGTAGGAGCATCAAGAGTTAAAATAAATAAGGTCATATTAGACCATCTAAGCATGTTTGGTTTTGTGTATTTGAGTGATTTTCCTTGAGTTAGTGAAGGTCAATTGAATGTGTTGTAAAAAGTAAACTAGGTGTGCTAGAGAGGGAAATTAGTTGTCCTAATGCCTAATTAAGGCTTATCATGATGTATGTTGAGTTTTTTAGTAGTTTGAATGAATGGAGGAAGTTTAGGGATGTGGTTACTTTTTTCTAAGTGTGGTTTTGGTGGTTGAGCTCATCTAGGAGCTAATTTGTCAAATTTAGAGCTAGAACTAGAGTTTAACTAGCCTAGGAAAATAGATAGAGAGAGAAATTTGAGGAAAAATAGAGATGGAGGATGATTCAAAGGGAATGTAATGTTGTAAACTAATAATAAGATTTATATGTAGATGTTGCGAGGCAATATAGCTCCATATTTTATGTTTGCATTGTTGTTTTATATGGACCCCAAATCAAAACCTTTCTTTGGACGAGAAGAGTAAATGAGACTCACAATTTAATGAATTTTTGAGCACTTTGTGAGAGTTCGAGAATATGAAGGAAGGTAATAAGATCCACCATGAATTTTTATGGCTCTTGAAACTTTACGGTTTGACATGTAGCTTAGTTTTTATGCTCCTGGGCCCTAATTAGGGCATCATCTAATTAAATTTCTAGCCATAAAAAATAAATGAAATTTTATGATTATTCCTATCTTAGGGAGGAATAAAGACTTTTGGAGTCTCTAGATCCAACTCACATGTGTGAGATAGTTCCATTAGAATTTGCATTGCAATAAATGCAGGCATGCAAAATGGAGAGTATTGACTTGCATGGATGATCAAAATTTTGAATCAAGATGAAAAAATCACTAAGAGTATATTGAGGACCCTACATATATATTTCAATCATCTCTCAAACCATATCATCACTAAAATTTCCCTCTTGTTATGGTGAGGGCCTAAGAAGACCTAATTTACATAGTACACATACAAAGGAAATACAATTTCTAACAAAGGAACCTATTGTGGAATTGGGCATGAGTTAGAAATGGATAAAGGGTCTTAGAAACAAAATTCAATATAGGGGGTTGCTTCATGATAAATTAAGATATCAGAGCATTTGTGTGTATACAAGGCTTGAAAGCTAAATAGGCATTAAGAAGAGAAGTATATTGAAATGTAGCTATTAGATAGAATCAGGGATCTAAAAACCTTAGGATAGGAGAGATATGGTGTTCTAAAGGTGTTAGGGGCAGTCTGAGAGTGAGTGTGAAGATTTGAGTATATTGACCAAGGAAACACTTGGTCTAGGCTTGGGCATTGAAGGTTATGCATGTTGGTGATTGATGGAAGGAATCAATACTTGAAGTGGTATAACAAAGATGAAAAGGTGATGTTATAAGACTTATGATCAGTGGAATCATCATCAAAAGTCACATGTAACTCTATTTCATCATTATTTTCATTTGGATGATAATTTCAATAGAAGGGTGTGTGTGGTAGTAGCAAGGCATGCCTAAAGAGAATTGGAGTAGGGGATAGTATTGAAGGAGTGAATGCTTCAGTGGATTTCATGAGTCTAACATAACTAATTCTAGGGTTCCATTCATCTAGATTCTTGAGCTAATATAACCACTTACAAGTACAAGGTATGACTTATTAGTTTCATTGCTCATAGATTGCCTAAAGGGTTGTATACTTGGTGGATCTAGAATAATTGGAACTTTATTTATTGGGAAGGTCAAAGACAAGTAAGTTTGGAGATCCTTAGTGTAGGGGAGTTGTAGATTAGAAAAATAAATCTCATAGCTCTCTAATGGAGAGGATAATCATCCTTAAGAGTAAGGTTTTAGTCATGAACGAGAACATGGTGGAAATCGGTTTAACCTCTACACCATTTTTGGTATTAGGCTGGTTTCTCTATTAAATTAGATATATTGCAAATATTTATAAAATTTGAAATTGATTGATTGTGTGAAAATTATTGTGACAACATGGAAAAAGGAGGAAATCCATCATTGTAGGGTATTATGAATCTAATCCAGGAGGGAGTAATGAAGAAGATGGAAAATATGATGCATGAGATCAATGATTTGGGAGTAAGGATGAAAAAAATGGAGACATTGTGTTTAGGTATGGAAAAGGTAGCTGATAGAAGTAATGATCAGAAACATGGTGAGTCATTGTTGTTAAGAAGAGTACTTCTACAACAACAAGAAGCTAAACCCCAGGAGCCAGCTTGCAGGAGGAGTCTTTTCGAGGAAAGACACACAATAAGAGGAAAGGTATGTCAGGTAATTATTGATAATGACAGCATTGATAATATTGTGTCTGAGGAAATGGTTAGTAAATTGGGTTTAAAGAGGTTAGTTCACCCTACACCATATAAAGTTGCATGGGTTCAGAAGAACCATCAAATTCTTGTAAATGAGCAATGTAGAGTACCTTTCAAGATTGGAAGTTTGCATGATGAGGTGTTATGTGATATCATGCCTATGGATGTATGCCATTTACTCCTAGGAAAGCCATGGCAGTATGATAGGAAGGTAGTTTATAATGGAAGGTTGAATAAGTGTTTTCTAACAAAGAATGGAATAGAGCATATTTTGGTACCTTTGATGGATCAAGATGTAGGAAAAGAAAGGAGGAGCATGGTATTTGGGATAAAGGAATTTGTGGTGAAAACCAAGAACCAGGTCTTAAACCTCTTGAAAGAGGAAGGAGTGAGTGAATCCTTGGAAGAAGGATGTGAAGAAAAAGTTGTCAAGTTGCAGTAGGTAAGATCCATTGAAAAGGATCAAGAAAATCAGGTAAAATCCCAAAAGAGGCTGAAAGAGAACATGAAGTTCTCAAGAAAAGTGAAGGAAGACCAAGAAGGTTGGTTGAGTCACCAGAGTAAGAGTGACAAGAACAAGCAGTAGTATAGCATTGAAGAAGAGGAAAGGACATGGAAAGTAGTCCTTGAAGATCTTATGAAGGATCTAGAAGAAAAATAGATTGAGAAGTAATATCAAGAAGGAAAGAAGCATGAACCATTACACCAAGGCCTAGAGCATGGGCTAAGGAATAAAAATGAAGCTAATAGAAAGATGAGGCTATGTCAAATGTGGACTTCATAAATGAAGAAGTGCAACAACGAATAGTGAACAAAGAAAGTTTCCAAGTCAGCCCAAAGAAGGAATTCAAGTGGAGAACAAAGTAAAGGAGTGCATGGAGCGGATCTATGGAGGAAAAAGAGCCTCTGCATTTTCAACCTAATGATATTTTTCGTGTGTGCATATAGGTTTGGGAATCCAAACTCCAAAGGAGATTAAATCAAGTAAATAACATCAAAAGGAAAATCCAAGGGATTTGAAGAGTAAAGTCAAAGATGAAATGTGGAAGAAAATACCAAGACTAGTTGTCAAATAGTCAATGAAGAAGCAAAAGAAACTATTGATGGAAAGAGGTAGGATATTGAAGAAGACCCGGTAGGATATGATCAAGTGAGAAGCTGAGAAAAAGAAAGAGAACAAATAGAAAGCCAAGTCAGGTGTCTAACTCAACAAGGAAGAACAATTAATGAATCCTTTAAGCATCTTTTCAAGATTCAAGAGGAATACAAGTTGGAAAAACAAATGATGAAGACTAAAGAGCAAGGATACATTCCTAGCATGCATGGGAATGAGATAGATCAACTAAGTACAGTCAAGAGGAAGAGTTGTAAGTATTTGCAAGAAGAACATATGAGGATGACTATGGAGAAATTCAAGCTTGTGACCAGTCAAAAAGAGGTTAAGGAGACCAATTTGAAGTCTAAGAGCTTAAGTTGCATACAGGGTATGCATATAAGTAGGGTGAATATGATTATATATGTTACAATGCTTCAAAATGCTGATACAATCCCTTGGAGCCACAACTTGTGGCAAGATAGTATATTGTAGGTGATAATATCATTAAGTAGGTTGAGATCAACTCAAGGAGAAATCATAATGAAACCTAAGATAGGTGTTGAGAATAGTTTTGAAAAGTCCAAGACAAATTTGATAGTTGACAAAGAACATACAATGTGAAAGAAGACATATAACCCCATACAAGGATATGAATCATATGGAACAAATCAGACCAAAAAGAATCATATGGACAGTCATGAAGGTACAGAGTTTGAACTTCAAAAAGATCATGATATGATGAAAATAAGAAAGAATATGTCCCAGTACAAACTAGAAGAAGAATGGGATAGTGATGACTTTCAAATTCTTATGAAATTTTGTGAACTAGTATTGTAAAAGGAAGAAGATTTAGTTGATCTTAATTCCATGAAAACCATGAGTACACAAGAATCAATGTTGAAACCTCATTCAAGAAGTTATAATGTTAAAAATGGTGTTTGTCTATAGTTAATAAGGCTTGGTGAGCTTGTTGCAAACAAGAAATCAGGTGGAATATAGTTTAGTACAAGATCAAGATATAATAACAAGCCTAGTACAAGGAGGTAGGAAAATGCATAAAGGAACTAGTAACCACAAATATACAAGAAGATTGTACAAGCAAGGAATCCTTATTTAATAAATCAGATAACTAGTTATAGTGGTATGGAATAAAGTTTGAGGAGACAAGTAAACCCACAAAGGATACAAGGGTGTTTGATTTCAATATTGGAGACTTCTACTTCATCAAAAAAGTGAAACAAGCCTTTAAAGGAGAAAAATGTGAAGATGAGAAGAAATGGGTGATAAAACAAGATGAGAAGGCACTTAAGACTTATGATTGGATGACTAATATTTCTCTAGATGTTGTGATTGTAGGTGAACATGAAGAATGGAAGGCAGAGTTAAGATGCATGATGAAGAAGGATGAAGTAGAACAAGATATAAACAAGAAAGAAAAGAATATGAAGAAGAGAAAGAAGAATACAAGATTGAAAGTGGTGGTTGTGGGGGAAATCACATCAAAAATAAAGAAAACCAAGCAAGGAACATGCTAAAGAAATGGAAGATAAGGAAGAGGAAGACATCTCTAATGCATTTGAGCGGGAGAGCTCAACTTTTTCTTGCGAGGGTACTCGATGTGAAGAGAATCAAGAGTTAAAATACATAAGGTCATATAAGACCATCTAAAAATGTTTTGTTTTGTGTATTTGAGTAATTTTACTTGAGTTATTGAAGGTCAATTGAATGTGTTGTAAAAATAAAACTAGGTGTGCTAGAGAGGGCAATTAGTTGTCCTAATGCCTAATTAAGGATTATCATGATGTATGTTGAGTTGTCTTAGTAGGTTGAATGAATGGAGGAAGTTTAGGGATGTCGTTTCTTGTTTCTAAGTGCGGTTTTGGTGGTTAAGCTCATTTAGGAGCTAATTTGTCTAATTTAGAACTAGAACTAGAGTTTAGCTAGTCTAGGAAAATAGATAGAGAGAGAAATTTAAGGAAAAAGAGAGATGGATGATGATTCAAAGGAATGTAATGTTGGAAATGAATAATAAGATGCATATACAGATGTTATAGGTAATAAAGCTTAAAATTTTATTTTTGCATTGTTGTTTTATATGGATCCCAAATCTAAAACCCTACTCTATCCGAGAAGTGTAAATGAGACAATCATAATTTAATGATTTTATTAGCATGGTGTGAGTTTGAGAACATGAAGGAAGGTAATATGATCCACCATGATTTTTATGGCTCTTGAAACTATATGGTTTGACCTATAGCTCAATTTTTGTGCTCTAAGTCCATAATTAGGGCATCATCTAATTAAATTTCTAGCTAAAAAAAAAATGAAATTTTAGGATTATTCATGTATTAGGGAGGAATAGAGACTTGTGGAGTCTCGGGATCCAAATCGCATGTGTGAGATAGTTCCATTAGAATTTTCATTGTAGTTGTATATGGATGCAAAGTGGGGAAAATTGACTTACATGGATGATCAAAATTTTGAATCCAGATGCAAAACTCACCAAGGAGTATATTGAGGACCCCATAGAGGTATTTAAATCATCTCTCAAATAAGATCATCACTAAAAATTCCTATTGTTATATGTCTGACGGCCTAAGAAGACCTAATTTGCATAGTACACATATAAAGGAAGTACAATTTCTAACAAAGGAACCTATTGTGGAATTTAAGCATGAGTCGAGAGATGGATAAAGGGTCTTAGAAACACAATTCAATAAAGGGGGTTACTTGGGATAAATTAAGATATCAAAGCATTTGTGTGTATAGAAGGTTAGAAAGCTAAATATGCCTTAAGAAGAGAAGTATATTGAAATGCAACTGTTGGACGGAATCGGGGGTCTAAACACCTTAGGATAGGAGAGATAAGGTGTTCTAAAGGTGTTAGAGGTAGTTTGAGAGTGAGTGTGAAGATTTGAGTATATTGACCATGGAAACACTAGTTCTAGGATTGGACATTGAGGGTTATACATGTTGGTGACTGATGGAAGTAATTAATACTTGAAGTGGTATAACGAGAGATGAAAAGGTGACGTCGAAGACTTATGATCGGTGGAGCCATCATCAAAATTCACGAGTAACTCTATTTCATCATTGTTTTCATTTGGATGCTAATTTTAATGGAGGGTGTGTGTGTAGTAGTAGCAAGGCATGCTTAAAGAAAATTGGAGTAGGGGATAGTAATGAAGGAGTGATGGCTTCATTGGATTTCATGAGTCCAAGATAGCTAATTCTATGTTTCCATTCATCTATATGCTTGAGCTAATATGACTACTTACAAGTACAAGTTATGACTTATTAGTTCTATTTATCGTAGATTTCCTTAAGTGTTGTATACCCAAATGGATTTAGAATAATTAGAACTATATTTATTGGGGAAGTTCGGAGATAAGTTTGGAGATCCTCGGTGCAAGGAGTTGTAGATTAGAACAAGAAATCTTAGAGCTCTTTAATGGAAGGGATAATCATCCTTAAGAGTAAGGATGTAGCCATAAACGAGAACATGGGGAAATTGGTTTAACCTCTACACTAGATGTGTAATGTGTAGTGTGACTAAGCAACGGTAGAGCTATGTATTGTAAATATTCCAAGTGTAAAATGTGTTATATGGCCAAGTGTGTGGGAATGTGTAGTGTGTATAGTGTGCAGTGTGTGAGGTTCATGTATATAGTATGCCCTCAACATTCAAGTGTGAACCATAGCATGAGAGTGCATCATTGGGAAATAACAATACTAATGTATCAAGATGTGTATGTTGTGTGTGGGTAACTAGATGTGAAATGATGAAAATATAAGACATGTGTGTATATAATTGGGGGATAAATAAGTGCGATGCCCCTCAAGTGTGTGATAATTAATGTGCTAACCGATGAAAATAAAGGATGAGGGTCCTCTACCTAATGCTTGTGGAGATGAAGGCATGTGATCAAAGAGTGACAACATATAAGAGAGACGTTGTGTAGGTGAATGAAGCCTAAATGCATACTACTGATGAATATAATGTGGAGGTGATGGACATATATGTGTAACCAAATGTGGAGGTGCTAGACACCTATGTGTAACCAAACATGAAGGTGATGGAAACATTTGTGTAATCGAACATGAAAGGTGATGGAAACCTATGTGTAACCGGACGTGGAGGTGATGGAAACCTATGTGTAGGAGAGTGAGGCGTGATGTATACCAATGTGAAGGATTGGTTTGAGTAGTGGACCTAGACCGATGTGACAAGACTAGTTTACCGATGAGACCATGTAGGCTAAGTGTGAATAAGTGAGCTAGGAGAGGATTTTGCTTTCGTTTCAAGAGGCCATGAGGACCTACATGCTTTAGCTAATGTAATGGAAACCTCAAGAGGAGGTTTCATCCATAATGTAGATGGTGGAACACCATTTATAGAAATGACTTACTTTTTATGAATGAATTTAAAATGTAAATGAGGCATGGAGAAGATAGCCTAAGTTGCATAGAGCCATTAGAGGTCTAAGAGAATGTCATGCCCCTCAACGGATGGCACCATAACAAAAGGCACAAGTAGGGCGAGAAAACTAATAGTGACCAGAATTTTGACAACTCCATGTGATTTGGGAATTGGATATGAGATTTTTGATAGTGGATAGCCAATAGAAACAAGGAGTGTAATGGAACATGCATTGACGTGCCATGATGGATCAACTCTAGTGTTATTGATAGGAGTGGATCCAATAGAAGCACGAATGTGTAAGTGATCAAAAGATAATGTAGCGTGATAATCATAATCGGAGAAAGTAATGAGTGGTGGGGATGTCTTAGTATGAGAAACTAGAAAATCAAGAGCCCTCGATGCAGGAGGAGGCACTATGCGATATGTATGATTTTTTGAGGATTCAGTCATTTGTTTGTCATGTTTCAGGAGAGGATTGTTAAATATTTTGAGCTTATGATTTTCATTGATGAAAGGCGAAGCCATAGGCTCTGTGGAAGCTCAAGTTTATTATTGTAGATAAGATCTTGAATAAGGTTACAAAGTTTAAAACACCGATATGTAGAATTTACAATACATTGATGATATTCACATCGAGAGTTTTCATTGTAATTACGACCTTTTGGATGAGATATATCCAAGTTTAGTGGATGGGGAAGCATAATAAAATTTCTCTCAATAAGTTGTGGTAATATAAGATGTGGAGTTATAAGATGTGGAGTGATAGTCAATTATGTATATTTACGCTTAGGATTTTGCCATTGGATCTCTTTAATGTTAGATACAATGTTAACAATTATCTTAGCTTTAGTAGGTTTGGGTGATGGCTTGAAAGTTGATTTATTTTGAAAACATGCGAGAAGATGAAGCATGTTCCTGATACTTAAGCTTTCCTATAGATAAGAGTTTTGTTTCACGTAGCTTAAGAGTGTGACATAAATGATCGAATGATGGAGAGGTCTCAAAGATAACACTCTCTGAAGAGGTGGTAATAGACTTTGTACAAATAGATCTTGAAGTTCAGAGTCCACAAGAACATTATACATCTTAGCTAAGTTGTTTTTGTATCGCAAGACATAATCCACTAGATGTTCATTAGACCCTTGTTTAAGTTGAGAAAGTTGAGCATAAGATATCTTAGAGCCAATATTGATAGAGAAATATGTGATAAAATCATCGTCTAGATGTGTGAAATATGTTACCAAATGGACAGGTAGGTCATAGAACCAACGCATTGCATAATCGTGAAGAGTACAAGGAAAGAGCTTAGCTAGGAGAATATGATCATCCGTAAAATCTAGACAAGCCACATGAAATGCTCGAAGATGATCTTAGGGGTCACCATGGCCATTGAAAATAGGAAATTTAGGGGTGACAAAATTATGTGGAAGTGCATAAGTGGAAATGGCGATTGAAAAGGAGAATGAAGGAGTAGTGTGGAATCAAAAGATGGAGATGCACGAGAAGTATCATAATTCAATTAAAGAATTTGTGCTTGGAGGTCTTGATAAAGAGAGGATAAATATTGAGTGCTAGTGGAAGAAACTTTCCATGTGTGAGAAACAAGAGGTGGAGTGAAGTGATTGGTGGGAGTAGGAACTGAAACAAGAACAATAGATGTAGGTAGAAGAGTGGCAACAGACGGTTGAGTGGTAATCGAGGCGGGGATGGAAAAAAATCATAAGTAGTAATCTCCATAAGATTTGTGGCATCCTCATGAGAAACACATAAAAGTAATTCTAGATCTTGAGGATACTCGTGATATGATCATTAAGGTTTTGAGATGGGATTCAGTAAATTCACCACAAAATTGAGCCATAATGATAAGCGGGTAAGAGATCTAAATGAAAGGTGGATTCAAGCATGGGTTTCACCAAAATGATTAAGTAAATATGGAAATAAATGCCTAAATATAATTGATATTGTAGTAATAAATGAATGAAAAATTAAGTATAAATCGACCCAATCAAAATTAAGCTAGAAACTATGAAACCCTGGTTGCAAAGAGGAGATAAGATGACTTAGTTATTTCACAATTAATCTTAGACTAGAATGAAAAAAAGGGAGAAGTGTCACACGAGCCTCGAGAGAAATGTGCGAGCTGATGATTGACTAGATCGAGGTTCCTTGAGAGGGCATGGGCACTGTGGGCACCTTGGACCTATTTCTGGGTTCATGTGACTGCTAAAACCCTCAAAAATACTTTTTTACGAGGGTCACAAGGTGTTTTTTGTCCTTCACATTTGGTCACTAGTATGTCGCACAATGATCGCCAATGTCTCTAATAACCTATAATGAAATGTTGACTTGCAAAACCATCAAGAGTGCATCAAATCCTAAAAATAAAATAATGCAAATGAGGGGTCAAACCTGTCCTCGGTTATGAACTAGTGAACTTACGACCGAGAATTGCACTACATTTCAGACCCAATGTAGTTTTAGATATGTGTGTGGAATTGTACCCTAGGTGTCTCTTTTGTGTGTTGCACTTGATAGAAATAAAGTAGATAGATGTAAAGAAATGTAATAGATGTGTGCATGGAATAGAATGAAATTACTCTCCTATGAAGTGTATGTAGAATAATGCAGTCTCTTTCCCTTTAATGGATGCTAGAATGGATGCTTTGATGCTCTTGAATATTCTTTGGATGCAACCTTAGGTGGTGATAGCTAATGCTTAGTGCTTGGTCCTTTACTATGATCACATAACTTTATATTTATATGATTCCCTTGTTTGAATTTCATAATTAACCCTGTAAAGGCCGACTACCAAAAATATAAGATGTTCAAACGAGATAGAAAGGACACAAAAGATGTGAAAAATTATAAATATGTCAAGGGTTCCTAGAGGGGAAAGGGGCACCTAGAGTGGCATTCAGCTAGTCTTTGGTGTCTAAGATGAGAAATTCCAAGGTATAAAAAGAGAGAATGAGAAAGTAAGAGTGTAAAACCAAAAGTGGCAACAAAAAGGAAGAAAATATGGCCAAAACATGGGTTAATTAGTGATTTTCTTACTTAGGAATCATATGAATAGTAGTATGTAATCATGACTAGATATTTACCAAAAGTACGTGATT
Organism: Taxus wallichiana var. yunnanensis; assembly: GCA_018340775.1. Taxonomy (NCBI): domain Eukaryota; kingdom Viridiplantae; phylum Streptophyta; class Pinopsida; order Cupressales; family Taxaceae; genus Taxus; species Taxus wallichiana. Next base: position 645,630,070 of record CM031236.1, read on the forward strand.
TTTGTCTACATAGGTCAGTAATGGAATCTCAACACGGTTTCCTGATTTTCCTATCCTTTGACAATGATCACATGCTTTGAAAAATGCATTATTGTCCATACAAAGTGTCTACCACCATAACCCTTGAAGTAAAATATTGCCCAATGTTTCTTCACATGTATAATGGCATGTAGTTATCCCACCATGCATTTCTTCCATGATGGACTCATGCTCATGCTCCATAACAAACTCCGCACAAATATTTTTGTGACCTATCTTGTATAGGTCTCCTCCAACAAGTTGGTATGGTTTTGGGTAAATAGCTAGTTGTTTCTTCTCCAAGGTCTTTAATCCCTCAGGGTGTAACTCTTATACACAATAATATGCCAATATCCTCTAAGTCTACTAGCACATGTTGTCACTTGAATAAATGATCATCTAACATAGTATCTCCTATGATTTATGCATCCTCACCAGATTTAATCCTTGAAAAATAATTTGGTCCCAAGTTACTTTTTTGAGGCTTCACTACAACCAAAAAATTAAAATTTTAGAATAAGAGGATCCAACAAAAATGAACCCTTGAAAAAGATCTTGTTAACTAAATATTTAAGTGTCATGTGATCAATATAAAACATGGATGGTGTTGCTAAAAATATTTTCTTATCTTATGAAGTGTGTACACCATGGATAACTCATCACGCTCTTTATTTATGTAAGGTTTCTCAATTGGGGATAGCTTCACCTTTGCAAAATAGATGGGATGATCTACATTTCCTTCCCTGATAGGTAAACACCACTCGCAACGTTCATTCTGAAGCATATTCATGAACATGAAATGGTAAATTCTAAGAAGAGAAGTATATAATAGGTATAGTAGTTAGTATTTCCTTCATGTTTTCAAATGCATGTTGTTGTGCATCACCCTAATAAAATTTTCATTTAGATTTCAACATGACTCTTCTAAGGGTACAACAATTTTGGCATATCATTTGATAAACTTACCGTAGTATCCTGTATGCCCAAAAAACCCATGGACTTCACTCGACTGGTGGGATCTTCCAACCCAAAAATAAGTACAATCTTAGCTAGATCCACATATAAGCCTTCCTTATAGATGAGTTGCCAAAAAAGTACCAAAAGGTCTTGCAAACATACACTTTTTGAGATTTAAAAAGATGTTAAGTTGTCTACACATCTCAAACATTAGCCTTAAGAAATCACAATGGTCTCTCACTATCCCATAAAAATTCCAATCATCCAAGTATACTTGAAGAAACTTATGGATAAAGTATTGGAATGCTTTCTTAACAATGCACGAGGACAATGTCGGAAAATTCTTAACCCAAATGGCATAATTATATAGGAAAATATTCCCCATTCGGTTCCAAAGATGTTTTCTCCATCTTTACATGTTATCCTTACCTAATGATACCCCGAAAATCTATTTGTAAAGGAGTAGATCTCGCACCCTACAATGCCCTCAAGGATTTCCTCTGTGAATGGTGTAGGAAAGGGATCTATGATTCATGAAGAATTTATAACTCTATAGTCAACAAAAATCCTTATTTGACCATCCGTTTTAATACTAACAACCATCGAGGCTTATCCATTCCAATTATTCAATAGGATCAATAATTTTGGCCTTCAACATTTTTTCAATTTCTTCCTTAACCTTGACATGTAGATTTGGATTCATCTGGTAAGGCCTCTTCCGAACCGGTTGCGCTCCATCCTTAAGTTTAATATTTGTTTCACCTAGCAATGGATGGAATCCCTTTAACTCATGGTATAATTTTGGAAATAAATCTTGAAAATAACGTAATAGTTCAATTATCTTTGCAACCTCTGGTTCATACCATAAGTCATCAATGATTTCTTCCTTTGGCGCATCATCCATCCCAATGCTTAATTTATTTGTTTATAATGACACATGATAGGTGCACACCTAATCATTTACAGATTCTAGCAACTCATAAACACCTTATGTGTTATCAATAACAAGATCCTCACCTCTTCATCATCTATAAAGAAACAAGATTTCCTTTCTCATTTTATTTCTAGACACACTCTAATAGTGTCTCATCGATTATAATCTAACACGCTCATCCTCACCTTCCTCGTGGTTTGTATCATCATACAAGTAGAATCATGAGTTCTTCATCCTTTGCACTATTCCCCCATTATAATTCACTTCATGATCTACATAGATTCATGAATAAGATGATTAATAGAAAAATAATCAAATGTATGCATGATACCCGAGGTCAATCCGTACCAATTCATTGTCTATTTTCTCAACTCTGCATGGACATACCACATGCATGCACAAATGATCAATGTATAATAGAACTTATGTACCCAAAGAGATGGTGGTAACACGTCTAGACCATGCATTCATATCCTCTTGTAGTTTAGAATATGTGCCATAGGAGAATTCTTCCCATCATAATAGCATATATGTGAAGGGAGGTTATTCACGACAAAGCATCATCAGAAATCAACTCTTATCTCATGCCAACAAATCAGGTTATCTCTATGTACATCCCACCAATGCACTATGATTCCCCCGAGTGAGTAAACCAACATGTTTTTATGGTCACCCTCATTCCTTGTTTGTTCCTCCATCATGCGTAAGAAAGATTCATGATTCTCTTCATTGGTATACTTCATAAAAATGGTCTTTCCCGAGCTTGTTTGAATGGACTTGATTTAATAATCCTTGTTACCCTTTCACAAAAATCGTGACCAACCATCTCATCGCTGCCATGATCCTAGATATAAAAAATAAACACTAGTATTATCGCTAATATACTGCACATCTCCCCATGGAAGAACGTCATCCTTTGGTGGTTCCATGTTCTTTGGGTTAAGTACCGTATATGCATAAATCATTGTGACGACCTTCTTTATTGAAGGGTTCTATATAAGGCATAATATTTTCATCATTAATTGATATAAAAATGCACTCCTCATTATTCTCAAAACTCACATAATGCTTGTTGAAGCACAAGTCCGCATTGTTGGCATAACAAAGGGTGGCCAAGTAGTATCGATAATTTGTCTACTTGAGTGACATCCAAAACTTTAAAATTGCCTCTAAAATTTGTTCCCTAGCTGGTTATAGTTACACTATTCAATACCATAATGGGCATGGCCCTCATCTTGTTCACCAAATATAGCACACTCGAAGATGGATACACTTGTGGCCTTCCCATCCTCTTCCACGGATCTAAAGTTAAGACATATACTTCTCGCACTGTGTCTATGAGAATTTTTCTTACCATCCATCCATAAACCATTACATCCAATGTGATCTCTTTATCATATTCGTGTTCTTGTGGAAAAATATTAGCATGAAGAATCTAATTCTCCCCTGTCTTGTTCCATGGTTAGTACCTTTTCACGCAACCATTATCTAAGAAATTGGATGATATTTTCTTGCTTGAATCATGCAAAAGACTTCTCTTAACTCATCATATTATTCAAGAATTTCAATAGAATTCATGCGTTCATGGCTTCACTCCTTCTCCTTTAAGCACAAAATATCTCCTTGAAAATTCATGATAAGGCCCATTACATCCTAAAGAACATATTTTTGCTTCCTTTGATCTATATAATTTCCTGGTTGTACCACCTCTCGTTGAATAAGAAGCTTGGATTTGACATGATTTCTCACGCGCAAGAGGATTTTGTGTGCATAATGACCTAAAGAGGTTGTTTCTCCGTGAGTACCAAAAAAATTGGTTTCTACTAACCTTGCGTAGTGAACTCAACCTATATTGTAGTTATTCCCTTATCATTTTTTCTCTTACACATATGGGCATAAAGTTTTGGAAAATCCTTTACCTTATGAGCCTTGCCATAGTATGTGCAAGCCTGGTTTTGGGACACTCGTGATGATAATGGTCTTGTGACCCACATGTATAACAGGTACCCAAAGTGAACATTTTTGTACCACTATGGCCTCTTCCACGGTATCCACCTCTAAACTCTCCACCGTTATTATACCCTTCATTGTTATGCCCCTCATAACCCTAACACGGTCACCTTCCATGCTAGTTTGGTACACCCCTATTTCACAATCCTCATGGATCTAATAAATCAAATAACAGTTGGATGTGTCATGAGTATGTGTATCAAAAATTTATAATACAAGGAGACATTCTTCTACGTTGTGCGTTGCAATATTGGAAAGTTGCAAACATCATGATTCTTGTGGCATATTTCACATGTTATCAATATTACACACATATTCCTATGCGGAAAACTAACTTTTATATACCCTTCTAATTCAAAATTTGTGCACCAAATTCCACTACACATATCATGCATGGAATTTACAAACACATTCTCTAGTTGGGTGGTCATGACTATAATTCGAACCTCAAGGAATGGGCTCACTCTGGTATCCACACTCCCTACAAATTTTGCACGTAAATCTACTTCCAAAGTTTCACGTGGGTTTTCAAAAGTTTAATACGAAAAATCTCTTCAAAAGGGTGTCAATAAGCCTCTTACAAATCATTGGGCATCCTAGATCTTGTGGATATCATACAAGATTTTAGACAAAAAGTCTTAAACCTCACATCATATTCTTTGACAATCTCACATAAACCTTGTTTGATGTATTTATAAAAGACTAAATTATAAAAGAGTACAACACTTATTTATACATGGTGGGAAATTATCTTTCACCTCTTACATTATTTAATCCTAAGCATAGACATCCTAAATATAGTCTACATTATTTTAAACCCCTACTTTAGTCTCTAATTCACGCTATAAAATATTGACCTTATCCATGCTTTGATCCTATATTTATCTTTATCCATGTGTCATCTTTATCCCATCTTGCATGTGTTTTATCTAAAATTTGTGCCTTATCCTTTCGCATGTCTATTTATGGGCATGCCTTTCTTGCAACACTAACTATGCTTTTCCTATTTTTAGCCTTTATGTGAAATTTGGATAACTCTTACAACCTCTGTGTGTAAGTGTGGACCTTTGTGCACTTTCCTAATGCATATTCCTTTTGTGCATTGTTGTATATCTATTAATTGATCTCACACGTGCTTGTACATAGCCATTTTCTCGGACATAAAGAAATATAAAGGAAAATTTCTATCATATACATAAAAAATAAAATAGAATATATGATTTCATGATGGTTTTAAAAGTTTCAAATGTTTGTACAGATTGGTTGAAAGATCTAACAACTAGGAATCCCTGTGATGAAGGAAGAAGTGGTCATTATGGATCAAATATGATAGAGGAAGAAGTGATGAAAATGGTCCCGATTATCAAATATTTTACAAATATTAGGTATGCCAAATGGGATAAACCTCATTCTTAGTGTTATGGTGTAGAAGCAAGGCGAGCTTGAGACTATGGAAAATGGTGAATGCTTCTATATTTCAAAATTTTAATTAGTCCTTGAATAAGGCATAACCCATTTGAACCAACACAGGTTTGTATTTAAGTGACTTGAAGGAGATAAGAAAATTGGTACAAATTTGATAAATATATATTGAAAGTGTAGTAATCTTGTATTTAATTTAACATTTAAAATCAAGGAAATTTATACTTTATAAAAATTATATTTAGAATTTACATTTCCCCATTGATTTATGGGTCAAAGCTCAACATCCATGTATATAATGGGAAATATTCAAAATTTGGCTCTTCAAGAATTGTATAAATCAATTGGTAAAAATTACAATATCCATTATGCTATTAAAATTATTCTTTAAATGATGTATTCCTTGAGGTACAAAATGAAGGCATTGTGGGTTATTTATGGAACAATCTTAAATACAAGTATCAAACTTTAGAGAAAAATGGTGGCTTGTACCTAAGGAATATGCTATATTTTACATAGAAAAATGAGGGTGGATTTTCATCAAAGAATATTATTTGGGTGAAATATATATGAGAATATCTTAGTTACACAACAAAGAAGTGGATGATGATGACATGGTTGTACTCATTTTGAATAGGCTTTGAGCACCCCATATATAGATAGGGGACCTCCCCTCCTCAACCTATTGCCCCCAACCCGATCTTTGGGCTTCCATACTATCATATGTTGTTGTTGGTTGTGGAGCCTGATAGCGATGAGGGTTACAAGGGGGATTTGTCCCCTCATGCGAGTCCTAGGGCCGTAAGCCCTAGCAGAGGGTTCGGGCGGTGCCCCCATAAGCCACATTTTATATGTATTTATGCATTGTGAAATCTAGATCGTTCCTTATTAGGTCACAGATCTAACAGGTGGTTTTCTATGTGTCCCTGAAATGATTAAAACTCTAATATCTTTAGAGGGTCATTATGTATGAGGCTCATTGTATGAGTGGCGACACTGTGAGAGATAGTTTGGATGAGATGAATAAAAGGATTGGCTATTTCTCGTGGACATAGCCCATTTTGGGTGAACCACATTAAATCTACGTCTCTGTTTTATTGCATTCTTTTACATTTTTTGTTTTCCGCATTATTCATTGCATGTTTGTTTATCCGTATAACCGGTATAATCCTAACATTGGCTCGACTCCAACATGAGAGCGGCTCAACCTAGAGAGGAATGCCATACCCATACTATAGAGAGGGGAGGGGAGGGTGGGCTCGACCTAGAGAATCTATATATATAGGGGATATTAGGGGAAGAGGAAGGGAGAGGCTACGGAATGAGGGTTCTAGATCACCCGACCCGGGTTTAGAAAAACCAAACTAGATAGAGTTTAGATTTATATGTCCCCGATCATATAGAGATAGGTCCCTATACTATATAGATCTAGGGGGCCCTTGGCCAAATAAATCTATAGGGCTCTTGAGTAGTCCCGTATATCTATCCAACCTATATCTATAACTCCAACATGTATTTTTAGGTTCCCTTCATCTATAATTGTGATCCCCTATATATATGGGTTGGTACTCACTAGACAGGTTGGCCCATATCGTGCTCGGCCAACTAGGATAAGTGTTGAGTCCTTGCATTCATATGGTGAACATGCCCCATCTAGATATAGGTGTTTGCATTCATCAACTCGGATCTCCCAACCTAGATAGAACTCTAGGGTAATCATATGATTTTTTGTCTTGATAGGCAATGATCAACACGATTCCAAATCGGGTGGTTCTAGTTGTCCATCTCGTTGTCTACTCAAAATTCCCCTCCCTAACAAGAGCAAATTTCAAAATTTTGAGTCTAAGTGCTTTTCTCACGAGGTACCTAAGTCATAAAATTGAAGAAATCCAAGTATTGGGCCTTTCTCGCATGTATTTCGGGCCTGTCGGACATTTTTGTCCCGACTGTCCCAAGTTCCAAAGTGCAAGTTGTTCCCCGATCGGCCGAAATCCCCGAAATTGTCCTATCTTCGGGCCCGTCGGAAGTTTTTTTCAAGTGTCCCGAAACTTTTGTGCAAATCATTTCATTTTAGCCGAACACTTGAACCGCGTGCTTCGCGCCTTTTATCCTAAATATCCCAAAGTCAAAAGTACGAGCTTTCTCTTTTTAGGCCGAAGCTTCCTAGTCGAGTACTTCAAAATTCTTTGTCCCAAACTGAAAAATGCGCCCCGCTTCATTTTCGGCCGAACCGGTCAAACCGCGTACTCCGGAACTTTCGTCCCCAAAAGTCCCAAGTCCAAACGGCCCATTGTCCAATTTCGGTCGAAATGCCCGAACCGCGTACCTCGCGCATTTTCGTCCCAATTGTTCCAAAAGGCTTTTTGTGCATTTTCTCTTCATTTCGCCCGAGCCGCGTGTTTCGCGCATTCGCGTCTCACTTGTCCCAAGCGTGCCTAGTGTCATCCATACTTAGACGCTTTTCAAATTAGTGGTTGCGTAATTAAATGCGCATTGAATTCTCTCCGCTCCCCAAACGGCTATATAATGAGCATTTCCCCTTTGCATTTTCCCACATCTTCCTTGTTATCCTTTGCTCAAACCCTTGCCGCTTGCCAACTTGCGCACGTTCTTCTGCTTCTGTAATTCCATTCCAAGCCTAGTTTGCAACCTTGTTCCCCTGAAACTATCAACATGAAGATCAAATTTCAAGGACAAGAACAGATTTCTCCACTCGAGTCTGCTGTAAGCAACATTGGAGATAGCGAGGCCCGACATCTCGATTTCAGCGATTTTTGGGCAAGGATGGAAGATGCAAATCCCTCACCAATGGCTCAGACAATTCATGACAGTGGTTTGGCGTACGCTGGAGGATTCCCAATTTCAGTACAGTGTGCTGATACAGTGCTTGCATGCGGAGCTCACTTCGACCCCGATTCGAGCGAATTGACAAACGTACACGGGGAGCTCATTGCCAAGCTGGACGCTGCCGCCATTGCTGCCGCTCTGAAGATCCCGGAATTGGACAATTCCATAGTTGTTTCCCAAGCCCAAGCGCAAGCCATGTTCGATCAAGACAGTGACAAGTACAGAGCACGAGTGGCGAAGTCCTGGCTAAAAAACCCTAGGAAGGGAGCTTCCCGCCTCACCAAAACCCTCATCCGAGCAGACTTCAACGAAGAACTGTCAGATTTCATAATACTGCTGGCTCGGGTCATGGGTTTGCCTTCCACCAGCGAGTTCCATTTCTGGATGTGCCCGCTCATCAGTATGGTGTGCGAGGGTACACAAAATATCAACTGGGCTGAGATCATCAGCATGAATCTGACGGAGCAGCTATCCAACGTGCTGCAAACAAAGAAGTTTTTCATGACTTCATATCTGATGTATACTCTGGCAGCATCAAGGCAATGGTTTGGATTCTCATATATAGACGCCCACAAAGGCAACCCAGTGTATGCCTATTGCCCGCAGTTTACCTTGGAGACCAGCAACCGCAATTTCAGAAGGGTTAATGATGCTTTCACTATGTACGTGGTCCGATTGCTCGAGGGTGACACCGCCAGGAGGTTTTCAGATGAAGCCATGAACTTGATATCACGGTATGGGGCCTACTTCATCCAATTCAGGAAATTCTCATACATCAGGCTTGCTGGTTATGAGAGTACTCCTCTGCGGCTTCCCATGTTCTGCAATGACAAGATGGCCTTGATCGAAATATGCAGGCAACTGGACAAGTTGCACAGAACTTGCAGAGACAAGAAGATTTCTGCTTGCACTTTCCCATCTCTCTGGGAAATTACACATGTAAAACAGCCCTGGATGCCCAGAATATAGAAAGAACTTTGGTCCCTATCACCGTGCATTTCTTCAAGCCAAGAACCTGCTTTGACTTGAAGAAGTTTATTGAACAGAATATCAAGATAGCCTATCACCATGTGGCAGAGGCAGAAGACTACTGGGCTGACTGTGCAGACGACTTTGAGGCCAGAAGAAGGCATTATGGCAGGTTCTCCTTACAATTGATTCAAGAACTTGGTCTGTACCAAGTTCCTGAAGGTCTCGAAGATGATAATTCTGAGCTATACTCATATGAGTATGAAAATGTGATCAAGCACACCCCTCTGGAGGACCTGGATTGGAACAGAAAAGAGAAGGATGATTTGACTGAAATCCTTGCTCCTGTCTTAGTCAGGACTAAGGTTTGGTTCAATAAGAAGGTCCGAGAATTCAGGAGGCACTCGGGAGAATCCTCCTCCAAGGATGAATCGACACCAATAAGAGAAGCACCAGTTCCAAGGTCCGAAACACCAAAGAAAACCCCTCCTGCCTCAGCAGCTCAGGGACCTGTGGAATCTACTCCTTCTCCATCCACTCAGGTATATAAGAAGAAGCTCAAGGAAGTAAAGAAGGAACCGGCGGAAGGAGATCTTCAGGAGAAACAGGCAGAATTGCCTATCGGACCAGAGAACATCATCATCCTCAGTGAAAGTGAAGAAAGTGAGAGGCCAACTCCTACAAATGTTCCTGAGGACCCAACAGATAAAGACAAGGAGGTCCAGAGCACTGAACTTCCAGGTACTATTGATTCTTCTACTGCCATTGTCTCCAGTGCTCCTTCCACATCCCAGCTTGAGTCAACAGCTGCACAGACCCTGAGTGTCATGAGCTCCCTGTCTCTTGGTCCCCTTGCTTCGCCTGCAGATTCTTCTTCCTCTTTTGCATGGGTGCAACCCTTGGTTGACAAAAGGAAGAGAAAACCATCCTCCCAAAACTTGGGACCAAATTTTGATGCTGTTGCAGCCATGTTGGGCACCACGCCTTCCCGTGCCAAGAAAGCAAGAACCACCTCCAGAATAGTATCTGATACTCGAGGTCAGCAATTCCTGGAGATTGCCAAGCCTGCAATGGACAAATCAGAACAGGACTTGCAAGTATCTGACTTGGAGCTACTGAGAATCCCAATGGGAGAATCTACCCCTGAAGGCGAGATTCATAACCTCCAGGAAACAGTCACAAGAGTTATTGGGAGAGTGGAAAAAGGACAGCAAACTATCGAACAGCTGGAAGAGCAAGCCCGAGTTCTTACAGGTTTCATCAAGTCTCTTCTATCTAAAGACAAAGTTTTGGATCCTACTCCCTTGACTGCTCTACCTCCTCCTGTAACTCTAAGCCAAGATGAAGTGCAGGGTATTAAAGATATGCACAAGTATTCTGTCTATGGTAGAGCTATTGAAGCCATGGTAGATGACATGCTTGTTGCTGGGCTAAACTTCATCGATGAAGCCTTTAAGCTACATGGAAAGGTAGATAATTTGCAACAGAAACTGTCCTCTACCATTGGGGTTATGGACAAAGAGCTTAAACTCTGGGGCAGTTGTATTGTAGACCTTCGCCTCATGGGACAGACAGATGAGAATATCTTACTGGCAAATAAGATTTTCGATGATGCCAAAGACAATCTATCAAAATCTTGGGTCTACAGCGTAGAGTGGAAAATCAGAGTCCTGGAAGAAGCTGTAGATGAAATGAAGAATAACTGGCAAAAGGGAGAAGCTTTCAAGACATTGGCAGCTGCAGCGTTCAAAGATATGCATTGTCATCTTCAGGATGAAAACTCTGGCATTCCCTTGTCCTTACAAGAAATCAAAGCTCAGTTCAGAGCTTTTGTCAAAGATAATCTTTTCAAGGAGGACTCCATCTCTAAGGACAAGATAAAGGAAATTTGTTCTCTTCAGTCTGCCATTGAAGAAGCAAACAAAGACTATCATACTCACGTCGAGTTTGATAAAGAGATGGAGAAATGCTTGGGATTTTGGACTCAGTCTGCGACCAACACATCTGTCCCCGTGGCAGAGACATAGCTGAGTCATTGAAGAGGTTCAAGCAGCGGATTCTGAAGACAGTGGGTCCCTCCCAATAGCCGGCCACTGTCTCCTTCTCCTTCCTTTCCTCTTCTTTCCTTTCTTTTCGTATTCTTTGTAATTAGTTAAGGTATTGCATTTGGCGGTACTTAACTATTCTTGGTTAAAAGAAACGGTTACAAAGAGTAACCGACTTGTAAGCTATATAATGGCCTTTCCACGCCATTTTGAAGGAGGAAGAACTTGGAATTTTTACTGAAAGTGTAAATAGATCTTAAAGAAATCAATACAAAAGGGCTTTTCATTCTTTGTCTATCTGATTCTTGTCATATCTGTGTTTTCCTTTAATATTGCGAAGATCATTTTTGTTCTTAACTCGCTTTGTCTCTCTGATTGCATACTGTTCAGTTTTGCAAGTACAGCGATCTTGTACAACCAAGAAGGAACTTTGTGTCCTTGATTTATAAATCTGAAGGAGGTTATTTATGGAACTTTGTGTCTTAAATTTAATCTCATGCAAATGATCTTGTCTTAAATCCTTTGAAGCTTCGCATACACGAAGAATTATTCTGCTATCTATAATTCTGAATGTTGCTATTCTGCTCACCTTCTTATTCCTTTTCCTCAGTCCTTGTGTAACTGATAATCCTTGTGGAAAACACTTTCGTAATATCCAAGTTTGACCATACCATGACGTTCTGTATATTTGTAAATAGGTTTGTTTCAGAATAAGGGAACCTCTCCCATTAAAGAGGAGGGACTTTTCGTCCCCTGTCTGTTGCTCTCTAAAAAGTCCTATTTGACGACCAACAGTTTTTGGCGACTCCGCTGGGGAAAATCGCATTCCAGTACTACAATTTTTGATCATCCTTTGATCTGGCGACTCCACGTTTCACTCGAGGGAGAAGGGCCCTTGGTATCGAAGATTCTCAGTTTCAGCTTTTGGAGCAACAGGGTTTTCCTTTCCCTTCAAATCGAAGAACTCGTTCGACGAGCACTCCGCCTGTTCGAGATAGAAGTCCTACACAGCCAGCTAGCCCTAATCTGCGAGCTCTGATCCTTGCTGGTGTTAAAGTTCCCCTTCAAGTCGTATTCCCGAGAAGAATGGCACAATTACCATGGGGTCAACGTGTCGGACCTCTGGCTCTTGCGCACCCTTTGCATGAGTTACCTCGAGGTAACCGAAAGAACTTCCCAAAATTTAAAGGAGATGGCAAAATTCACCCTGATGAACATATTGCAGCATTCATAGTTGCATGTGGGGTCTTGGGGGTTGAACATGAAGACGTCTCAGTAAGACTGTTCGTTGAGACGTTACAGGATAATGCTGCTGACTGGTTCTATCACCTTCCGGCTGGTGCCATCACCGACTGGACTACCATGAGAACTCAGTTCGAAAACCGTTTTAAGCGGAGAAGATGTGCATGCCCTGCTTGCCCAGATTTCTCAGATAAAGAAAGATCCATCAGAACCCATGAGAGAATTTGTGGCTCGGTTCAACAGATTGATCAACAAGATTCCTGCAAATACTCGACCGGTTGATCAAATTCAAAAATGTTTCTTTTTGAATGCCCAAACGCCTAAAGTCAGTTATGCTCTAAGAAGGGCTAATCTTGGAACGCTAGTTCTGGATCAAGAACTGGCTGTTAGTATCGAGGACGACCTGATCATGTCAGGGAAGTTGAAAAGAGATCCTCTTAAATCGAAATTTGCTGCTTCTTCCTCTTCCACCTCTGGACCCAATTCTGATCCATTAGTCCAGAAACTTGCAAATGATCTAGTGGCTATAAAGAAACAATTAGCCCAGCATGCACCATATGCAGATGTTCCGAGAAGAAATTTTCAACCCAGAAACCGTCTGCCAGCCCCCCACACCAGACTGGCACTTGAAGGACCTCCTGTCAAAGTTCCGGTGAATGCAACTTGTGAGGTTGAAGAACCAGAAGATGATAACGAAGTTTGTGAGGAGTTCCTGGAGCAATTCGATGATGAGGCAGAAGAACCCGAGGGATCTCGAGTCAATTTCTTTACCACTGAAGGCATTGATGATGCGGATGACTACGATGAAGTGGTAGCAGATATGAACAGCGAGTCCTTCGCTGTCATGACTCGGGAACAGACACATCAGAGGGAAAAGGTGACGCAACCCCTGAAGAAGTCCAAAGAGCAGCCTGCGACTATTCCTGTAATTGCCAGAAGAGGATCTCCTATTCCTACCTCATCTACACCAAAGGTAAGTACTGCCAATCCTGCCCCCAAAGTTGCTTCTTCTTCTTTTTCTCCTAGGGTTGATAAGCCTAAGATTCCAAATGATGACGGACCATCCACCTCTGGATCCTTTGATATTGTGGATCATCTAAAAAGGACCAAAGTTCAAATTTCAGAAGCTGAATATTACCAAACCCATCCTAAAGCTTTTGCCAAGATGATCCAATTTGTTAATTCCCATTCCAAGACCACCTCTAAAGGCCTTTTGCCCACACCTCCTTCTATACCACAGCCTAGTCTGGTAGCTGCTGTCACCTCGCCTGGAGACAAAATCAAGCCTTTTTATGTTACCCTCCTTATAGCGGGCCATAGGCTTAGTAACTGTGTCATAGATTCCGGAGCCTCTGATAATGTGATGCCCGCCAAAGTAGCTCATGCTTTAGGTCTGACCCTTACTCGTACTTATGGATCCTGCTACTCCATGGAAAGTAAGGAAGTGCCTTTAGTTGGAAGGATTAAAGATGCACAAGTGGCTTTTGCTGCTTTACCTGAAAAGAAAGTCTTGGCTACCATACTAGTAGCCGACATTCCTCCTTCCTATGGAATGTTGCTAAGCAGAAACTTCTGTAAAGATGTGGGTGGAGAGATTCAAATGGATTGGTCACACGCCCTCATACCTGTCAATGGACAAATGAAGAAGCTACTACCTGAGAAGCAGTCCGAGTATATTGTGCAAAAGACAGATGATCCCAAGGCACAAATACTCTATGAAGACAGAGGCCATGGTAATTACATGATTTTGTCCCCTGATGAAGTCCGACCCTGCAAAATATCACCTAAAGATCCTAATGGTGTCTGGATTTTAGAATTCGATGGCAGTTGTTCCTCGGCTGGCTCTGGAGCTGGTGTTCTGCTAATATCACCTGAAGGCTGCCTGCACCCCTTTTCATTTAAATTGCAGTTTGAGAACACTAACAACACAGCAGAGTATGAGGCTCTCATCCTTGGACTGCAAGTGGCCAAAGAACGAGGTGTTAAGAATCTTTTGGCTCGTGGTGATGCAGAGCTGATTGTGAAGCAAGTCAGAAGCCTGTTTCAGGTAAAGAACGGGAGGCTGAAGCATTATCGGAACCAAGTTTGGGATTCAATTGAATTCCTTGATGCCTTCTCCATTGAAGCGATGCCTAGAGAAAAGAACAGCAGAGCTGATTCACTGGCTGTCTCAGGGTCACTGTTGATTCCTCATCCTGAATTCTCTCAGGATAAGTTCACCATTGAAATGGTCCACCGACCTAGTGTCCCTGACAATACTAGTAACTGGCAAGTCTTCAACGACGACCAGCATTTGCTTTCCTTCCTGGAGCTCAAGGGCAATTTTGAACAACTGTATTTCGAAGGAAGTGACAACCTGCCTCGTGAGAGCGTGTCTTCTGACCAAGCCGTCACCCAAGGAGAAGAAACTGACCAGGAAGGGTGCATTAAGCTCAAAGGAAATAAGATTCCCAAAGGTTTGGTGAGTTTGGAGGAGTTGTTTGATAAACATGACAGATACGTGAGGTCTAAAGCTACCACTGGACCTCAGCAATCAGCTGAGTATGATAAGATTGATATTGGGAGTTCTGATGGCCCGAAGCTGGTAAATATCGGGAAGTGTTGCACATCAGATGAAAGGAGAAGAGCAATTGACCTTCTAAGGAAATATAAGGATGTGCTTGCTTATTCTTATGAAGATCTAAAAGCCTTCAAGCCAAAAGAAATGCAACACTCTATCCCTCTCAAGCCAGGAATCAAACCTTTCAAGCGAAGCGGAGCGATACTGACCCAAAGATAGCTGACACCATATTTCAGGAGATTCAGAAACTGCTGAAGGCTAAGATCATCTTTCCCATTCACCATTCGACTTGGATTGCAAACATTGTACCTGTTAGGAAGAAGAATGGTGAGATCCGCATCTGTGTTGATTTCAGGAACCTGAATCAGGCCTCTCTGAAAGATAACTACCCTCTGCCTATGATGGATCAGATTTTGCAAGCGGTAACAGGCTCTGAGATGTTATCTATGCTTGATGGTTTTTCTGGATACAATCAGGTAGAGGTTGATACTGCTGATCAACATAAGACAGCCTTCACAACTCCTTGGGGTACCTTCGCCTACAAGAGAATGCCTTTTGGGCTGATTAATGCCGGTGCCACTTTCCAGAGAGCTATGGATCTGGCTTTTGGGAGCTTGAAAGGGAAATGTATTGTCATATACCTTGATGACCTGACAGTGTTTTCAAAGACAAGAGCAGATCATTTCGATCACACAAACGATTACTGCGAGAGATGTAGAGAGCATGGAATCTCCTGAACCTAAAAAATCTGTCTTACGTGTTACGGAGGAAAGCTATTAGGACACATTGTCTCAAAGGACGGCATCAAAATTGATCTGAGCGAGTCCAAGCCATCCAATGATTCCTCTCCCTACTAGTAAAAAAGGCGTGCATTCCTTTTTCGGTAAGATCAATTTTCTAAGAAGATTCATTCCTGATTTTGCTGAATTAACTTTGGATATTTCTCAGATGATGAAAGGAAAGCAAGCATTTGGTTGGTCTTCGAAGGAAAGGAATCCTTTGAGGGTATCAAAGCTATTGCTAAAACTCCGATTTTGCTTTTGCCCGATTTCAGCAAGGATTTCATTATCTATTGCTACGCTACAGATAGTACTCTGGCTGCTGTCTTAACCCAAGAAGATTCTGATAAACATGAGCTACCCATTGCCTTCATGAGCTATATCCTGAAGAACCATGAGCTAAAGTACACCATGATGGAGAAGCATGCCTTTGCAGTAGTCAAAGCTGTCAAGCAGTTCCGTTTCTATATCCTCAACTCTCACTCTACGGTGCTGGTCCCAGATACGACTGTAAAGTCAATTCTCACGCAACAAGAATTTGGATCCAAGAGGGGAAACTGGGTGGCTAAGGTCCAGGAGTATGACCTTGATATCAAGCCAACCAAGCTGGTTCGGGGAAAAGGTCTTTGCGAGCTCATTGCTGAAGGAGCCCAACATGAGTTCTGGAAGAGAAAGTTGACATCCCTACTGTTCTATTCCTTAGTTCAGTCGATGAATGGTATGCTGACATCGCCTATTTTCTTACCTATGGGGAATGCCCCTCTCATTTAACTGCCAAAGAAAAGAGGACTGTTAAATTGAGATCAGCGCAATATGTACTATGGGAGAATGCTTTGTTCAAGCGTGGCCTAGATGGGAGATTTCTGAAATGTGTTGATAAGGAACAACAGAGAAAGTTGCTCTCAGCTTTTCATGATCAAGCATGTGGAGGGCACTATTCATCAACAGTCACAGCTCACAAGATACTCCGGGGAGGATATTACTGGCCTTCCTTGTTCAGAGATACGTCCAAGTGGGTGGATAAATGCGAGGCCTGTCAGACCTTTGTGGGAAGACCCAAACTGGCCGCTTTGCCTCTCAAGCCAGTTGTGATTGAGGAACCATTCCAGCAATGGGGTCTAGACTTCATTGGTACACTGAATCCTGCTTCTAGTGCGGGCCACACGCATGTGCTAACTGCTACTGACTACTTCACCAAATGGGTGGAGGCTATTCCAGTCAAGAGCACCACTTCTGAAGTAGTATGCAACTTCATCAAAGAGAACATCTTGGTTAGGTATGGTGTACCCAACAAGATTGTAACAGATAATGCTTCGAACTTCTCCTCAAATGAGATAATGGATTTCTGCTACGGGTATGGCATCTCTCTAGCTCATTCTTCAGATTATTATCCCCAGGGGAATGGACAAGCAGAATCCACCAACAAAAATCTGGTGACTATCATAAGGAAGTTGGTCAATGAGTCTCAGCGAAACTGGCATAAGAAGCTTTATGATGCTCTTTGGGCAGACAGGATCACACCTAAAAGAGCCATTGGAATGTCCCCATTTCAAGTAGTGTATGGAGTAGAGGCTCAATTGCCAGTGACAGTGGAACTGCCAGCCTTGCACCTGATGAAGGCCATTGAAGACACTAGTTTCAGTGATGCTCTGGACAAAAGGATCATGTACCTGCACAAACTGAACGAGGATAGATTGGAGGTTCTTGTGAGAATATCGCCCACCAGCGAAGGTGAAGGTTCTGTTCGATAAGAAAGCTAGGTCCAGAGAGTTCCAAGTTGGTGATACCGTGCTGTTATGGGACAAAAGACATGAACCTCGTGGCAGCCATGGAAAATTTGATTCTCTGTGGCTTGGACCTTTCAAGATAAGACACTTTGCTGGTAAGGACTCTTTCTATCTTGATTACATGGATGGTTCTCCCCTCCCACTTCCTTATAGTGGGCAGTATTTGAAGTTGTTCAGATCCTAGGTGACTAGGGAGTCCCTTTGTATATTATGTACAGTGTTTTGCTTTTCCTGCTTTCGGTGTGTTTCCCTTCTGTTGTGTGTGTTGCCCTCTGTATTGGTTTGTTTTTGACTCCTTTGCCCAATGGATAAGGCACTGGTCTGCTTCACCGAGTTATCTAAGTTCTTGCCTTGTCTCATTCTATGAATTTACACCAAGTCATCCCC
Source organism: Taxus wallichiana var. yunnanensis (assembly GCA_018340775.1). NCBI lineage: Eukaryota > Viridiplantae > Streptophyta > Pinopsida > Cupressales > Taxaceae > Taxus > Taxus wallichiana. The sequence continues at coordinate 645,648,027 of CM031236.1, forward strand.
AGAAGGAGCCAGCTGTTGTCTACTCAAAATTCCCCTCCCTAACAAGAGCAAATTTCGAAAATTTTGAGTCTAAGTGCTTTTCTCTGAGGTACCTAAGTCATAAAATTGAAGAAATCCAAGTATTGGGCCTTTCTCGCATGTATTTCGGGCCTGTCGGACATTTTTGTCCCGACTGTCCCAAGTTCCAAAGTGCAAGTTGTTCCCCGATCGGCCGAAATCCCCGAAATTGTCCTATCTTCGGGCCCGTCGGAAGTTTTTGTTCCAAGTGTCCCGAAACTTTTGTGCAAATCATTTCATTTTAGTAGAACCGCCGAACCGCGTGCTTCAGCGCCCTTTTTATCCCAAATATCCCAAAGTCAAAAGTACGAGCTTTCTCTTTTTTAGTAGAAGCTTCTAGTCGAGTACTTCAAAATTCTTTGTCCCAAATGAAAAATGCGCCCGCTTCATTTTCGGCCGAACCGGTCAAACCGCGTACTCGGAACTTTCTCCCCAAAAGTCCCAAGTCCAAGCGGGCCATTGTTCCAATTTGGTCGAAATGCCCGACCGCGTACCTCGCGCATTTTCGCCCAATTGTTCCAAAGGCTTTTGTGCATTTTCTCTTCATTTCGCCCGAGCCGCGTGTTTCGCGCATTCGCGTCTCACTTGTCCCAAGCGTGCCTAGTGTCATCCATACTTAGACGCTTTTCAAATTGGTGGTTGCGTAATTAAATGCGCATTGAATTCTCTCCGCTCCCCAAACGGCTATATAATGAGCATTTCCCCTTTGCATTTTCCCACATCTTCCTTGTTATCCTTTGCTCAAACCCTTGCCGCTTGCCAACTTGCGCACGTTCTTCTACTTCTGTAATTCCATTCCAAGCCTAGTTTGCAACCTTGTTCCCCTGAAACTATCAACATGAAGATCAAATTTCAAGGACAAGAACAGATTTCTCCACTCGAGTCTGCTGTAAGCAACATTGGAGATAGCGAGGCCCGACATCTCGATTTCAGCGATTTTGGGCAAGGATGGAAGATGCAAATCCCTCACCAATGGCTCGAGACAATTCATGACGGTGGTTTGGCGTCGGTTGGAGGATTCCCAATTTGATGCAGGTGTCTTGTCTGGTGCTTGCATGCGGAGCTCACTTGACCCGATTCGAGCGAATGACAAACGTACACGGGGAGCTCATTGCCAAGCTGAGGCCTTTGCGCCATTCTTTGCCGCTCTGAAGATCCCGGAATTGGACAATTCCATAGTTGTTTCCCAAGCCCAAGCGCAAGCCATGTTCGATCAAGGCGGTGTGAGTACGAGCACGAGTGGCGAAGTCACGGCTAAAAAACCCTAGGAAGGGCTTCGCCTCACCAAAACCCTCATCCGAGCGGACTTCAACGAAGAAGCGCCGATTTCATATCTGGCTGGCTCGGGTCATGGGTTTGCCTTCCACCAGCGCGAGTTCCATTTACGGATGTGCCCGCTCATCGGTATGGTGTGCGGGGTACACAAAATATCAAGCTGGTGAGATCATCGGCATGAATCGACGGAGCAGCTATCCAGCGTCTTTGCAAACAAAGAAGTTTTCATGACTTCATATCGATGTATACTCTGGCAACATCAAGGCAATGGTTTGGATTCTCATATATAGACGCCCACAAAGGCAACCCAGTGTATGCCTATTGCCCGCAGTTTACCTTGGAGACCAGCAACCGCAATTTCAGAAGGGTTAATGATGCTTTCACTATGTACGTGGTCCGATTGCTCGAGGGTGACACCGCCAGGAGGTTTTCAGATGAAGCCATGAACTTGATATCACGGTATGGGGCCTACTTCATCCAATTCGGGAAATTCTCATACATCGGGCTTCTTTGGTTATGAGAGTACTCCTCTGCGACTTCCCATGTTCTGCATGACAAGATGGCCTTGATCGAAATATGCGAGGCAAGCTGGACAAGTTGCCTGAGAACTTGCGAGACAAGAAGATTTACTGGCTTGCACTTTCCCATCTCTCTGGAAATTACACATGTAAAACAGCCTGGATGCCCGAATATAGAAAGAACTTTGGTCCCTATCATAGTGCATTTCTTCAAGCCAAGAACTGCTTTGACTTGAAGAAGTTTATTGAAACAGAATATCAAGATAGCCTATCACCATGTGGCGGGCGAGAAGACTCTTTGGGTGATGTGCAGGATGACTTTGAGGCCGAGAAGAAGGCATTATGGCGAGTTCTCCTTACAATTGATTCAAGAACTTGAGTGCATGCCAAGTTCTGAAGGTCTCGAAGATGATAATTACGAGCTATACTCATATGAGTATGAAAATGTGATCAAGCACACCCCTCTGGAGGACTGGATTGGAGCAGAAAAGAGAAGGATGATTTGGTGAAATCCTTGCTCTGTCTTAGTCGGGACTAAGGTTTGGTTGAATAAGAAGGTCCGAGAATTCGGGAGGCACTCGGGAGAATCCTCCTCCAAAGATGAATCGACACCAATAAGAGAAGCACCGGTTCAAGGTCCGAAACACCAAAGAAAACCCCTCCTGCCTCGGCTCGGGGACATGTGGAATCTACTCCTTCTCCATCCACTCGGGTATATAAGAAGAAGCTCAAGGAAGTAAAGAAGGAACCGGCGGAAGGAGATCTTCGGGAGAAAGCAGGCGAAATTGCCTATCGGACCGAGAGAACATCATCATCCTCGGTGAAAGTGAAGAAAGTGAGAGGCCAACTCCTACAAATGTTCACGAGGACCAACAGATAAAGACAAGGAGGTCGAGCACCTTTGAACTTCCAGTACTATTGATTCTTCTCTTTGCCATTGTCTCCGGTGCTCCTTCCACATCCCGGCTTGAGTCAGCAGGTGCAGGACCACAAGTGTCATGAGCTCCACTGTCTCTTGGTCCCCTTGCTTCGCCCGCAGATTCTTCTTCCTCTTTTGCATGGGTGACCCTTGGTTGACAAAAGGAAGAAAACCATCCTCCCAAAACTTGGGACCAAATTTTGATCTTTGTTGCAGCCATGTTGGGCACCACGCCTTCCCGTGCCAAGAAAGCAAGAACCACCTCCAGAATAGTATCTGATACTCGAGGTCAGCAATTCTTGGAGATTGCCAAGCCTGCAATGGACAAATCAGAACAGGACTTGCAAGTATCTGACTTGGAGCTATTGAGAATCCCAATGGGAGAATCTACCCCGAAGGCGAGATTCATAACCTCCGAAACTTGATCCAAGAGTTATTGGAAGAGTGGAAAAAGGACAGCAAACTATCGAACAGTTGGAAGAGCAAGCCCGAGTTCTTACAAGTTTCATCAAGTCTCTTCTATCTAAAGACAAAGTTTTGGATCCTACTCCCTTGACTGCTCTACCTCCTCCTGTAACTTTCTAAGCCAAGATGAAGTGCGGGGTATTAAAGATATGCACAAGTATTACATCATGGTAGAGCTATTGAAGCCATGGTAGATGACATGCTTGTTGCCGGGCTAAACTTCATCGATGAAGCCTTTAAGCTACATGGAAAGGTAGATAATTTGCAATAGAAACTGTCCTCTACCATTGGGGTTATGGACAAAGAGCTTAAACTCTGGGGCAGTTGTATTGTAGACCTTCGCCTCATGGGACAGACAGATGAGAATATCTTACTGGCAAATAAGATTTTCGATGATGCCAAAGACAATCTATCAAAATCTTGGGTCTACAGCGTAGAGTGGAAAATCAGAGTCCTGGAAGAAGCTGTAGATGAAATGAAGAATAACTGGCAAAAGGGAGAAGCTTTCAAGACATTGGCAGCTGCAGCGTTCAAAGATATGCATTGTCATCTTCAGGATGAAAACTCTGGCATTCCCTTGTCCTTACAAGAAATCAAAGCTCAGTTCAGAGCTTTTGTCAAAGATAATCTTTTCAAGGAGGACTCCATCTCTAAGGACAAGATAAAGGAAATTTGTTCTCTTCAGTCTGCCATTGAAGAAGCAAACAAAGACTATCATACTCACGTCGAGTTTGATAAAGAGATGGAGAAATGCTTGGGATTTTGGACTCAGTCTGCGACCAACACATCTGTCCCCCGTGGCAGAGATATAGCTGAGTCATTGAAGAGGTTCAGGCAGCGGATTCTGAAGACAGTGGGTCCCTCCCAGTAGCCGGCCACCTGTCTCCTTCTCCTTCCTTTCCTCTTCTTTCCTTTCTTTTCGTATTCTTTGTAATTAGTTAAGGTATTGCATTTGGCGGTACTTAACTATTCTTGGTTAAAAGAAACGGTTACAAAGAGTAACCGACTTGTAAGCTATATAATGGCCTTTCCACGCCATTTTGAAGGAGGAAGAACTTGGAATTTTTACTGAAAGTGTAAATAGATCTTAAAGAAATCAATACAAAAGGGCTTTTCATTCTTTGTCTACTCGATTCTTGTCATATCTGTGTTTTCCTTTAATATTGCGAAGATCATTTTGTTCTTAACTCGCTTTGTCTCTCGATTGCATCTTTATTCGAGTTTTGCAAGTACAGCGATCTTATACAACCAAGAAGGAACTTTGTGTCCTTGATTTATAAATCGAAGGAGGTTATTTATGGAACTTTGTGTCTTAAATTTAATCTCATGCAAATGATCTTGTCTTAATCCTTTGAAGCTTCGCATACACGAAGAATTATTACTGCTATCTATAATTCGAATGTTTTATTACGCTCACCTTCTTATTCCTTTTCCTCGGTCCTTGTGTAATCGATAATCCTTGTGGAAAACACTTTCGTAATATCCAAGTTTGACCATACCATGACGTTACGTATATTTGTAAATAGTTTTGTTTCGAATAAGGGAACCTCTCCCATTAAAGAGGAGGGACTTTTCGTCCCACATGCATTGCTCTCTAAAAAGTCCTATTTGACGACCAACACCATCTATAGTAAGAATCCGGTTGTCCATCTATACTTGAGGGATGGTTGTCTTGGCCATAAAAAGAGTGCATGGACCCCACATTCTTGTGTGTAGTCCCTTGTCCCAAGTCCCAAAGGGACAAAAGAAAAACAAACAAATAGTAGAGCCCCTCCCCTCTCTCCCCTCCCCTCTAATATAGATTGACATTGACGCTCTCTATTATGTATATGGGTCTTATGTATATATATAGAGTTTAGGGCTCCCAGAGATGGATATATAGGCTCAACCCTATTATATTTGGAGGGTGAGGTACCCTTCCCCCTATATAGAGTTTTGGATATGGGATATGGGTGCTCCCTCACCCCTCTCTATTTTATTATACCTCGGGCTGACATAATAGAGATATAGGGACCTATTTATTTATTTCGATACAAAATTGTGGATTATTTACAATTGAGGGTAGAAATATGGACCTTAACATTTGATCAAGTTAGTTTTTGTTCAATACAAAATGAATGTAATAAGACACCAACTAGTGAATCTAGTTCTCTACAAATAAGGAGTATGTTTATTATTTAGTCTAAGGGGAGGTGGAAATGTAATTGTTTAAATAATATAATTGTAAATTATAGAAAAAATTTCATTATTTTCATAAGGTTTATCATGTCAAAAAGGATGTTTAAAATTTATGGTAGAAACTTTCTCCTAACAAAAAGGAATGAGGTCAAGAAAATGTGACAATAGGTTAAAATGGAAAAGATTATGAGAAAGAGTATGCTCTTATGACATCATACTCAAATTTTAGTGCTACTAGTTTATAGTTCATTGATTCCTATGCATCCATACATTTTAAGCTTTGTAGGGATTGGTATGTAAAATATATTAAAATTATAAAAAAAAAAAAATCAATTCTATTAGGCTATGGAGAGATACTTGTAATAGGGGATACAAGATATCTAAATTGTGTTGAATAAGGTTGAAAAAATCATATTGATTTTCCGTATTCAAACAAAAAATCCCAAATTTTCTAAAAATGTTTTTGTGAAGAAGTGCATTGTGTCTAATTTGACACAAAAGAGTGTAGTTTCCTAGGCATTAGGTAATTTGGCATGTATAGGCTTGTTGAATATGTAACATTCAACTTAAATGAAAGTGTGGTGGAAGACTTCACCATAATTGATGTGTGGGAGGATGGACTATCTCAATCGAATGCATGATTAGATTTGGAGGGATAGTCCACTATCCAAGATGCATGGGAGGTGCATCATGAGATGGTAGGAAAATAAATTCAAAGAAAGGCACTAGCTATGAGTATTAAAATATATGTTTTTGATCTAACAAAACATGTTCATATTGCTCGGTGTAGGATATTTTTTTATTACATGTATCCTTGTGGTATTTTTGTATTCTAAATAAGAAGGCATTCCTAATCGGGATATTTCCATATAAGAAAAATATGATGCCTTGGTGAAGAATTGGACCTATCAATAAGTGGAATCACCAATTGCATATAGTTTAAATAATTAGTAGACACCTAAAATTTGCTTACATAGTTTTATTGATAAAATTGTACCAACTATCCTCTTTCCTATCATTTCCATTATAATTAGTGTTTTTTTGCTAATTAACTAACATTTCCCTCTATTTTGGTCAATTAATGACACTTCATTAATTAACTAGCCTTTATCACATTCAAATTCCAATTAATGACACTTTATTAGTTATAATCCTCTACGAATCAATTAATTAACTATCATTGGTTAATTAAGTCTTTTTAACAATGCATTTAATCAATAAACCCTTTTATTGGCTAAATCCCGCTTTTAAATGCTTCAAATAATATCAAATTCCTCCTAAATCACCTCCAAATAGCCTAAAATTTTTATTCTAGCCTATTAAATAATCCTAGTCAATTAATTAAATCATCTCCAACTACCATGAGTTCTTCAATCAATTTTAATTCTTCTAAGAAAGGTTAACAAGTTTTATCCTTTATCCCACATTCATTGGGATTCAATCTTCTCCCAAATGGAAAGCTATATAAAGGACCAAGCTCCTTCCTTCACACCTTACACCATACTTTTGCTAGTATTATCATATAAAGCATATGATTAAGAGCCTTTCTCCATTGATGGAATAACTTGCTCATCTTTGCATCCATTTCTTCATGCTTGATTAGTAAAGGAAGATCTAAACATGGCCTTGTAGCCATTTTAGTGAGATTCTTTCATCATCTTGAAGCAACAACACAAATTTGATTGCTTATGATCTTCATAGGTTCATAGTTTTAAAGGAAATCATACATTTTAGTAGGAATGGCTTGTAGTTAGATTTCATGTTATTGCATATTATCTTTCCATTAAGCTCTAATCATGATGGTTCTATATTGAATTTATCTTTGATTAGAGACTACTAGGTGTTAACCTCTTTTAATTAGCATAGCAATTTTAATATGAATACATAATTAAATACAAATATGATGGTCTATTGAGCGAATATTTGGATGAGGATGTCTACATGATGCGAGAATGAAGGTTTTTTGGTAATTATAATTATACGGTTAAGTCCTGTATAGAATTAAGAAGGTTTGATAACCCGATGTATTAATAATGACCAACATCTTCAATATTTTGGATTTAGAATTAGGGAGGTTGGGTTAAATTTATTATTAAATCATGATTCAAGATTGATTATTGAATCGTTATGAAGATAATTTATGGGCAACTTGATATATCTTAATCCACACAATTGAATCTATGTTATGTTATAAAAGAGATTTCCTATCATTTATCTCAACCAAATATCACATATTATAAAAAAACAAAACATTAGATAGCTACAAATTTCAAATTGATATCTAAGGAGAAACCTTCATATGTTATGACTAAGTCTCTTAGTCCCATTTATTTAGTAAAATTTATCAAAAACTAGGAGTATTTTCTTATTACAACTAAGCATTAACTTACTAATATTAGTTAAGGTGATTTATTTATACAAGTATAAATGCCTCACCTGTAACATAAATTCTTTTATACTTGATAAAATATGGACATGGATGAGATGCTAGTGTGTTATATGCCTTCCATTTTCTTCATTATCTCTCTCGTAGTTTCTAACACAATACATGGAAGGAAAATTTCAATTTACTATAATACAATATATACAAATATCTACATGAAACTTCTAGTTATGCAATCTAATGTGAAGGAAGTCATAAGGAGATTTTTTTTTGAATTTACAAGGCTTTGTAAAATTTTGACTAGGTTATAGATCTCAATTGTCAAATAACTTTAAGTGCTCGTGTTTGCTTTGTTTGGAGAACAAATCAAATGGATATATAAAATGAAAGTGACTTTTTTTTATATTTACAACAAAGGATTAATATATATAGAATAATCATTCTTGTAAGGAAAAATATAGCTATTAATGTTGTGTTTAATTTTTGGCCACTTTTATAAAGCTATAAGGATAGACCATCATTTTTAAAGTGCAATGTGTTTTGTTAAGAACCCTATGTATCATTCTGGGTCAAATATTATTGATGTACAATACCGTTTTTCTATAGAAATGGTTGAAAAAATTTGTTGTTGGAAAACCTTAATATAAATGAGAATTTTGTTGATTTTTTGACAAAATTATGAGCACCAAGAAATTTTAATGGTGCAAAAATCAATGGCCATAGTTTCATGTGAATAATGAAAATATGAATCTTTATCCACCCTATGAAAAACATTTAGCATGTGGGAGAATGTTGGAATGTGTTGTATATTTTTAATGATTTACCCATTTATCGATTGTATATCCATGCACAATGTATATTATAACAAATTTGATGGTATTTTGGGATAGAAACTCCAATAATTTGTTTTTAGAACACATAAATTCATTTATTTCCTAATGGGTTTTTATTCCCATAACATTATATGGGTGGTTTTAGGGGAACCATTATGAGTGGTTTTCTTGGTCCATGGTTTTAGTACCTATTGTATTATAATGTTGAGGCTAGATAGTCAATTTTTTATGTTCCTACATATACTCACATATACTTTAGGGTGAATAAAAAATTTGAAATACGTTATTGTATGGTAAATATTTGATCTAATACAATAAGAAAACAAGGTTATGTTATATGGATTTTTACCCAAAAATATTTTACTAAGTGGAATATTGTGTGTTGTGTATGTTATTTTCTTAATCCAATTTTAGCTTAAAGATCATGTTACTATTGCTTCTCTTTGTATTAGTTTATTGGTCTATTTCTCTTTGTAAAACATAAAAAAGGTAACATGTGTATGAGTTAACATGAATGATAATATCTTGATAGTATTTTTGGCTATAAGTAGTATGTGTTTTACTATTTATTGAGTTTTTCAAGAGCTCAAAAATGAATTTGGAAAAGACATGAGAAAAATTCAACAACAAATTGATGTGTTTCAAAAGGAAAAAAAAATGACCATAAAAGTAACGTAAGTTGGAGAGACAACTGTCATACATGCTTGGTTCATTTTTCTTATTCTCCACTATACTTGAATATATAAATAAGTAATATAAAGTTAAATATAAGGTGAAGGACCAAAATAAGTGTAGTATAATGCAAAATTTGTAAAAGGAGACAACTTAAATCAACATTCACTATCTATGTGTTGTAAGTAAATGCCAGTTAACTTAATTATATGTTATTTTCATGTTTCATAATTAAGAAATGCATTTAAATTTTTCACTTCATTGTTTTTCTTTCTTTCTTTACAACTAAAAATTTTGTATTTATGAGGAATTAATGAGATACATTTTTGCAAGTGAAATTGTATTGTTAAGAATTAGTTGTTCAGGTGCTAAAATGATCGATTCTAATATGGAATACAATCATAATAATTATTAAATTTATTTATTGGTATTATGGACTTCTTTTAATAGTGATCTTATCATAACTTAACCAATTCTTTGATCATATAATTTTGTTTAAAAAATTAATCACAATCAAAAGAGAACCTTGTGATCCAATCAAGAGAAACTCATCTCTAGCTTTCAAAAGATGTACATAATAAACTCCCAATTATCCATATACCTCCCAATTAATGGCCTTATAAATGTGTTTAGATTATCTAAACTCAATTACTTTAATATTTTTGAACAATTACGTAGAGAATAATTTACCTTTGGATTTTTTAGATTGTTCAAGTAGATAAATATTTATCTTCTCTGGATATAGGCCATATGATAAACCAATTTCCTCTTCAAAGTGACAAAATACATTGTAATATCCAAAAATTCAAATTAACATATAAAATAAACAACATGCTCATCAAGATCCACAAAATTAGAGCTTTATGATGTCTAGCCATTCAAATCAAACCTTTTTCCTTAGCGAGTTTATTCAACCACTTGAGTGTCCATTTGAAAATACAACTACTGCTTTAAGTATGGACAGATCAAAATGTCATGAGAAAATTCTGAATTTGAAGATGATACAAAGAGAAAACTATTCAACTTCAGAAGAATAATGAGAAATTGGTAGCTCAAACAAGTTTTCCAAAACAAGATATTTTTGAAGTCATTAGTTTTGAGAGTCATAACATTATTGATCAAGAAATAGAAAATGCTTTAGATGAATGTATAAGTTCACAAGTTATAATGAAATATAATGTTATTTAGGCCAAACAATGGAAGAAAATATACATGAGGGGGATGAAGAAGAAATTAACTCAAAAATAAAAACAAAATTTTCAATTTTTGATATTTTAAAGTCATTTTTAGAAACATTTAAGAAACCAAATTAGAAATAAATGAGTTTGATATCTATTATTGACATAAACCATATAATGGTTTATGAATTTATGTAGTTACTGAGGGTTTGGGTTAGAGTTAATATTATACAATGGAAGATATATTAATTTAAATAAAAATTAAGATAGATATATGATTTTAGTATACACGTTAGTCTTTATACATATATATCTCCTAAAATATCTTCTATTTATTCATATAAACATATCAAGTACATTAAAAATATCATATCAACTCTATCTTTTATCGCTATTATGTATAGTATTCCATATACATCATCTATCTCATTATAATTCTTATATACTAGATACACTTCTCTCTTTGTATATTAAATGTTATACACTCTTATTCTATGCACACACACACACGTGTGTGTGTGTGTGTGTGTGTGTGTGTGTGTGTGTGTGTGTGTGTGTGTGTGTTGGGGTGATAATGTCAAGTGGGATTAGCCACTTGGGCACGCCCCAACATGATTATAGTTTGTCTAAATCAAACTTTAATGTGTGAAGTCTTTCACACTCAAAGAGTGAAGTGGTTTGACTGATTCACCCACCCAATTTATTGGGTGATCCCTCTTGGGATTGACTATCTGTTTGTCTATAATGAATATGCAGGCTTATATTAATGATTATAAGTTTGTATGTAGACTTTGAGTTGATTAAGCTGAATGTTTTTTCTATTAAATAAGCAAGAAAATAAGAGACATAGCTCTATAGATGCGCAAGCAATAGATAAGGAGAAAAGTGGAAGTGTTGGGTCAAAATTGTATCAAATTCTTAATTAAAGACAATGCCTTACCAGTGGATTTTTCCTTTGGGTTTCTCCACTTAAATATGGTGTTATCTGTTTCTTTCTCATGTTTTTATTAAATTTCAGCTCTTGCTCATTTAGCTCTGTCATTCACTCTCTATTTCAAGTTATTTCCTTGTCTAATCGACTGTACATCATAATCTATAATTTTCAGCCTTTAATGGTGGATCTGTGATCTGTAGATCTCATTTTTCTGCTAAATCTAACATGGTATCAGAGTGTGGTGATTGTGCATGTACCAGATCAATTTAGAATTCTTTTGACTTGAAAGGGTGAAGAAACTTTAAGTTTATTGACGGATCTACGAGACCCAAAAGTTCCACAATCGTGTTCAAGCTAACTAGGTTTAAACTTCCAGTTCCCACCTAATATTACTTGAAATATTGATTAAAAATGGGCTAAATGGTTGTTTAGATCGTGTTTAAGCTTTTATTTTCTTAGATATGTGCTTTTGCATTTTGTTTTAGCCATTTACGACTTGAATCATGTCATTTGTGAGCTATTTTTCTAGTTTTCTCGTTGTAAATAGTTGTTTGGATCATTTTTTTGAATGTGGATCCAAAATATCTAGTTAGATCCAGTTTATTCGGGACCTTGAAGTCCGTCATGGCTGTAAAATCTTAACTTTTTTGCCATTTTTGTTTTTACGAAGCCTAGGTCAATCATTTTATGCCATCTAGCTTTGTATTTTTGGTCATTATTGATTTTACAAAGCTTGGACCAATAATATTGCTCCACGTAGCTTCCTTGTTGTTCTTTTCATGTTTGCATGAAGCCACACCTCTCTTAGAGTGCCAAATGGCTTCAATATGACATCTTTCTGTCTTTGTAAATCTTGGGCCAATCCTCTAGTGCCATCTGGCTTGGCCCTGACAGACTTATTTGACTTCCTTTGATTGCGGCTTTGATCCATTCATATTACTCCATCTAGTGTCGCATTTTTCATTTTTTTATGAATCCGAAGCCAATCAAAAAGCTCCATCTTGCTTCATGGTGTCAAAATATTGTTTATTTAATTGTTAGTTGCAATCCAGTGAGCCAATAAGGGCTTTATGCGTGTCTTTGTATTGTCGACTTGACTTAGTTATCCTCTGTCATTTGTGAAATCTGATCTAATAGAATTACTCCACATTTCGTATTTGTTAGTCTTTTATTTGTGGTAGTAGCTATCCAATTAAATTTTTCCACCTTGTCGCATTTGTCGGTTTATGAAATGTGATTCATTTAAAAGGCTCCACATGTCTTCGGTTTTCTTTAGTAATTTTGGTTGCCTTTGTGAAGTGCGATTGAATAAGATTTGGACACATATATATCTCAGTTTTGGTATACTTGCAAGTGAGAGCTAAAAGAAAAGTGACACCTACATTTTTTTTTCGTGGTGTTAGACTTTAGTTCTTTGTTTCATGGGTTTATTAACTTTCCTTTGTACTACGGGATCTCTAATTTTATTCATTTTGTGGTTTTTTTTAAGTCTATTAAGCTGTGAAGCTGATCTAATTAAAAGAACGACATGTATTCTACTTTTTCACACTTGTCGGACATGTGAAATGCGATCAAATTATTTTTGACATGTATCAAGTGTCAGGGTGTTAGTCTTTGCGTTGGCTTAGCTATTTAAATTGAGACACTGTCTTACATATTTTTTCAAATTAGTTCATTTTGTAGATCTTAAGCCCGCCTAAGACATTTATTTAAAGTTTGACGGAAAGCCGCCAAGTGTCTATTGTTTAAGCCATTAATTTTTTGACAAGTGGCTTGTTTGACTTAGACTTTTCTTTCGCATTGTGTCAGAGTGCGAAATGTGATCCAATTAATTAAAGACACATGTATACGGTTATGTCTTTTAATTAATTTCCAGTCTATCTTATTAGCTGAATTGCGAAATGTGAGATAATTAAAAAGTGACACATGTATTTGCTTTATATTTTAAAGCTTTGCGTATTGACGCGTGTTTGTTTGTTTTTTGTCATGGTTTTTTTAATCGGTTTTGGACCCGAAGGGGCTTTAACTTTAATTTTACGCCGCGTCTGCCTGAGGATCTGTTTTAAAGATGACACATGCCTCACTTGGTATTGTTGATCTATGCCATGTGTCAACCCCCATATGAGTTGTTATTTAACTTATTTTATTTGTTAAAGTAGCTCATTTTGAGCTCGTGTAGCTCGTTTTTGAGCTCGCCTTGTCGAGTTACTAAATAAATTGTTGAGCTTTCTTTGTCTCGTGGGTTTTCCAATTTGTCTTTGTACAATGGCTTCCAAAGGTTCTTTATCTCGTGGATTTCAAATTAGACCCCGACTGAGCTCTATCAAATTTATCTTAAATCGACCAATTTAAGCTATTTTTAGACCAAATCTATCTATTTTTGAAGATCTAACAAACTATGCTATGTTTTTAGCTCATAATTAATTAATTAGTTGATTTCCCTATTAAAACAATCCGTAACTGGAACATGACCTAGCCCTGTTGAATTGATCCAGAATTCCCAATACAAGCTATTGTTTTTATCAAATTTGGGTTGTTTGTACTTATATAACAAATTAAAAGATTTGTAGCTTGTTTCTTGTCTCTATTTAGCTTCTTTGAGTCATTTTCTTGCTATATTTGTCTCCATTTTCCATCTTAGCATAAAAATGGCTAGTTTTGTTGTTTTTTCAATGGATAAATCTCATCTCTTGAGTTCAACTAACTATAGCATTTGGAAAGTACATTTGAAACCCTGTTTTATGGCTAGAAAGCTCTGGGATCTTGTGACTAGCATTGAAAATTGTGCCATAGGGAGATAAGCTACCCCTAAAAATATTATCTCCTTTTCTCAAAGATATCAAGAATCTTTATCCATCATGTTGCAAAGCATTAGATATGTGGTGTCACTCAAAATTCACCACAAAATCTGCACTGAACTACCCTATCCGAAAATTTTTCGTACTTTTAAAATAATGGGTCGTTTGTTGTTTTATTGCACGAAAGTTCTTGTATTGCATCAAGAGAATCCCAAAGAACCATACTAGCCCTTTTCGCCAAATACCCAGATGCCCAAAATTGTTTTATTCTGTCGTCGGGATTTGTCTGCGGGAAATTTGTATTTAATTATTTTGAGCCCCGTATGAGGCTATTTGCGCTCTGTTTAACTCTGTTATGAGCAAATATGTTATTATTCCTATGTACTTAGGAAGGATTTTAACTTATTTTAAGTTTTGGGCTTTATTTGTAACTTTTGGCAATTTTTCGTATTTTTGGTGTCCCGTTTTGTTTTCTGTGAAATTTCTCTGGAGCAATTCCCTCGTCGGGTAAGCCTGATTTTTGGCCTGGAGCAGCTGGAAAACATACACGCACATTATGCCCGGAGGAAGTCGTCATCGGAGGTCTGGATCACTGGGAAAAAGTGAAGTCGTGCACAGAAAAGCCCCTGCGGGGATGGGCGCATTTTTGGAAAACAAAGGATTTAAGCTGCGATGGGAAAAATATAAGCCGCAGGCAGGGTGGGAATTTTATACCTGCCTGGCAGGGTACTTTTTCCCGTGTTATAAAAATCACTTAAGTGGATCACGGGATTTTGGTGCCTGCCTGGCAGGGTAAAGAATCCCATTATGAAAAAATTCTTAAAAATAGAATTACATGTGCAAAAAAGTGCGCCCCCTTTGGTGAGAGATTAAAAGGATTAAATTTGATTATTTTTATTAATCTTTCTTCTCAAAAAGTGCGCCCAAGCTTGGAGGAGGTCAACAAGTCAAAGATGGAATAAAAGAAAGGAGTTAAATGCATTAAATTTAATTTATTTAATGGCTGCCCTCTTCCTCTCAAAAAGTGCGCCCCATTTGGGTATTATTTAATGTTTTTTAAGGCATTAAAACATTAAATTAATTTCTATTTTCAGTGGCTATGGTCAAAGCACACTGTGGAGCTTGAGTGAAGTGTTGTGTGAAGGATTAAATTGGATTAATTTAATTTATTGGATGGCTGTCCTTAAACATGCTATTTTTAAAAGAGAAAAGCATGATTTTTAATTAATTAATTGCCTTTAATTGTTAGGGCAATTATTAATTATAGAATTGTGAAGGTTATATAAGCATGGGCAGCCATATGGGTGAATAATTTAATTCACAGGTAAAGAATTGTAGCCAGGGAGGAAAAGTGTGCCCCATTAGAGGAAGGATTTTGTTCAGACAAAGTGCTAACAAGGCTAAAAGCTTCCAGATTTGGCGCATGCTTTGGAGGAGGTTGATCTTTGTCTGCATAGTTGTTTTCACAGGTGTTACAGGAGCTCAGGTGTTGATTGAAAGGATTCATGCTCTCTTTATGTGTAAATTAAACACCAATTTTTGGGCAAAGGGTTGCAAAGTGCAGATTTTTATAATTTAAATTCACTATTCATGCTCCGGTGGCCATTTTTGTCTGAATAAATTGCAGGAATTCATTACAGGTGCTTTACAAAAGAAAAGGAGTTTTTATCAATGTCCAATACATTGCAAATATCCTCCGAATCTGAAGAATTGTCCAGATCTGCACCAGTATTGAAGAAATCCGGCCAAGTTAGAAGAAAAAGAATTATTCAGACAAAGATAGACAAAGCCATGGTGAAAGGAGATGAAAAAGAGAGCACGATGGATTCATGCATTGCTTCCAAACTTTCAGACATAGGAGACACGGATCTAGGCCCAGAACCTCTTTCTGATTTGATTGATAGATCCAGAGTGGAAAGACTTCACTCATGCGTGCGGTCAAAAGTAGCGGAATTATCCGAGCTGCAGCTTTCCCATGTACAACCCAATTGCCAGAGTTCGTAATGGAGTGTGCTAGATCTTATCATCCTTCATCCAGATCAGTGCGTGATGTTGCGGGAAAGACAATAATTCGTTTGGATGCGGAATTCATCAATTATTGTCTGAAGATTCCAGTGCGAAAGGTGGTGACTTCTATTAGCATTCAGGATGCTGACAGTAGATGGGAGAAACATAGAGCTGATTGCGTGAGCATAATGAACAGCCGGTTCATGAAGAAGCCTAGATCCCCTTCAAAGTTCCCGAGAACTCTTCCACGGTCCAATTTGGTGCAGGAGGCAGATGATGTCGTCAAATTGCTATGCAGGTTGAATGGCGAAGCGAATGCCTACACTTTCCGTACATGGATGTATGCTTTCATCAGGACCATTGAAATCAACAAGGTTGATTCTATAATCAATTGGTCGAAAATTATTAGCAAAGACATCGGTGAGCAACTTGAGCGTGAAGCGTACTTTCACTTTCAAGATGACTTCGTACTTGGTGTATCTTTGTAACTTCACGGGGTGTCTTTTACAAGGCGGGATAGATGTGGTGTTCTTTCCAAGGACCCCATTTTCGAGTGCTACCCACAGCTTACTGTGTGCGAGAAGGACTTCAAAGTGATCAACGATGACTTCTTCTACGATTTCATCTGCAGGCTAGACAAAGACTTGAAGACTCACAGGGTAAGCAAGGAAGCGTGGGAAGCAGTGTCCAAGATTGGCAGTTTATTCATCCAGTTTGCAGATTTCACATACCTCAGGGTTACGGGCTTTTCTGGAGAACCTATAAAGATGCCCAGGTATCCAAGTGATAGATTGATCGCCATGGAGCTGAGCAGGCAACTCGTAGAGTTACACGACCTTCAGTTGAAACGGCACAAGTCTACGGGCTTCTTCCCAATCACTGTGGGATATTACAGTTGCATCAGCATTCACAGAGCTCGAGGGATGGAAGCGCAAATGTTATCCGAGTATGAGCAAGAGTTCTTCCCTGCACGGCTTAACTTCGATCCATTTGGAGTAGCCAGGAAGACAATCTCCCAGGAGTACGCACATGTGCCTTCGTTAGAAGATTTCTGGATGAAGTGCAGAAGTGAGTACGAGGTTAGAAAGAAAGATTTCAGCAGGCTATCAGCAAAGCAAGTGTTCGACTTTGGACTAGCGCGGATACCTGCGGATCTTAAAGATGATGGGAACGTGGTACTTGACACTTACCATCAAATGGGAGGAGATAAAGCTATACTGCAGGATAACATTGGAGGCTGCCATTCAATTGAAGAAAGATCTGGAGCTGTGTTGGTGAATACTTCGAACTGGCTGCTAACGAAGGGATACTGCCTTGATGAAGTATTGATGAATCAAATCACGGGCAACTTCGGCGCAGGAGATTCCCTCAAACGAAAGCATGAAGGAGAAAGCAGCAGAAGGTCCGAGAAGTTGAAAGTACACAGAAGATCTCAAGAGAAAGAGAAGACCACTTCTATGACCATAGCTTTGACTCTGACTTCTCCAGTACCCAGAAGATCACCAACTATTGCACTGCAGCAGTAGGATGCTTCCATGCCTTCATTGAAACCGGCGACGTTCGTTTTCTCTCCGCAGCCACTTCGTTCAGCACCCGTTCTAGAGGAGATGTTGAAGCTGCAGATGACGGAGTTCAAAAGAGCTTTGTCCTTGGATGTTTCAGAAGATGGCAGCCATGACACTGTGGCACTTTCTGACGGAGAGGATGCAGAGCGGGAGATGGTAGTGCACTCAGCGACTTCTTACTCCCCGAGAAATAACTTCTCGGGATGGTTAGCTTTGCAGTTGGTTCCGGAAGCAAGAGTAGAGATGAACTTAGAGGAGCATGACTTGCAGCTACTTCAGGATCTGAGCAGAAGAGACAGAAGGCCTAAAGTTGCTAAAGCAACTTCTAGGTTGATCATCAAGGATTTAGGAGAGAAGTTTGCTGAGATATCAATTCCAACGGAAGGAAAGATAGAAGAGGAGCTCACGGCAGAAGATGTGATGGTGACCAAAATACCACTCGGTCAAGCTACCACTGAAGGATTGAAGCAGGACATGCAAACGTTGCTGGATGCTTTGTTCCTTAGGCTTGACAGTGAAAAGGCGGAGAAAGAAGAGCTGCAGAAGCAAATATCTCAATTATGTGAGATCATAGCCAAGGTTGCTAAACCTTCCATTCAGCCCATTTCAGAGCAGGTGAGTGATCATCTTATGCAGGAAATGGAAGATGCAAGCAATCAAGTAAAGGCTATTGACGAATGGAAGGATCTGATTATTCGTCAAGCTTCTGTGCAACTTGGGGAAGTGCCAGCCCGCCTAAAGGTTATGAAAGATGCAGCAAATCAACTAAAGCAACTGATGGAAAGCATAGAAGGCATGAATACAGTTGCAGAGAGTAACCTGAGTATTTTGGCCGAGATTAACAAGTGCTTTGGGAGATGTATTGGTTGCGAAAAATTGTACCGGATGGATCAGTCGAGAAGGGGAAGCAGCTAGAGTTTGCAGTATCTTTCCGTTTGGAGATCTGCAGAGTTTTGCTGAAAAGGATGCAGGCGCTTGAGAGTAGAACATCAGATTTACCAGACAGTATCATTTCTTTCACTGAGGAAAGAGTGGACGGAGGTGTTACTTCATACATGCGGATTGTTTCTAACGAGGTGCATGATTCCCTGGAAGGTTCTCTTCTGATGGTGCAAAAGAGAATTGATAAAGCTACCAAGCCTTTCACGATGAATTCTATCGAGGAGGCGGTGGCGCCGTAGGCGACATTGTAAGGTTTGGGCCGAGCACGGAAGATGTGGAAGCATGCAAAGAAAGTGTTGAATGAAGGGTTCTTCTACAATTCGGGACGAGAGAAGGAAGCAGTGGCTAAAACAGATGGAAGGATGCTGAATTATATGTTCGACAAGTATATCAGATATCAGAACAAGAAGAAGATGTAAACATTACAGCTGGCATGACTTCTTCTATTTTCTATGTTCCCGGATGAAATTGTAAAACTTCTAAGTTATTGGTTTTGCAACCATTACTTGAAGTCATGTGGAACCATTCTATTAGTTAAGTGATACATGTGTCACTTAAGAAGAAGTTAGTTGAGGATGATTGCCAAATGTCATCTTTACTTGTTGTTCATACTTTAGTTCAGTTTGAGTCTTCTATTTGTACTTTCCCTCCTACATTCTATAAGTAGGAGAAGAACCTCCGGGTTAATGATCAATCAGAATTTGTAAGCAGCAATCTTGTGTTCTAGACTTTGTGCTGAACCCCTGAGAGCAACTTGTAGCAGAGGAATACAAAGAAGCAGGTTTCCGGAGAACTTTGTGTCACGGCGTACTGTGTTTCTTGCTTTTAAATCTTAGATCTTTTAAGTAAACTTTGTGTTATTTTAGATCTGGATCTAGAGCTGCCTTTGCTTTATAATTCTGTGTGTTCAAATCTATTAAGTTTCTTCTATGTGCATGCAATTAGCTCTGCTATCTACTAATTGGGATGCACATCTTCCTCATTTCTTCTCTGTAATTCCTTTACTTCCTTCTTCTATAATTTTCCTTTCTTAAATGCTTACTTGCTGTAGAACTTCTTAGTTATGGTTCATGAACTAAGTGGTTAAAGTAAAACCCCCTGATAAATAATAACACATTCATATTGACAAATCTGACACGGGAGCCTCACCGGTTAAATGAGGGAGATTTATCTCATGACTGCCTAGGTTTGATGCTATGCAGAAAATCTAGCCAACAATATGAGTTCTTGATGCATATGGGCCATTTAGACTCACCTTCAGCTACGTGGAAGCAATTAGAGACCATGCATGAAGGAAGTAGGTTTTCTAAGATCATTAATATTGTTCTAGAGTTGTTTAAAACACCCATGAAAGGGGATGCTAAAATTTTGGACTATTTATCTAAAATTAAGAACATAAAATCTCAATTAGATGGCTATAACTATGAACTATTTCAAGATAAGATGTTATATTTCATTATAAAGATCAATATACATGAAAATTTTATCTCCATTATTAACTCTAAGTATCAAAATGAGAATGATTTTCCTAATTTGGACACTCTGTCTTCTTTGTTAATTCAAGAAGAGTGTGTTAGGGAGAATTTGATTCCAAAGACAATGTTACTTAGACACTTCTCACTCAAGAATAAAAAATTAAACCTTCTAGATTCAAAAATAAAAAAACATCTCTTAAACCCCCTTGTAAAGACAAGAAATTAGGAAACTTAAGAGTAAGTTTTAATGGTAGATGTCACAATTGTGGAAAATTTGGCCATAAGAAAGAGGATTGTAAATCCAAAAAGAAGTCAAATTTTAGAAATAAGAAATGGAATAGATCAGATCAAAATCAAGATGAAGATGAAGAAAATAATCATAGAGCTAATGTAGTAGCTATATAAACTTCATCTTTCACCTCGAATAAAAAGCATAACTATAACTGAAAACATGCACATTTTAAAGTTTTTGCTTCAGTTTTATCTAACTATTTGCTGATAATGATTCTTTTGTCAAAATAGTCATGATCTCTTAGTAGTAACAAGAATATAATTCTTAGAATCAAGAGAATTAAGACAATTCTTTTGACTGTTAAATCATGTTTTTGGCATAAAAATCTAATCATATATGACATGTCTAGACTTCAAAAGGGTGCTTACATGGTCATTTTTTGAAGAAAAATTCACATAAATCCATGAGTGTGTCCATTGTTTAATGGATCATGTTTTTAGTAAATGCTCATTACTCTTGAATGATTCGATTATCTGATTAGCTCAGTTAAGACATATCTTTGTATGATATATATGTTTGTTAAAACATATTTGTTAATTATTAAGCATAAGTGATATGTTAAGTTGTTATACAACTAATGTTTAACCTTTATACTTGGTTAAAAGTAAAATATGTATGATTTCTATTATACTTATTATGATATTTGGTGATGTTGTGTTGGATATGTAACTAGATTTATGTTCAATTTTGATGTAGGTTCCATCACTTGAAGCATCAAAAGAGCCATGTAGTTAAGGATGATGTTGGTAGTGATACATGTAGAAGATAAAGGAACTATTCCTTCTTTATGTGAAGGCCAGATTGATCTTGATAAAGAATCCAATCCAACATCAGATTTTAGGTTACATATATCTTCACTAAAGCCATTGAATCCTATGAGGTTTTGCAAACTTTGTACCTTGTTGAGCCTATCAAAGTTTCCCTTGAGGGGATTGTGTATGAAAATTCCACCTCTTGATGGATCATTATGAAAGAGTGGATCATGACCACCCACTTTGTATGTAACAAAGTGATCCTGTAAGGATTGGTTACACATGGTTGTAACATTATATGTGAACTATAAGGTAGTTCATTGTAAACTTCCAATACTTCCTCCAATTGTAATAAGTAAATGTGTCACTTTTGTGAAGTTACTTGTAAATCCCAGTGAATCTTTAGTCATGGGTATGCCTTAGCTTATAAAAGGCTCCATGGTCTAATGTAAGTCTTCATATTGTAAAGCACTAGTCTTATGAATCTTTTTTGGGAAGATCTACGGATTTCCCTTGTTGGCATGTTAAGCCTGAATCACTATTGTTGATTCATGGGTCTGAAACTTGGCATGTCTGATTGTCTTCTCCCACTTAACATTAAGGGGGAGTGTTGGGGTGATAATTTCAAGTGGGATTAGCCACTTGGGCACGCCCCAACATGATTACAGTTTTTTTGAATCAAAATTTAATGTGTGAAGTCTTTCACACTCAAAGAGTGAAGCGGTCTGACTGATTCACCCACCCAATTTATTGGGTGATCCCTCTTGGGATTGACTATTTGGTTGTCTACAACATCTATGTAGGCTTGTATTAAATATTGTGAGCTATATGTAGGATTGGGCCGATTAACTAAATATTTTAGCTATTGAATAAGAAAGAAAATAAGAGACATAACTTTGCAGATGTGCAAGAAATAACTAAGGAAAGAAGTGGAAGTCTTTGGGTCAAAATTGTATCAGATTCTTAATAAAAGACAATGCTTTCCTAGTGGAGTTTTTCCTTGGAGTTTCTCCACTTAAATATGGTTTTATCTATCTCTTACTCATGTTTTTATTTTCTTGTAGCTCTTGTTCATTTAACTCTATCATTCTCTCTATTTCAAGTTATTTCCTTGACTAATCGATTATACATCATAATCTATAATTTTTCAGCCTTTAATCACGGATCTCGTGATCTATAGATCTCATTTCCTACTATATTTCAATGTATAAACCATAAAATATAACTATAATACGACCATATATAATAAAATTCCATCTATAATGTCTTACCACAATAAGATATGAAGGGAAATTCATATTTAGCATAAACATCCCTATAAGAGGCCACAAATATATGTTGGTGTTACACAAGTACTATGTTGCTTCTAATTCGTCGTCTACATCCATCTATCACCATTATTGTCCTTTTGGTATGTTAATGGATCTTGTGAATACAATTTTGACCTTAGTAATAATATCACCTTCATCTATAAATTGTATGTGGAATATGCTTTGAATCTCTATTTAATGTCACACATCACTTGTAGTATCAATTATCTCTTTTGTTTATATATTCACTGTTATCTCTATCATTTTTGGGGATTATTTAGCATATGGTGATGTTATTCTAATTTACATGAATAACCCTTCCAAAACAATCCCCAAACTTAAACATTTTTCTCATCCTTGATACAATTCCACCGAATAACACTAATAGTCCCCATATAATTTCGTAATCCCTTATACCTTGCAGCGGTTCATCTAGAAATTAAAGTATACATCCGTCTTCTTTTATACTTAATAAAACCATCTTTTGTTTCTTATTTTACCTAGTTTCACCTCTCAACTATTTATATTTTCCTCTCTTACTTTATTTTTTAATTGATGTTTCATTTACAACCCACCTTCGAATCAAGTGTATTGTTTCCCTATTAGGAAGGTGCCCCATTAGGTTGTCATTTTCCTCCTTTCCAAATCACCATGCAACACTATAGTTTTTTTTTAACTTTATTTCTCTATAGTTTTTTTCATCCTTCATTTTTCTCTAAAATTATTTTTGTTTCTTTTCTCATTTTTTCCAATGTGGTATTTTCAATCCATAAATAAATCACATAATAATAAAACATCACACTCAATAAGTTGAAAGTAATTCGCTAGAATAACTCTACAAAATCCTTTGCGTATAAATAATCAATAATATCATATATTATTATAGAACTCTATGTAGTACAATGAGAAGGTGCATTACTTATATAGGAAAAGGATTATCAATATAAGAAATATTCAAGGCCATAGATCAAGTCATAAATCAAGGAAATAACTATACCTAATAACTAGATAATATCCTCTTAATATCTAAATAAGATAAAAATAAATATCCGCACATAAGTTGGTGAGGATAAATAATAGAGAATGTATATAGACTACCTAGGTAAACATGAGCTAAGGTAAATAACCTACTATAACACCACTCAAAGTGAAGCTTAGGGCCCAAAATAAAAGTGGCATATCTATATTATGAGTCCTAAAACAAGGCCTAATCATGTACTCGTGTACGATAAATCCATTAAGAAATATAAAACCAAAAGTAAGAAATAATCCCACTAGAAGGAAATTGAAAGAGGAAGGAGGAGGAATATTTTCTCATGAACACCCCCCAAATCAAGGTAGTGAGGTGATTTGTACAACTTCAAACCCTCAAGAATGCAACACAAATCAAGGTAGTGAGGTGACTCCAAAGGCTTCGTAAATATTTTGAAAACCTGCTTTGCGAGTTAGAATGTACTCCAAGTAAAGAACTCCATCATGAATGTGTTGAGAAATGAAGTGTATATGAATCTCAATATGTTTATTTTGCTTTGGTTCTCAATAGGGTAGCGAGAAATGTGAATTTCACTTTGGTTGTCACCCCAAAGTATAAGTAGTGAATCCAAGGGGAATCCCAACTATTTCAATAAATATTGAATCTAAAGAATATACTAAATCAATGTAAGTATTTCCTTGTACTCTACCTATGAAGTTGAAAGTGCAATATCCTATTAATTTTTGTAGGCCTAAGTAGGTGGAGAAGAACTAAGAAAAAGGTAGCTAAAAGTGGAATGCCTATTATCAATATAGCTTGCCCAATCTAAATTTGTATATCTAACCAACTGAGTAAAACCCATGGTGTAGTGTATTACCAAGTAGGAAGTTCCCTTAAAATAATAAAAATACTTTTAGTATCCTATCGGTGATTCTTTATTAGGATAATTTGCAAACCGAGATACAATCCCTACTGCAAATGAAATATTAGGGTGAGTATGAGTCAAGTACATGATACTTCCAACAAAATACCTATACAATGTAGGACCACAAAGTGGAGTGGTACATGTGGAAGTAAGGGCAACCCATAATGGAAAGGATATAGACTTAGTTTGCAATCAGCCATATCAAAATGTTGAAGAATATCATGAGTGTAATTTTGCTACTCAAATGAATCCCTAAATTTGTTTGAGAAATATGAAAAATAATAAAATAATTCATAATGACTCGAGATATTTCATGTGAAAATGTGTGGAAAGATCCCTATGAATAGTATGAATGCGGGAAGAAGAGATTTCATTAATTAGCATATGATCAACACAAAAAAAAAGTATCACAATATCCTCACCAACATGTTGGAGATATATTATAGGATCGAGTGGCAGTGAACAAAACCATTATATAGAAGAAAAGAATCCATGTTCTCATACCAATCCCAAGGGGCCTATTTGAGATCATAGAGAGACATTTGGAGACATAAGAGTATCAAAAAAATATAGTAGGTTGCTCCATGTATATTTCCTCGTGTAAATCTCTATGCAAGAATGAACTCTTCACGTCTACCTAGTATACGACCACTCCTATGATGTGACAATAACAAGTACAAGGTGTACTGAATCTATCTTGGAAATGGGTGTAAAAGTACCATAGTAACCAATACCTTTAACTTGTGAAAAACTCTTTACAATAATATGACCCTTATACTTATGAATGGACTCATCAACTACGTATTTGAATCAGTATACCCACTTACACCTATCCATATTTATTCCTTTAGGACAAGAGACCAAATCCCATGTATTATTCTTCATCAAATAATAATACCTCTCTGCCATCATATCATCCCACTCATGTGTATCCCACGAGCCTGTGAAAATATTGTGGATACTCATAAAATACATGACATAACATTCTATAACATGTAGAATGTACATGATGATGCCTAGTGGGTGGAATATCTGTATAAAAGGTGATACCTTAGAAATCGTAGTATGATCCCACTTAGGTATAATGACAACATCGGTGGGAATAGGATCCTCATCAACATCCATAACCTCCTCATAAACCTCATCAAATAAGGGATCCTCAAGATGACATAAACAATAAGTAGGCATGGAAGGCGATGAAGAATCATGAGGAGAGAAACACACATGAAATTGAACATGTGTTCAAAAAAAAACCTCATGAGTGTAAAGATCTAAAATTCAATAAGCTCTTATGTCCTCACAATACCCTACAAAGATCATTTTTTTCTCTTCTTATCCAAGGATTTATTTTTCTTATTTGGCACAAAGTCCCAAATATGACTCCTAAAGACTTGAGAAAATGAGACATTAGGCTTATTTTTAGAACAAGCTTCCTCTGAATTCAAACACTCAAGTGCTTTGTATGGTGTGCAATTATAAATGTAGTTAGCACAATTAATTGCTTCTACTAGTAGTATATAGGAGGTAAATCTCTAGTATGCATCATGTAGTTAGAAATTTTCTTAAAAGTTTGGTTCTTCTATTCTGCTAAGTAATTTTTGTGTGGACTATGAGGAATAAAATGTTGGTGAATAATTCTATGAACTTCCAAAAATCATAAAACTCTTTTTTGAAGTACTCCCCCATTATCGTGTGAAAGGCTCATTACGCATCTAGAAGATTTTTTCTTACACAAATCCTTAAATACTTTGAAGTATGAAAAAAATCAATTTTGTAATTGAGAAAATAAACCCAAGTACGCATCGAGAAAGTATCAATAAAGGTAAGTTCATACATAGCTCCATTGAAAGAGGTGGTAGGAAAAACCATCAAGTCACCATGCACAAGATCAAGTGGTGAAGAAGCTCTCTTTGATATTCATAGGGAATGGATCTTATTGTTGTTTCCTAATGCACATTTAGGGTAAAATCCTTCAAGACAAGAAAATATAGGAATACCATCAACCATACCATGAGTGATCAAATCCTTCAAATATCTATAGTTGAGATTTTTCAATCTCTCGTCCCAAAACTTACTCTTTGAATCGCATGAGAACCCAAGCCTCATCCGTATGGAGGAAAGTGTCATCAAAACCATAAAAGTGATATAGTATAGATCTATGATAAAAAATACCTTGAGAAACAAGTGAATTAGGCTCCAAAAAACTTTACACTTCTACCCCTTGTGGTGTAAAAGTTGTTATTTTTCCTTGACCAAAATGACAAATTTGATATATAGAAAGAAAATTTGTAGTGATGTTAGGAACATACAGTGCATCGTGGATACTTCCATCATCAAGGTGTATGTCACCTTTTCCATTAATATAAAGAAATGAATAATATCCAACCTCAATTTTGGAAGTAGAACTCAAACTTAGAGATGTAAAAGACTCCTTGGAAGAACTCATGTGATGAGAAGCACTGAATTTATAACCCAACTATCTCGCGTGAGTTGACCGAGATCTCATGATAACATTAATTTCTTTAACATGCTAATTATAAGGATGTGGAGTATAGATATAGATATTGTGTTTTTATTGCATCCTCAAAGGCTTACATTTGCTTCCAATACCTAGTTTTTACATGACCAGGTTCCCCACAAAAAGAACATGAAAGGATACACTTATTCTTGGATTTAGAAGACTCCTCATGTTTAGAGTTATTTTATTTTTCTTTAGGATTACTTTGAGTTTGAGAAGGGGTGAAATTGTATTTACCTTTTATTTTTCCATTTCCCTTAGTATTAGATGCTAATAATTCCATTTGAGAGGTAGAAGACTCAAGGTTAGATAGTTTGGATTCTTCCTTAGTAAGTCTTTCACAAAATGTTTCTAAGGTAGGCATTTGGAATGTGTCACCTAAGACATCCATGCTAGAGAAAAAGGTAGAAGAAAATATTTGGAATGTACCTCTCAACTTTCATGGAATTAAGTAAGCACACACTTCATATTTCTTATCCCTTCCACTCCCCTTCAATTGTGTCAAAAATATTGAACTTAGTAAGATAGTCTATAATTGATGGAAAGTATTTATGACTAAGATAAGTGATCTCAATTTCAAGTTACATGGCTCTCACGTGATCCACCTTACTAAATAATCCCTCCAATCTCTCCCATATTTTGAAAGGAGATTCACATTTTCCCAAATGAAACAAAATATTATCATTTACACAAGTTCCTATCAAACACATACACTCATCAAATTTGCACTAGTACTAATATTTCTCATATTCTCTAATGAACATTGTTTATTCTACATAAGTTAAAGCCCATAATACTTTGTGTTTAATGATTGTTTCCATTTTTGGCTTCCATGTGTGGTAATTATGTGTTGTTAATGGATACATTTGATCTAATGCGAAGTAAATAAAGATGCCATTATGAAAATCAATAAAAAAGAATGTAAGAATCAAATAATGCAACAAGACCCCTTGGATTTGGAACTTTATAATTGAGTATGTGTTATAATAATACCACTTTATAATTTTCTTGTGTTTCTCAAAATAAACATTTCTAATGGAATAAGAACAAAAATAAGCACTTTATATTAAATTAGGCAAGGAAGATCAATCTAAGAACTAGTAAAGGCCATTTATCAAGTCATAGATCTAGGAAATAACTATACCTAACAACTATATAATATCCTCTTAATATCTAAATAACATAAAAGAAATATCCACACATAAGTGGGTGAGGATAAATAAAATAGAAGGTAAATAAATTACCTCAGAACATGATCTAAGGTATACAACCTGCTCAAACATTTTTTTCATCCTTTATTTTTATCTAAGATAAATTTTATTTATTTATTTATTTTTTCATACATTTTGTTCCCAAAATCATCTTTTCTTTATAGTTTTTCCTCAAAGTCACATTTTCGAACATTTATAAAAAGTTATATATATTATGTTTCTATTTTCCTTGGGTTTATGTCATATTATAGTAATCGACACTATCAACCCCACTATTTTATTTTATTTTTCCTCTTTCCTAACATCCCAATAATCCATTCCAACCAATAGTAAATATATTCTTTTATCTTCAAGAGTCTATAATATTTTCTACTTACCTTCTTCTACATCTATATTACGGTGGTTGTCTACACCATACTTTTGATACTTAACCATTTTTATGTGTAGGGTCAGTATTGAATTTTCCTCATAAGTGGGTTCCTTAAGGAGCATGTCGGGATTAGGGTGTGATCAAAATTGGTCATGTGGGATAGACCACAACATATTAGAGATGACATTATTTTTCCTTTTTCACCCTATCCTTTCCTCACTTATCCCTTTTTATACACACATTACACCCATTATGTTTACTTGTCCCATTGTGTGTACTTGATTCTTATTATTACATACTACTATCCCTATTATTGGTCACCTTAGACCTTTTCATTCACCTCTATGTACCTTTTAGCCCCAAGTCCTCATGTTTTACATCTCTTGACCTTAGGGTTTACCCAAGGCTAATGCCATCACTTGATGGGTGACGGGGTCAATTATAGATGTTTAAATTTTCTCGTTGTAAAATCATTGATTTACAACAACCTATAAACATTTTCAATTACTATTAATCGCACTATTTCATACTTGTTTTTACTTGGAGTCTTAGAGCTTTACCTCAATTGCATTTGGATCACCATAGTGAGTTAGGAATGGATATCTTCTTATTGAGATTTCCCCTTCTCCACCCAAACATATTATCTCTCGGTGTTGTTGTCTCTAGGGAGGATTATGCATTAATGGTCACACATATTCTACATGTAGGTATTTGTAACTCTATTTAGTCTTCTATCTTGTATGTGTGTGTTCTATAGTTGCCATTGATTTTTAAATACTAGATTAGGGTAAGTGCACAAAGATGAGGGGCCAAATGTGGAAAAAATGTAATTTTAAGAGAAATGTGTACACACGGTTTGGAAAAGTGTATATGTTCTTTACATTACTAGGTTTAGTAATCACCAAACCAAAAACATGTATGCACTATATAATATACGAGTTATTGGAAATAGGAACGCGTACATGTTACTCTTGTTTTTTTATTTGAGTTGTATATTTAATAAAATATTTATTTATACTTCAAATACATTTTAATAAATATAAGAAATTAGGGTCACTATACAACTTATGAAACTAATCTCACGGCTTTATGAGTTACGATTTAGAAGATAGTTTTTCATAATCTAATTTGGTCAGTACATAGGTATTTTTTAGGATTTCAACATTTATCCTAAAGCTTTTAGGGTGTAAACTCTACAATCAATGTCTATTTTGGGAAAGAACATAATCATTTTTATATTTTAGGGCCTTTTGATGGGTTATGACATTTGTAGGAGTTTTAGATGTGTTAAAATTACATTTTACAAACCTCACAACTCTTAAAGATAGAGACAATTTATTGAATATATGGACTAATTTTCCCATGATCATGGATTTGAAGCCCTAATTTTCTCTTTGAATCATGGTAGAATCATATTATGGATGAGAACCTACTTTATAAGCCTAGGCATGTATCTTTAAGAGGACCACTAGAGTAATCCTCACAATATAAAATGTAAGATTGTGACCTTGGTTCCCATACATGCACATATATAATCTTTTGATCTTGATAATATAGATTAGCAATAGTAAGGGTTAGGAAAAATATTTTCTATCTAAGGAGCCCATTCACATCAATATATTTGTAACTCTAAATAAATGTTAGGGTAGGAGTTACCAAAAATGTGAAAAATGTTCCACACATTCATTTTATTTTCATGGAGAAAAAAATCAAGCCCTTCATCAAGATTTTTCTAAGCAAATTAGTTACATTTGGATGTATTCAACCTATATTTTATTAATAATACTTGAACTTATAAAATTCTCTACACCTTTATAATACACGTGTCAAAATTTATTTTTAATATACCATATTTTTGTTTTGAAGTATTTTTTATTCTAATTTTTTACAAATTTTTATTGTATTAAGTATATTCTTATGTTATTCAAATACATGATAATGCAACTATATAAATCCAAAAAAAAGTTACAAATCCATTGAAAAGTAAGGGTTTTTGTTTCATAACTATTTAAACATAGATTACTCAGAAGGCTCTAGAGAATCATCTTCCCACATACTCTTTGGAGATTATGGAAGGCTAGAAATTCCATTATCTTCAGAAACATTAACAAATCCTGTAAGAGACTTCTCAATGAAATTACTATTGATGTCAAGGAGAAAATTCTAAAGTTCAAGCCCCGCAAGAACTCCAAGTTCCCCAAAGAGGAGGAGATATTTCGATCAATTGGAATATCAAGATTGGCAGTGCTTATATTCAAACTCCCAGTGTTGATAGGTCTTTTATCCAATGGATCCCACCTCTTGAAGGGTGGTACAAGCTTAATTTTTATGGAGCCTCTAAGGGAAACCTAGGGAATGCAAACAAAGGAGGCTTAGTTTTGAATCATCTCGAGACAACCCCTCGCTTCCTTCATAGGTCCAATCAGAGTTAAAGCTAATAACCTTATCGAGGCTCAAGCTACTATATGGGGGATTGCAATTGCTAAGGATTATAAAGTAAAAAATTGAATAATTGAGGGTGACTTTCTCAACATTATTAATAATCTTAAAGACACCCATCCTCCCAGCTTGGATTATTAAAGACTTCATTAACGAAGCCAGGAGATTAATAAAGTGATAATCTATCACACATACCAGGAAGGTAATGGTGCAATGGTTTCCTTAGCCAATGAAGGTGTTTTCTCTAATCAATACAAAGTATGGTATGATCACAATGACATCTCTCACACAACTCAGATTATCATTGCTAAAGATGCTAAAGCCACATGTCCTTTCCAAAGAAAGACACACGAAGGTGGTTTAGGCATGTGTGGAGCCTTTCTCGGGTACGTCACACTTATAAGTTTTATCTCTTTAGAATGATCATATTCCTTGAACTGGATGTGATTTTATGAGGAGGGGATGACTGTTAAAAATCCATTATTTTTTTCAATCATTCTATAATAGCTCTGCGTAAGCTTTTTCTCTCAACAATAGACAATGGTGTTGTGGTGAATCCTTTCTCTAGTAGCCCTTGAGTTGTTAATATCCCATGTGTTGTAATTATTTCAACCATGGGAGGCCCACCTTTCCGAATTAAGCCCATATGTGACCCATCTTAAAAAGATAACATCGAATTATGGAGGGATCTCGAAGTGAATGGTTTCAAAAATTTATATAGATGATCAAAGGTCATGATATCCATATATCTTTGAACTTTTCTCAAAAGTGGAAGGATAGGGTCATCACTTTTAGGGGGAAGGAATTCACCATTATTGAGAACCTAATCTCCTTCATCATGGGCTTAGGAATGGAAGGCATAAAGTTTTACAGGAACAAGTTCGACAAGGAAATTGAAGAGAAGAGGTTCATGGAGGAAGATGAAGTCTTGCAAATTGGTAAATTAGGGTTGCTATGCTCTTCTCTGCCCCCTCCCTACAATGATGTCACTAATATGGTGGTTAGTTATGTCACTTTGTAAGGTCATTACACTACTTTTCCTCTTCACCACCTTGTTCTATTGAATCACTTTAGGCACTCCGCTAAGGTAATTCTTTCTTACTACATCCTGCATTCCTTAGAGAAATCTATATTGGATGTGCAAGCCCATGCAAGATCCCTTCCCCTACATCAAGGAGTCATATTCCTTTTACATAATGATTTCCTTGATTTTTCACTCAATGACCCCACTCCCCCATTGCCCCCTCCCCCTGAAACCCGGAGTTAGAACAAAAATACTAGTTTCCCACCCCACTCCCTCCCCATGTAAAAAGAGTGCTTCATAGTATGGAAAAGGGAAATAAGATTGTTGTTGAAGGCCTCCTAAACATGAGCCACTCTACCCCGATCCACATCCGAGCATAGACCTACAATCCCAAATGAAACACCATATTGATGCCATTCAAAATATTGAAGATAATGTGGATTTTCTACTTAAATATGACAACATGAATGACTTGAGCTCCATGGCCAATGCCAAAATGGAGGAAAATATTGAAAACCTTTCTAAGAGGTAGCATGACATGGAGAATACAATGTAGTTGATAATCAACAAACAAATCAACCAATTATCCATGGATAAAGATTTCCTTGAATTCATTCAAATCCATGTTAAACAAATATGTGAAGTTAGTGACATTTCAGAGGATATTTGGAAAGAAGGTAAGGCCAAGAAGAAGGCCTTAGAAAAGAACAACACGAGAATCGGATAAGAAAGTAGAACTCAACCTTTTCAAGGCCCTAGAAGAAGCTCAGAAGGTCTTTAATGAGTTTCTTAAATAGTTGTATTTTGTCTTATGTCCCACTTTGTGAGTTTTTTTGGTTTTACAATTGTTGTCGAGATATGTTTTGGCTATTGTTGGGATTTTTGTTGCGCCTTCCTCTACCATGATTTTCAATGTTCTATCTAGCTTTCTTAGGCTCTTTATGTCGAGGTATGACCCTACATATAAAAAAACCACTGCAATCTCATTGTACCTACTAGCTTTTGATCCTTTTGTTCCATGAGGTATGGTCCCCTTTAAAACAATTTATCAATAATAAAAAAAATATTAAGAAAGATTTAATACTCAATAAAAAATATTAAATAATAAAATCATTCACATTAATTATTATTATTTTTTAATTGCATGGTTATGATTTAATTATAATCTAAATATTAATTTTCACATGAGGCCAGAATGGCCAACCGAATGGAAATGTTAAAAATGGAAATAAGGACATGAGGTTTTTAGATTCCATTACATCTAGATGTGATGAGTTTTATTGGTTGTTTTTTGTTATCCAAAATAACCCCTAGTTATTTACACAACTTGTAGTTTCATGCTAGCATTGAGTTAAATTTTACAAGATTATGTGCATCTTTTCTTCCTTGACACATTTTCATGTCTGCAGTTCTTCGCGTGCGCCCTTCCCCTTACTCCTTGTAATTATATTCCATTTCACTTCCTTCGTGTAAATTTCCACGCACTTACACATTCCTATTTCATTCTTCTATCTCCTTATATTTTCCCTCGGTGTGTACTCCTTTCACATTTTCTTTCTTTTCCCTCTCCCGTGCATCCGGTTGTGCATTTTCGGACTTGCATTGCATATTTGTTTGAGACCTTGGTATGGCTATTCCTTCTTGAGTTCCACGTACTCCCCTTGCACACACTCATCATTCCTCATGCACTTCCCTTACAAATTTTATTCCACGCATCCTTGTCTTTCAAAATCTCCTTTATTTCTTGCATATTTGCATACTTTTGTAGATATGAACCCTTTCCTTCTCCCCTCATGCAAAATCTTATGCGTGATGGCAGATTGCTATGTTTCCTCTCTCCATGCCTCTTACTCTTGCGCATGCACCAAGTTTCCACACTTTGCACTAGTCACCGAGTGCCATAGGTATCTCCTTGGAACTTTTTAGATGAAGTGCATGAAACACAACCTATCGAACATGTCGGTTGTGCTCTGAATCCTTAAGACAAATGAATGTATGATACATGGCGAGAAAAGACAAAATGAACATACATCGGCCAATCCTTGTGATCAATATGAGCATACAATGTGGATTGTGTTTTCCTCATACACTCGCAAATTTCAAATCGCCATAATTTCCTCCACAGCTCACATTGATATATGGCTGGTCTTGTTCAAAATATGATGACATGGGCTATACTCTAGGGTATTCAAATTCAGATTTTGGCGGATCTGGTAGGTGAAAATAGGGAAACTCATTTTGATAATTAATACACATATCCATTCGACTCAACCACCCATATTTGATTAGATATTGCCTCTTTCTTTTTGTTTTCAAGTTAAGATCACATGGGAGGTAAATCTAATAGTTTTGCATGCACCTTTGTAGAAATTTATTGTGGGTCGTTGGCGATTAAAACTAGAAATCTATGTTTCCCTTGTGTTTACCTCCTCTTCTCTCCTTCTTCTATATAATTTTTAATAATACTCATTTGTAAAGGTTTTACCCTCTTGGTTTGCAAGAGCATTATTCAGAGTAGTGTTCTTTGCATTTTGAGTTGTATACCTCGATTTGGTCCATCAGTATGTGGATACTTACTTATTTCCACCATTGTAATCAATGATGTATCTCTTGGAAGCAAAAAAATCCTTATTTTGTGGCTACTCTCTGCCATATCTTGTATTTTATTACATCTTATTTCCCTCCTTTACTTTTTTTTGGTTTGTTGTACGGGTTATTTTTATGTTGTGTCTAGGAAAGTGAGTGTGTGAGTTTGTTTTAAAAGTGTGGCACATTTTTCTTCCCTCCCTATGTGTATTTTCCCTTATTTTGATGCGTATGAGAGTGTTCATCCCCATTTTTCTAGTGCTACCATGCCCCCTTAGCTTAGGTTTTGATTTCATGCATCTCCTTCTCACCTTGGTCCCTTTTAATCTTATAGTAGTGTTAGGCGTACTAAATTTTCCTTCCTATGAGTAGTTTTAGTAGTAAAAAATAGGTAGAGGAAGTTGGCCTTCTCCAAAGGTCTCTGTCTCCTCCAAGGCAATTTCCAGAAATTGGAGACAATCCCATGTTACCTCAAAGCCCCAGTTCATCCTGATCTGGGATGGGTGAAATTTTGAGCTCCAACAATCTTTTAGCACGATCTGTGGGAAAGCATTAAAAGCTCATATTTCTTTGTTTCAACAATTTTTGATGTGTTCTTGTTGAGATCCAACCTTTAGAGACTTGTAGAAACACATTTGGTGACTTGTAACATCCATATCTAATGATTTCAGTACCCAGTGCTCCTTTTTAATGAGAAGGATACATACTAGACAGAGTGTAGCAGGAAGAGTAATTTGCATATCTTCAATTGTCTCCAAGAAGAAGTAGAAGAGTCACGCACGTATCCCCATATCTTGTGCATAGGGCATAATTATATCCTCATCTTGGCATAATTTTCACACACTCATCCAATGCATTCTAATACATTAGAGACATGACACGGTAGAGAAATCATCATTTGTTAGCTTTAATGGTGGTAGTTCTATAGCTCTTCCTGCACAACATGATATACCAAAGTGGATGAACTTAAGAGTATTCCATTTTTCACTAGCAAGAACCAAGTCATCCCTCTTGAGCACATTCAAGATGTTGCAAATATATGTTTTTTCAATCGTCACATGAAGATGATGTAGTTGTGAAGGCTTCTTACTTCTTCACTCAAAGGAAAAATAATTAAATGGTATAAAAGTTTAATACGTACCTCTATTACCAAATAGGATGGACTTGACGGTACACATTACAATCATTTTAAGGAGAAAGATGATAATATCTCCTTGTTATAACAATTCATAATTATCAAAAGAGCTCCAAATGAGCTCATGGATGACTTCAAATTTAGACTTCAGAAGACATGGGATAGAATTACAACCATCTTAAGACCAACCCCTCAAAGTATTTTTCTCTATTTCTTAAGAGCTTTAAATTTTGACATTCCAGTAATGATACAGTCTATGGGTGTTACATAAATCCCTAATGCCTATCCTATAGCCATTATGGAAGAAAATTTCATTACCCAAGCTAGAAAAATAGCTCCTAGACTTCTTATGTCCTTGTTTCCTGAAATGCCTCAAGTACCTCAGCCTTCCATTGCTCCCACTCTTGAGTAGAGTTACCAACCCATTACATCCACATCCTACTCTCCCCAAACATAAAAAAAAGGATGAAGAAATGAAGGTCTTGATTATAATTTTATCAAATAAAGTCATATATTTAAAAAACAACAAACGCAAGCCTTCAAAAGTAACTCTAATTAAGTACTTAATCGAATCCATCTTCCCTTCATAAAATAATATCCAAATTAGAGATATGTGAAAAACTAGCTAAATGATAGATGACATGCTAATCCACACCTCACTCTTCGATAGTTTCCCCTACAACCCCTTCTACTACCTCAAATTTCAAGCAAAGCACTATTTTCAATACATAACATCATCATCTAAGAGACAAAATGGTGTTTCCTTATAATTTTCCACATGTTTAGTACAACTACAAAAATTTCTTGAGCGCACAAGCTTTCATGATCCAAAATAATTCGAACTATGGGCCTTCCACTAGTGTGCATGAACTGGATAATGAAGAACCGACATAAGTCATTATTGAGACCAACCTTATGTTCTTTAGTCTTTGAGGACTTCTATGCAATGAACCAAGATATGGAAAACTCAAGTGGAACATGCACGTGGTTGTTGATAACACAAGGTAAATGAAAATAATGTTGGAAACCAATGTGCAACATTCTACTTATGCCAATCAAGCTCATCCTTAAACATCAAAGAATGCCATAGCGCTCAATAGTTCGCACGTGAGTTCCCATGCACGAGGTTTCGTGAAGTGTTTTGAATCAATATGTGTATGTTCCTCCTTTGGTAGGTCAAGCCTTTGTACGACCTAGAACTTCTATCTCGGTGCCTAAAAACAAGAAAAGATAATGTTATACTTCAAATGCACAGGTTGATGGGCCTTCCATTATGTACAAGATGAAGAAGGAAAATGTTAATGTCACAATGTGCTATCTATGATCATTCTATCTCGGTGTGACCTATTGCATAAATCATCTCGCATAACTTCCACACACTAATCCTGTCATCCAATTAGCTTAAGTTGTTGTCAATATTTGTAAAATAGAGGAGAAGCATTTAAGAAAAGTTATCAAAACCCTTCTCTTTTATCTGTCCTTAATAATAGGAAAACATCTTGTTCAAAATTGTACGATTGACTCAGGGGATAGTACTTTTATCATGCCAAAGAAAATTGTTGATGTCCTAGGTTTTAAGTACAACCCTATGTCTAAAGGAGTCTTGTACCTTAAAGTCTCAATGGTTACCACCCTAGAAGTCATCAAGGATATTGAGTTAACCCTTCATGCATGTCCAAGTCTAGCCGTAACTCAAGATGTGTCAATCGTTTATTTACCTCCATTGTTTTCCATTTTCCTATCAAGATATTTCACTGCCAAGGTGGGTAGTTACTTGTGTTCAGATTGGTATCATATGATTCTAAAAACAAGGTATGGTACCAGGTTTACCATACA
Organism: Taxus wallichiana var. yunnanensis; assembly: GCA_018340775.1. Classification (NCBI taxonomy): domain Eukaryota; kingdom Viridiplantae; phylum Streptophyta; class Pinopsida; order Cupressales; family Taxaceae; genus Taxus; species Taxus wallichiana. The sequence goes on from CM031236.1 coordinate 645,685,597, forward strand.
GACTAAGCCTATATTTTCCTATCATGTTGAGTCATATGACCCTTCTCCTCTCCAATCCAATTCTCTCATCTAAGAAAACTAAAAACAAGATTCAGTTCTAGAAGAGTAACTTATTCCTCCTTCTATACCTAATCTATTATTAGATGAATGGGCCAAAGAGCACTATGAATTTAATCCTTATGATAAAACTATTGAAACTGGTCTAGGAACCTACTACATTCTTGAAGAAGAAACCACTCTTCCCACCCCACTCAAGCAAGAAAATTATGATACTTTTGGATTATGGAAGATGTATTTTGATGGATCTAGAGGCGAAATGGTGCAAGTGCTCGTGTTGTTTTCATTTCTCCTAAGGATGAGAAACTATTCTTCACACACATAGGTTATAGTTTGCATGCTCAAACAATGTAGAAAAATATGAAGAGTTAGTGCATGGTATTCCCATTCCTTAGAATAGGAAGATCAAGACATAAAAAAATATTTATGGATAGTGAATTTGTATCCACCAACTATCGGTGTTTGAAAATGACGTGCATATTATGCGGTTCATTCGAAATAAAGTTGAATGTTCTTAAAACATGGAAGATGACTTGCATAACAGCTACGGTGATCAAGTAATCCAACTAATGACAAACAAGCTGCCTAAGGGGTTGGTAACATTAGAAAACATTTTAATTCCTAATGAAGATTTTGAGGGTGAAGAAAATAACATGTGTGTGGCATAAGAATACTTCTAGCCAATCATTATTGTTCATGGTAAAGAGTTTCTATTTGGAAAAGAATGCACGCAAGAAGAAAACATGCTTTAATCTCCTTATGTCATAAGTATAGTGACATACTTTCATGGGAGTATGAAGAACTCAAAGGATTTTATCCAAGTGTTTCTCAACACTCCATTGACCTTGATATTAGTATCAATCCCATCAGACAAAAGAAAAGGCTTGAAAATCCTAACATATAACCCATCGTGAGGAAGGTGTTATCCAAACTCATTGAGGAAACAATAATATTTCCCATCAAATACTCTACTTGGGTGGTTAATCTTGTTCCAATGTGTAAAAAGAATGGTGAACTCAGAATTTGTGTTGATTTTAGAGATTTAAACAAGGAATCACCGAAGGATTATTATCCTTTGCCTTCTATGGAGCATATTTTGTAGACACTTTGGATGGAGCACACATATTTTCCATGTTGAATGGATATTCAAGATTTAACCAGATCATGGTCAAGGAAGAGGATCAATTCAAAACTACATTTACAACCAAATAGGGAACATATACCTATCATAAAATGCCTTTTGGTTTGTCTAATGCAGGCGCAACATTTCAGAGATTAATGGATATTGCCTTTAAAGGATATATCAATGATTTCATCCTAGTTTACTTGGATGACATAAATGTCTTCTCAAAGAAGAGCACATATCACATCATGCATCTGGAGAAATTATTTGAGAGATGCAGAGAGTTTGGGGTGTCTCTTAACCCCAAAAAGTGAAAAAAATTTTGTTGCACAAGGTAAACATTTTGGCCATGTAGTCTTAAAGGATGGAATTTCCATCAATCTTGAGCGTATCTAATTAATCCTTTATCTCTCTTTGGAAGTGGAAAAGAAGGCCTTGTAGTCATTCCTAGGAAAAATAAAATTTATTAGGATATTCATTCCTAACTTTGCAGGTTTGGTTAGGCCTGTCACCCTCATGCTCAAGAAAGAAATAGTCTTCAAGTGGACAACAAAAGGAAAATAAATATTCAACAAAATCAAGAAATAAATTACTTGTGCCCTAACACTTATCAATCCATATTACTCTAAGGATTTCATCCTTTATGCATATGGAGGTGATGCTAGTGTTGCTTCTATCCTTAGACAAGAAAATGAACAAGGATTGGAGAAATAAGTGGATTTCTTCGATTAGACACCGAGGGATTATGAATTGAAATAAATTCACTCGAGAGAAACAAGTATTCTCCATCATGCACGCTATTAAGAAATTTGAGAGTATGCCCACCAAAAATCATGTCAAGGTGTTAGTTTCATACTCTGGTGTAAGAGACTTCATCATGGGAGAATAAATCAATGAGAAAAGAGCTAAATGGCTAACAAAATAATGGAGTTTGATGTGACTATCAAAGACATTAAATTTTTTAGAGGAAACATTCTCTACAAGTAACTTGTTGAGGATGCACAAAAAAAAAAAAGGTTTCATTGTTCTTGGATGAAATACCTCTGCGTATTGAACGACCAAAATGGAGATCCTAATGCGCATAATCGATGGATATCACGAAAACATTTCTTACTTCCGCATTACCTCTGGCCTAAACAAGGAAAAGAGAAGACATTCAAGGCTATAATATATTCTCTATGTGTTGATTGATGGGGTTCTTTTCAAAATAAATATTGATGGTGTGTTGCTCAGATGTATTGATGGTGCATAGGTCAACAAAGTGTTATCAAAATTTCATGATGGATTATCTAGTGGAAACTTTTTTCCAAAGCAACAAAAATGAAGATAATAAAGACATGACACTTTTAGCCTACCCTATTTGTAGATGTGCACAAGTGGGTCATAAAATGTAAAGAATGCACTTTCTTTGCAGGAAATAAAAAATTGGAAGCACCTCCCCTCCACCCAATCCAAATGAATCAACCTTTTGCACAATGGGTTCTTGTCTATGGCATGATCAACCATCCTTCGATTGCGGGCCATAAATAGGTCCTCCGATAGCAATGTATTACTTCAGCGGATGGACAGAAGCTGTTGTTCTCAAGGAAGAAATATAGTCACTCATTATTGAATTTCTCAATGGATTTGTAATAAGGTTTGGTGTTCCTCAAACCATTATCTTTGATGATGCAAAAGCCTTCCTTGGTACAAGAATATCTTATTAGGTTTATAGTCTTGGTATATGTTTGAATACTTCTTCCAACTACTACCCTCATGGTAATGGCTTGGAAGAATCTACCAACAAAAACCTAATCGGAGATCGTGAAAAGAACAATAGATATTAGCTAGAGGAAGTGGCACACAAGAGTCTCATGTTCACTCTGGGAAAAAAATCATGGTGAAAAAGGAAATAGGTACTTCACCCGAAATTTTTTTTTTATGGAAAGGAGGATATGCTTCCTTTATCTTTAGAATTGCCTTCACTAGAGTTAGCCCAAAAACTAGAGTTTGAGGGCACGGACCAAATAGAAATTAGAGTGACATAGCTAATTGATCTTGAATAATTAAGAAACTCTGTAATGATCATGTTGGAACAACATCAACAATAAACCAAGCAGTGGTTTGATAGGAAGGCTAGACCTCAAGCTTTCAAATTTGGTGATCTAGTTTTAAAATGGGATGTTGACATAGCCAAACTAGGGCACCATTCAAAGTTTGATGAACTTTGGAGTGGCCCATATATCATAAGTGTTTGTAAGGAGGACAACTCTTTTGATGCGTCTCAATTTGATAGAAGTACACTACCAATCCCATTCAATGGGATCTATCTTAAGAACTTCCATTGAGTGTTCTTCTACATCATGTACATATTATATTAGTTTTAATTCCTCCAAGTGCTTTGTACACACATTTTTCTATTTGTATATAAGTTCTTTCCTTTCGCATGCTCTTTTTTGCTTCTAGATGTTGGTCCTTGTGCTTGAAAATTTGAAGGTTTTAATGATGGAGGCTATGTTCCAATAGTTTAGGCGGACTGCTCAGCGAGTTTTTTGCATAGTTTCATTCAAATTTTAGGTAGTGCTTCAAGAAATTTCAGGCGTGACTTCAAGTTATAGATCAAAATACATGTTTTTAGGTAGAATCCATGCCCAATGGTTGCTTCAGGCTACTTGGTATATTTATCTAGTAGAGACAATGTCCCCGAAAGTTTCAAATTGTTGTCCAAAATAACTCCTTAGTTATTTAGACAACTTGTAGTTCCATCCTAGCTCGAGTTCACGTTTTCGGGATTGCATGCATATTTGGTTCATTACTTGGTGCATTTACATGTTTGTAGTTCTTCACATGTGCCCTTGCACGCCCTTCTTGCTCTCTCCTTATTTTGGTACAACAATTTGGAGCACAAAATAATAATATTCAAATTGATAATTTGCAGAATATCCCAATTCATTCATCCCGAAATACATATGTGTAGGAAATACATATCCTATAAAATAGGAAGCCTATTAAGGCTCCTAAAACCACTCACTAATTCTATATGAGTTGTTTAAAACAACTCGTAACAACTAATCTCAAAGACATGAGTTGTTATAAATCCTAAACAACTCATTAAATACAAATCATAATAATAACTCACGTTATTATTCTAACTCATGTAAACACTACCATGATATCCTAACATTTCCAACCTTAATGTGAACATGGGGATAAAGCACATCTCAAGAACTGGAAATAAAATCATATGCCTTTGCATACTTTTAGTTCTGCATATTGTTGGCTTGGATCTTGTTGTCTAGATTTTACTGCACATGATCAATCCACTTCACCATAGTGAAACCCTTACCAAATGATCACACTTCCACAAATACACCTACATAAGTGAACTCAATAGTTCCCACTTTTCACTTCCAGGTGAATGGTCTTTCACTTGATGATCAATGATGAAGTCCGATAGTTGAAGAATCTCAACAGTCAGAGGATCACTCCAGTTCAACTGCCTTCATATACAACTATTCTTAGATTCCAAAATTCACATTCTCCTCATTTCAATCATAACAGGGGAAGGAAACCACACATCATTTTATTCTGCACACACCACACAATTGAAATAATATAAAATAGTGACCCCAAATATGAATGCGGCCTTGTCATTGGTGACTAACAAGAGGCACTGATCACCCTCCTTCCTCTGTTGCCTCCATCCTCCATTATCATTTCTTAGCTCAACTTCAATTCGGATGTTGGGTTACATAGAAAATGTGTCCATTTGACATGTAGTCAATGTGTTCTTTTTGTTTTTACAATAATTTGAAAATGACTCACAATTGACACTTTTAGTTTAAATATGACATAAAATTGAATAGACAATAGTTAACTATACATTTACAATGTATGATGACTGAAAACAATAAAGTATTCAAAAATTCTATTACTTTCTAAATACTACAAACTAAAAATTGTATTAACCCCGTGACAAAAATAACATAAATAAATTAGATTTGTATTTGAATAAATATCAAACATACTTAAATGACTATAAACAAGATATTATATTATTCTACTTAACAACATAACCAAATCGACTTTAACTTGATTAAAACGAAACTTTTGACTTATTTCAAACAACTCAAATAAAAATGACACACTTCCATATTTGACAAAAATGTATACCTATATGATTATGTGCTATCAATAAAAATAAATAAATCTTCCCGTGTACTTAGAGGCCTGCGTTGGATAAGATGGCATCCCAAATCTTCCTCAGATTCTTCCAATGCGCATTTATATCCTTTCATAGCTTGAACAGTAGATTCAATATATTTTGTTTGAATCCCTAATATAGTGGTAGTGAAAATTTCTACAAACGTGCCTGCGAATTGAGCCACACGTGATCCTTATCTAAATCTTGTATAGAAGATAATAATTGCACACAAGATCTGTCTGGTATACGTGAAGAAACGACCAAATTGCAATATAACCTTTTATGCCATGCATCAACTATGAGCTTCTCGTGTAGTCATCAATGCAAACAATTCCTGAAACGCAAATAATGATAGCTTGGGAATCGGCTTCAATGTCCAATGTTAAATTCAATGCTCTATTCTAGCAAGACATTATCTCCACAACATACTCTTTTACGCTTGCAACTCTCTTAACATAAGTGGAATCATACACAATTGCATTCAAACTACACCAATATGCCTCCCTATCAATATAGAATTAACAATTACGGGAAGAATTTGATAAACATCTACATGACAACAAGGAATTATAATTGTCCCTGTATGCAAATACTTATTTCCTCATGACAGACCATTAATTTTTCTCTCGATACTAAATATTTTGGTACAACAATTTGGAGCACAAAATAATAATAATCAAATTGATAATCTACAATGCTATTCATTCACACACGCACCCACACACACACACACACACACACACACACACGCACGCACGCACGCACGCGTGATAAGCGCACGCGCACAGAAATACATATCCTATAAAATAGGAATCCTATTAAGGCTCCTACAACCACTCACTAATTCTATACGAGTTGTTTAAAACAACTCGTAACAACTAATATCAAATACATGAGTTGTTATAACTCTTAAACAAATTATTAAATATAAATCATAATAATAAATCTTAAACAAATCATCAAATTAAATCATAATAATAACTCATGTTATTATTCTAACACTCTTTGTACTTCTCCTCCCTTTCGCTTTCTTACGCACATAATTTCCACACGATTCTACCTTCCTCTTTCATTCTTCTATCTCCTTCCATTTTCCCTCTATGCGCACTCCTTCCATATCTTCTTTCTTTTCCCTCTCGTGCACATCCCACAATGCATTTATAGACTTGCATTTCATATTTTTTGAGTCCTTGGCATGCCTTTACATGCATGCATGTTCTTTCATGAGTTCCACACACTCCCATTGTATGCACTCATCATTCCTCGTGCATTTCCCTTGCTCATTTGCTTCCACGTATCCTTGTCTTCGCACTCTCTTTTCTTCCTTGCATATTTGTATACCTTTATAAATATGCCTTGTTTCCTCCTGCCCTCGCACACACTCTTACGTGTCTTTGACGGGACTCTTGCATTTCCTCTCTCATGCCTCGTGCTCTTGCGCATGCACCAAGTTTCCATCCTCTGCACCGCATTGAGTGCCACGCCTCTCTCCTTGGAACTTATCGATGAAGTGCATAATACACAACCTATCATCATATCATACATCCATTATTTCACCTTTACATGATATCAAATATTTTGGAAATCTACACCATCACATATATATACATCATCATTTATTTCCCATGTTACCAATAACTTGGAAATTAAATCAAAACCAACAAACCTAGAATCCACCATGCCTACATGACCAAGACTCCACCATGCCTAATTCACCTAGTTTCCATCCATACACAAATAACCATGGAAATGAAAATACAAGTACATCATCCATACCATAAATCTCATCATCTATAACAATGAAAATTTGTATATCAGTACAAATATACACCAATAGAAATACATATAAGATAAAAAATATTAAATCTCTCGGATACTTCTTCACCATCTTCGCACGCAGTGGTATAAGATCAAAAATCAAAAATCTCTTAGATACATCCTCACCATCTTCAAAGACGCATGCCGGTATAAGATTAAAAATCTCAAAACTCTCATGTACATCCTCACCATCATCGACACACATGCCATTATAAGATCAAAAATCTCAAAACTCTCAGATACATCCTCACTATCATCATACATGGGATGGTATATACCAAAAAAAAAAAGAAGATGACTGAAAAATCATATTTGGTGACTAGTCGTCACTCCATCGATATCTTTACCTATCTCATATGTCTCCTCCTCACCTCCCGCTTGGTGACTTGCCAACATCTCTCCACCAATCATAGGTTTTGGTCTAGCCTCTGCCTAGACCATAGCTAGGTTTCGGCCTCTGTGAACTCATCATCTCACCTGAACCTATATCGGGCTCGTTGTCCCCTTGTTCTCCCTAAGCTATGAGTGCGGGATCTAGCCCTCTCACTCGTGGCCGACCGATGTGCCCTATACTCAACATAAGAGGGGACATCTATCCTGCGGTTGTCATATGGTCCCAATGGTACCATGCCTCGTTCGGGCATCCACAACCTCGCCATCGCCAACATCTCGAGGTGGTGCCATGGGTCTCATAGCAACCTATGAGCTCTATCCTACTAGGGCTAGCCTCGGACCTTGTACCTCTGCTCCTTGTCCTCTTTCATGTACATGAGGACCCTATCCTGTCATCACTTCCTGTAGTGTTGGAACCTATCCTCGAGCCTATGGTGGTACCTGCACTGTAACCTCGGCATGTAGGGCCATAACCTGAGCATGTGCAGTGGTCAAATATCCCTGAAAACCTACTACCTACGCATGTAAGGTGACTACATGTCCCCCATCTCCATCTCCACCCTATGCAGGGCCCCGTCCATATGCACTCCGGGCTGTAGGGCCACCATATGAGCATGTAAAATGGAAACATGTGCCTCTGACCCTGTGAGCTGCCCGTATAATACTATAATCTATGCCTACAAGGTGGCCACCTGACCTTGCAAGGTATCCCTCTGCACTGTGATGGTGGCTAAGTTTGGCTACCCTAGCCTCAGGGGTGCCACTCGTAGCTATGTTGCCCACCACTGCCTATATCTATCGGTGACCCCAACATCATCAATCTCCTTGTCCACTGCCTGCTACTCCTACCATGTCGGCATACTCGGTCGTGGTGGAGACATAGGTATCTCCACGTCATATCTCCTATACTGATGGAAGGGTGGTGGCACGTCCTTTGGTAACCAAAATTTCCGTCGACCCTATCTACAGGTATCATCTCGTGCTTTCTAGCATATCGCCCTTATATCCACCCGAGAAGTTATAACTCCCCTAACCCTTCTTCATGTCTCTGCACGAGGGATAGCTAACACAGGGCCTCCAAATAATATCCACACCAGACAATCCCTCTAGCACCCACCTGTAATATGAAACATCATGCATGGCCCTAGCCACCCTATGCTTCCCACCAAATGGTAACCACCGTCTATATGCCGACTCGACCAAGCCACCCCCAACTAATCAAGTCAGGGAAAAATAACTAGACACACACATACGCCGTGCTCATATGTCCAAAGAATGCAAAAGAAAAGTGTAACACAAACTAAACCTCCATAACATCCCATATGCCTATAGCTCCCTATACAACTACACCAGGAATTTCGATGCCCATGAAAAACAAATCCGCTCCTCCACCATGTCCTGGAGCACTCCCATCAATGATCGCATGAATCTACCACACTCGAAATCTCGTAGGGTGAAAAAACATACCATCTCCATCATCAAAACAATAAACCTCATCTCCTAAGGATGGGCTGCATACATCTCCTCGTAGGTGAGGCTCGCGATATGGTACCTCATCTCGCCCATTACCTCCCCAAACACAACCACTATAGGCTCCACGAATTCCTCTAAAGAAATAGAATACACTCACTTGCCCACAATCGGTAGTCGTAGGATCCTATATACATCCTCTAGGGTAACATTAGTCTCACCCGTTGGTAAATGAAAAGTGTTGGTCACTTAATCCCATCTATCGACGAGTGCGACCATCAAACTAGGATCTCGCGCTACATGCCTATAGTGTCGTATCCCAATCGGTCTAATGTCATTCATGTGCTCCCACTCGACCGTATATCTACCAATAATGGTGACACTCTGTCTCGCATACGTAGATGGTCCCTAGCATGCATCTAACAAAACACAATATTGTTAAGACCTCACTACCTCCAATTACGTCTTAACCCCAACACCATACCCAATCACACCAATCCTGCTTACCCCATTTACCTAATTCAAATACCAACCTCCTACCCTTTACATTCATGACTCATTACCTTCACATTATTTCACCTACTCACCTAACCCATCTAGCCAACAACCACATGTTACCCTTACCCTCTATAACGCACATTACTTGTCCTTTTTTGAGCTATTTTTCCTTTTGAAGTATATCCCTTCTTACCATAGTCCCTCTTTCACCCTAACCGGCGCCAGTCTCCTGGACTATCACCGGTTATCCTTGACCAACATCGGTCACGATTAATAGGTGTCAGTCACCCTAGTCTTGACCGATGTCGGCTACAACCGATGATGTTGCCCAAACATTGATCAATGTCGGTCTCTCTAAGGTGACCCCAAAACCAAAACCCCCTCTTCTATTTGTAAAAATTGACAAAAACCACCCTACAATCCTAATTAATCCCTAACACTCACACCCCACATTTATTTCTCCCCCTAGTTAACCTATATTTGACCTCCTCCCCCTTTCATCTATTTGTCACCCAAATTTCACAATTAACATTCCCACCAATACATTTCTTTATTGTAAAAACACAAATTAGAGAAAAACAAAAACAAGCTAGAAAAATATGCCTACCTCATCTCGATGGCATCTACGTGGTGGCACATATAGCCTCTGTGCCGGTGGTCCACCCGACCCCTCTCCCACCTCTGCCATACCGAAATCAACCCCGCACCTCTCCACCAATCACACATCTCTAACCGCTCTTGTGGACCTATCTACCTAGCTCCTCTCACCACTTAGTAACGTCCACCTCAACCAGGTATAATAGCTTGTCTTTTTCCTCCCCGAAAAATGTACAAATCACTTAGCTCTTCCATTTTCTCAAAGTCAACAACAAAAATGATTCCGTAAAATATGGAATTTTAACTTTATAACCCTAACCCGCCATGACCGACGTTGGTTACCTTATAACTGATATCGGTCATTTGCCAATACCATTTCCTCCATGTTTTTCCTATTTTGACCTAACCTCATTACTGCCACATACCTTTTTGTTAGTACCAACACCCATTGTACCCTACCCACAAGCCTAAACTACCCCTACACTTCCTTAATTACGTTTAGGGATTTGTTATTTTACCTATACCTTGGCCTTACCTATGCCACAATCTATTTACTTAGACCTGGCCTACTTTGTGTGACCATTGAACTTGTGTACTCATTATAGCTTGCGATGCCATTACCTATGTTGTTTTAGCCTAACAACCATACCTTTCCTATTGCATGCCGCTTTATCCCAACCAAACCTCGTGGTGTATCTGGATCATACCTAAACATTCTTGCACCTAACCTACGTTGTGTTTCTAGACCATATCCTATACCCTGGATACCTGAATCACTTCACCCTTGTTTGGATAAACCTATCAACCTTGGACAATGTAGAGTTTGTAAGCTCTTCAACCTGGTACCGTGTTGCAGTATCTACGTGTGTGTGCGTTCGATTTCCTTTACTCATTACCCAATTTGACCTTGTCCCATTACCTATTACCCGATTTGACCATTACCCATTACCCAATTTGACCTTGGCCTATTACTTATTACCCGATTTGACCATTACCCTTTCCCCAAAGTACCCATACTCTTCCCCACCTACCTTAACTTACACCAACTACATATTTATCAAACCACTCACCGACTCCGTATAACACCTCATCAGTTCCTGGTTTGAGGGGGATCACCTCCACCCACACTTGGGGCAACCCTACTCTCACCCATACATGGGGCAATCACTTCCTATTTTTTTCAATGATCGCTTACCAATACAAGCTATGTGACAAAAAGGGGAAAAATGTAGACACCAAAATTAGGTCATACTACCCTTATAACCCCGTTAATTAAATTAACCATACCTTACATATTCATATCCCATAGTGCACATGATTAATTTAATTAATTACTTTAATTAATTTAATTAACATCCTCACTTGACCACCTCACCCAGCCACCTCACTCCATGACCCACTCAAACCCCATTAATAACCTAAGACCAAGTCTAATCCTATCTTAACCAACTAGGACTTAGTATAAACCTAGACTTAACTCCTATTAAAAACCTAAAAGAATTCTTACTCGGTACTCCATGGCCTATCACTCGAGACTTGGATGAAGATTGAATACCACACCAAAATTAGTAACAATCAGGCTAATTTTGGCCAGCCTAGATATTCCCACCTTAACTGACGCTGGTTATACCTCAACTGACGTCAGTCCACTAGCCGTCATCGGTTGGTTTAAATAGATTTACAAAATCCTTTGCCTAGGTTGTTCATTCGATTCAAGATTTCATGCAAACAAAGACTTGAGCACTCTGCATTTTCTGAAGCACTTAGGAAAAGGAAAACACACGGAACAATACCAACAACCACCGGTATCCATCACCTTCTTCATGATCGTGGATTCACATGGAGACTCGAATTGTCATGGTACGGACACGATGTCACTTATGTCCGGATCTCTACCATCATTGTTTTAATCACTTACACTCTTCAGATCTACTCTTCAGTAAGTATCTAATACCTCTTCATTCATCTATGTTTTCTTTCAGTAGGATTTATTATTCATCTCAGTAATTTATCCTTTTGTACACCCGTACACCTCCCTTCCTCCCACCAACATATCACCCTACCATACCTGGACCTTCCACATGTCTTCCCCTTATCCTAATCATCTTTAAACCTTTTAGACCATTCTATGACCTCACCCCCACCAATTCCAGCCTTTGTGCAATCACAGAGAGTCTAAAGACCATTTCTAAGAAGATTTTTATTAACTCCCCTACCTACAAGCCAATTAGCCAACCGACGTTGATCATCCTACAAAACTGACATCGGTTACTATGTCTGGCAACATACCTTAGACCAGCGAGCTCATACCCATTCCCTAACAACCTAGAATCATTCCTAATATTTACTAGACCTTACCCAGCACTCGGACACTGCACTGCAACCCAATATCAGCCCATCACTTGACCTATTTTGACCTCAATCACCTTTTATCTAACCTTTCTTATTTGTTTTGATTGAGATACCTAAATCGTTCAATTCTAATAAGATTGTTATTTCATGTTTACTTTGGATAACATTAAAACTATTATTTAGAAATTGGATTAAAAGCACTTCGGAAGCATCATGCTTCCTGGATCTAGCTTCTGCTAGGAAGTCCACTTGTTATTTTATTTAACTCTATCTAGTGGTATTGTTTTACATTTTACAGGTAGTTCCTCCTAGCCAAAAGGGAGTATTCGCAATCAACATTAGATCAAGAAATCGAATGCACGCACAACCTTCAACCGACATCAAAAACATGTATTCCTCCTTGGCATATCACCTTCTATTTGTTTCATCAATTTATCAAGAATCCAATTGAAACATATACACCCTCTCAACCACCTTTTTATGATGATATTTGATGTCTTGTTTTTGTAATAACCGATTTAGATCATCTATTCAACTCATATACCTTCAAACCCTTTCTTCTTCAAATCATTATATCTCTCACATTCTTCACTTCTCTTGGCTTTAAAAACTCACACACACATAATCTTTACAATTAATCACCCTATTACACACTTCCTTAGCTTTGAATCAATTCTTTATACCTATAGAAACATTCACATGGGTCGCATTTTTCCCCTCTCAAAGAACTAGTTCAAATTTGAACTCAAACCTTTACTTTATACCCTTCTCAAGTAAAACACTTAAATAAAGTCAGTATCCCTCCTTTAATTTGACCAATAATACTTAAAAATATCCCAATACATTCATTAAAACATTGATTGGACCCATATAGGTCTAGACACCAAATTTGGGTCATCTCCCCCTTTAACCCGCATGTATATTAATTTAATTACCTACAATTAAATTAATGCCCATTCTCATAATATTCATTAATAAATACCTTAATTTAATTAATTTTCCACCTCGCCTAGACACCTCACCCCACCACATCACCTATAACACCTCATCATAGACCTTTTCTTAACATGTTTCCTTTTAACTAGGACTCAATCTCTACTTACCTTAACTAACTGAGACTTAGTCTAGCTATAACACTAGAGGTCTATTCTTCCTCTAACCACATGCACATGTACTTACGTGGAAAATGCCATTTTGGATCCGCAACAATAGACAAAACTGGCCAAAAGATAGCCAAGATCTGCTATTTTGGTAACCTAGAATTTCTTGCCTTAACCGACATCGGTTAACTCTAAACCAATGCTGGTTAACCTAAACCATCATTGGTTACCATATATTCACTTTGGTAACCTTGTTCCAAAGGTTGGGAGAATTATTCAAGTTTTAGAGAAGAGAGATCTGCGCATGTAAGAATTCATCGGATCCCTCTTGCACATCTGAGACATCCCGAACCAACACCAAGGCGATATGAAGGTTAAGCATTCACGGTAACATTTCGGGAAGCACTTCTGCAACACTAACCACCAGTTTCACAGATCAATCATCACCCTCATCCAACCACCTATCTATAAGTACAAGTAAGTACATTTGGATCTGCATCTTTCCATACTTATTTAGATCAGTTTCTTTATCTCTGTTTGAGAGTCCCAGTCTCCTTTACATTTCATCAACTTCCACCTTCCTTACACCTCAATCCCTCCACCTAACCACGTAGAACCTCCCAAATATCCATACATGACCCAAGACATCTTTGAGAATTCCTAGCATATTTGGCAATCTAATCCTCATTCACCCATTCTCTCGTGAATTCACAGAGAATCACCAAAAATAATATTTATTTTCTATCATCCTCGACACTACCACACTTTAGTTAACCCAAACCATTTCCGGTTTCCTCTCAACCGACATCACTGTCATACGGAATGACGTTGGTCTTTATATTTGGTGATTCTCCCTATAACAAAGCAACCTCGTACCATTCACCCAAATAAACTAAATCACCCAAAACATGATCCTAACCTATCCTAGTCACCTTGGCTACCTGCCCAACCTCCAAATCTGATCATAACCTTACCCACTAGATTAAATTTTCTTATTGTATTTGAATGAGGTACCTAAATCATATCAACTACAATAGGATGTTATTTATTTACGTTATTTCTTGCATTGAATTGTATTAAACAATGGATTGACAACCATCTAGGAAGTATCACACTTCTGAATCTAGCACACACTAGGCAGTCCACTAACATATATTGTTTAATATTCCTCTTGTGGTCTTGTTTTGCATTCACAGTAGTTCCTCCTAGAAAAAGGAAGTTCTCGCAATCAACACTAGATCAAGAAATCAGAATGCATGCACTCTACCTTCCACCTTCATTCACAAGTATTCCTCCTCACCCTTACCCTATCTGTTTTGCTCATACATACGCAACTTATCGGCGAAACATTTTGGCACGCTTGGTGGGACCCTTGTCTATGGGTTTCTTTCTATTCATATAGGTTGCATCTTGTGTGTTTCCTTTCTAAATTGTTATTCACTAAATCTTCTTCTCTGGTAATCTACCCTTCTTTCTAATTGCTCTAAATGAAACATTTCTTTAGTGCATTTAAAAAGAATCATTCTTCTTTCTTTCTGCATTAGTGAAAATCATCCCCTCTCCTATTCATCATTTGTTGAATATAACTATCAATTTGGGTTATAAAACTTGTTGCATTTCTTCCATGTATGCTAAATTATTAGCTCACATTCAAAACTGAGGGCAACCTATACAATGGGATGATCTATATGGATCCAAGAAAACACACCACTTCATCAGTTCCATCGGCACCAAGAAGAAGAAACATGAAAAATGAATAAAATGAGCTAAACGGAGGTTCTGGAAGGAATCACCCGCTTGTGCAGGTGAGTGGTGGTTTCAGAACTACTACACTTGTAAGGGTGGTAGTCTTGAAACCATCACCCGGCCATGGCGGTGGTATTGAGACCGCCACCTGCTCACGGCGGCGGTCCCGAAACTTTCTAACGTAAAAGAAGAATGGAACGTGAATGGACGCGAATTTGAAGCGCACAACCATGTATCTTCCCCTTCCATGCCCTTTCACATCCTCCAATGCACAGAAGACATGGGAAGGCCTATAAATGCATGAAAGGAGAACGAGAATGAGCATTCGAAGATCTAGAGAGATAAAGAAGTAGAGTTTAATGAGATTAGTGAGAAAGATCTTCATCTTTGGAATGGAATTACAGGAGTAAGATGTAGAAACAGAGAAAGCAAGTAATTGAAGAGAAGGTTTACATTGTTTCTTCTTTACATACTTATTGTAATTTGTAATTGTCTATATTAGACCAATACCAATAAAAGTGGGAAGAAAGAGAAGTTTCCCTTCCCAACTAGTTTTCCTCCTTAGAGGTTTCCAGGATAAAATTGTTGGTGTTGAAGTTTGAATTATTTCCTTCTCTGCAATTTCCTTTCTATAACACTAGATAATTAGTCACAAAGCTCTAATTTTTCAAGAAAATATGTCATTTTCCAAAGTTGAAAGTAGAACAACATAGTTGTGTGATTTGTAGAGTTCCAAAGTAGAAGTTTACAAATCATTTTGGTATCAGAGCTGATTATATATCCAGGATTGTGGTATTCGAATCTTTCTTGTGATTTTGTATGATAGTGACAAGGTCCAAAGGTGAATAATTTTTACCTTGCGAGCTAGATATTTCTACGAAGAATTGGAAATAGAGAGTTCAAGCTCAAATGGAGGAAGAGAACTTGGTCTGTAGAGTCGAGATGCTAGAGACCATGATGGATAGATTGCATAGGAAACAAGAAGAGCTTTTAGATCTGCAAAATAAGGTTTCAGTTAAGCAAGATTCCATGGACTCGGTGGTTCGAGCACTAGCCAAAAATTTAGTATCAGAAAGATCCATGAAGAGGAAGAATGGGAAGAGCATGAAGAGATGCCAATTGTAAGCGAGAAGGTAAAATATACACATACACCTTTTAAAGTTGAAACGAAAGTGGAAATAAAGAATTTTGAAGGACAAGTAGATGCAAAATTATTGGATAAACAACTAAAATAGTTAGAAGTCTACTTTAGTGTGCATAATGTCACTGAGGCATAAAGGATCACCTTTGCACGTCTCAAAATGGAAGGTCATGCTCTGGTTTGGTGGGAAACCCATCTAGTCACTTGTGAGAAGAAGAAATGTCCTATTGTTAGTACTTACAAAGGTTTTAAATAATTGATTAGAGCTAAATTCTATCCTATTGGCCATAAGACTGACATGATGATTAAGTGGTATTACTTTAGACATGATAATGGTCAAAGCATGCAAGAATACACTACGGAATTTTGGAGACAAGCCATGTTGCTTAATATGGACTTGGAGGATGAGGAGATGATAACCAAGTATTTGGGAGGACTTCACACTCACCTTCGAGGAAGGTAATCTCCACAAAGCCCAAGGATCTCAATGAAGCTTGTATACAAGCATACTACATTGATGATGAGAAGAAGCAAGGAGAAATAGAGCCAAAGGGAGACCAATCAATAGAACAATAGGACAAAGAACAAGGGAAGACAAGTAGTAGAGGTAAATGGAAAGGTAAACATGCCACTACTACTTTGCATACTTGTAAAGATCCTAAGAATTTCTGTAAGAATTGTGATGTAAATGGACATACTAACACCACATGTTGGAAGTTGCATCCGGAATTGCACCCAAAGCACCAAACCAAGGATTCCAAGAAATCCATGGCCATTGTGAAGACAGAAAGAGAGGTGGAGATTGAGGATGATTTGGATGTAGACGAGAGGCTAGGATGCATGGCCACTAACATGTATAGGGAAGTAGAAGAAGAAGAGATGAGTAAGCTATTTCAAATCAAAATCCAAATCAAGAAGACTAAGGTAAATGCTTTAGTAGATTTTGGTTCTCAATAAAATTTGATTTTTGATGCAGTTGTAAAACAACTTGGTCTAGAGACTTACACGCATGCACATCCATACCCACTGGGATGGGTGAAGAAGGTTGTAGAAACAGAAATTACAAGGAAGTGTAAGTTTTAGTTTGGGATAAATGCTTAATGCATATATCTATTAGAGGCTAATATTATTCCACTTGATGCATTTGACGTTGTCTTCGAAGTCCTTACTTGTATGCCATGGATGTTGTGTTCATAAGGAGGGAGAACTGGTATAGATGGGTCAAGGATGGAGTAAATTTTAACATCGAGGCACACCAGAGAAAATCAAAGAAAGCTATGGTAAGTGCCAACCAAGCACCAAGAATTATTCAATAAAATCATCAGTTTTGTTTGCTTTCATTGGAAGAAAAACAAAATGGGAATGAGAGCATGAATTTTTCTAACCAAAGGATGAATAATTTGGATAACACTCGTCGCTTTTTATAGAAGAATCCACCACAGAACTGCTCATTCAAGGAGAAAAACAAACTTCCGCTATGCAATCACCGTATCTACCTATGGATTCACTGGACCTGACCATGGGGCAATAAGAAGAAGAGGAGATACAAAGAATGATGGTGACTATAATAGTAGCGTACTTGGAGAGGTTTCACCAATCCATCTCAAGAGACAAAGCCAAGCAAGGAATAAACCACTACAAGATATGGGACCTTTGCCATACTTGAGCAAGTTGGAGAAGAAACCTTCAGGCCATACTTCATGTAGATGCACGCGATAGAAAGTTACAAGAGCTCACATCCACTAACGCCATATATGCATGAAAAATAAGGAAAGATAAAAAAGTTACCTTCCAAAGAGGATTGTACTTGAGGCAACTTGAGGAGAATGTAGCACTGGAGCAAAAACCAGAGATCCACAGGAGCCTTGGCAAGTTAGACAAGAGAAGACACCAAGGTAGACCCAGTGGTACTCAAATGAGCACGAGAGGGAGTTGATTCCTCTACCACTCCCCCACTAAGATTTTGTGGGACCAAAATCCTCCTAAGTAGGGGAGGTATGATCCATAGGGATCCAAAAAAACACACCACTTCATCAGTTCCATCAGCACCAAGAAGAAGAAACAAGAAAAATGAATAAAATGAGGTAAATGGAGGTTCTGGAAGGAACCGCCGCTCTTGGTGGGTAGTTTCAGAACTACCACCCTACAAGGGCGGTGATCTCAAACTCGCCACCCTAGGCCAGTGTCAACGGTCATGAGACCGCCGGTCTACTCAGGGTGGTAGTCTTGAAACTTTTGAACAAAAAGAAGAATGAAACATGAATGGATGCAAATTTGAAGTGCCCAAAAATGTCTCTTCCCCTTCCATGCCCTTTCACATCCTCCAATGCACGGGAGGACATGGGAAGGCCTATAAATGCATGAAAGGAGAAAGAGAATGATCATTCAAAGATCTAGAGAGATCGAGAAGTAGAGTTTAATGAGAGCAGTGAGCAAGATCTTCAGTGCTAGAATGGAATTGTAGGAGTAAGGTGTAGAAACAAAGCAAGCAAGTAATTAAAGAGAAGGTTTACATTGTTGCTTCTTTTCATACTTATTGTAATCTATAATTGTCTATATTAGACCAATAAAAGTGGGAAGAAAGAGCAGTTTCCCTTCTCAACTGGTTTTCCTCCTTGGAGGTTTCCAGGATAAAATTGTTGGTGTTGAAGTTTGAATTATTTCCTTCTCTGCAATTTCCTTTCTATAGCACTAGATAATCAGTCACAAAGCTCTAATTTTTCAAGAAAATCTATCATTTTCCAAAGTTGAAAGTAGAACAACATAGTTGTGTGATTCATAGAGTTCCAAAGTACAAGTTTACGGATCACCTGGAAGTCATGCCCAACTGATGGTTGACACAATTGAATTGTAGAAAGCAAATATATATCTTCTCTCTCTTTTCCAAACTGCACAAATCTGAATTTACACATCTTCTTAAACAACACCTTACCTAGAAGAAGTTGTCAATGATCACATGATCAGAGGATTGACAGTGGGCACCCAACTGGTTTCTCTATCCAGTCATTATCTCAGAGAAAGGACCGCCCCCACCAAAACATAACTTGAAACCTCACCTTTTAGATTACCTCTTCATAGGATGCCTTCCCAACCAAAAAAATTTGTTCTAAGTTCACAAGTCAGTCTCAAATAACATAAGCTAAAGTAACAT
This sequence comes from Taxus wallichiana var. yunnanensis, assembly GCA_018340775.1. Taxonomy (NCBI): domain Eukaryota; kingdom Viridiplantae; phylum Streptophyta; class Pinopsida; order Cupressales; family Taxaceae; genus Taxus; species Taxus wallichiana. The sequence continues at coordinate 645,705,226 of CM031236.1, forward strand.
AAAATCCACTTGTAGGATTACATGTTTTTCTTATCTTTCTTCCTAAATTGTGTTTTGAGTTGTGAGGATTACGTTTCTTCATTTTATTCTTCCTTTCACACTCCCCATCATAGTTGGAGTATTCCGACTATTTCTAAGTGTGTCAGGGCCTCATATTATCATCCTCGTCTTTTGGGTTATTTCTTCATCAAAATTAATTCACGAAATCCATTTTTCTTCACTTCTTCAGATTTCACAGTAATCGGTGTCGGTCCAATGACCATCATCGATTCCCATCTAACCGGCGTAGGTTTACCTAACCGGTGTCGGTTACAACTCTTTTGGTTATTTTACCCAAAAAGGATTTCATCACCTTCTCTTTTCTATTTGAAGTCATCTGGACATCATCATATTCCCAACATTCTCGATATTATCACAACTACGCTTCCCCATTTCATTTTTCATCAGTTCTAATTCATTTTCTCAAACATGTGTTTTCCCATATTAACCAAAGATGCTCGCTTAGTGTAATCACATCGGTCACCCTCAACCGTCATCATCATATTAACCAACTTCAGTTTCCCTATTTTAATTCTTAATTGAAACATTGACCAAGTCCACCTACCAGTATTTGTTCTTTCCCATTCATGTTGCTTTCTGTGTCATCTGTAGAATACAGTTTCACCAGGTCAATGCTAATTCACATGGTGTTGACTTGCAACCAAACCAATACCCTTATATTTCACGCTAGTCTTCAGCCACTCCTACCTAGCCCATCACCGCCTTCCATCCTATCGCCTATGGATCCAACTCACCTATCACCATTTCTATCAACGATGAGGAGTTTTCAAGACTCCTTGACTAGAATACCGCAACCTTACAATACTATCTTTCCCACTCATCTACCAGAGAATCCTCAAGACATCTAGTATACACCATGATGCCTATATCTATTCCTCATACCCTCACCCCCACTTCCGTATCAGCTACCACTAGCTCGACACTTTCCTCATCCCGATCCGCAGGATCCTCACAGAGAAACACCGATCTAAGATCTTCTCAGAAATTGTTGCAGTCATTTTTAAAGCGTGGAGAAAAATTATACGACTCCGACGACATGCTTGTTTGCAGGAAACGGAGCTCGTTTGCAAAAGTTATAGCCCGCTGAAATTTTTGGGCAACTGGCGAAATTTGGAGTTTTGTGCAGGTTGGACGTGTGCACGCTCGCCAAGTGTTTCGATCATATTGCGACACATGGACGAATTGTGTGACGTACTAAAAAATGGGTTTTGGAACGCCAGTCTTGGACACTCGTTCTCGGACAAATGGACCCCGCTATTTACTGGCTGGGGGCCCTCAGCCAGGTTCGACACACTCGATTATGGAGGGGTGCCTTGGCCTCCTTCTCATTTAATCATTAAACCAACTTGTGTATATAAACCTCTATATTTCCTTTTGCGCCATGCATGTGGGACATTGGGCATGTATTATTTAAATTACCCACGCCTTATAACCTATTTGCAATTTTCCACGCCATATTTCTCAAACTATTCAACGCATTATCTATTCCACTTTCCACGCATTAGTCTAAACTGTCCAAACTGTACATGCATATATTAAGGGATTTGGTGCCTAAAATTAAACAATGCGCCATCCCCAATGTAATGCGCCAAATGTAAAGCGCCCTCCACATAGGCTTAGGCGGCTATTAAGCCACTCAAAACCCGCACCCACCTACCATATAAAGCCTTGACCAAGTTTTAATGTGCCAAATGTGGGATTATAATCCCAAAAGGATAAGCCAAAAGCAAGGGAGGAGAATGGAACTCGGGTGGGCCAAGTAAAATGATAAGCACCCAGCCGGCATGCTAGGAGGCGCATAAACAATATAAAAGGGTGATATTCTATTTGTATATTCATTCGGGTCTGTGTAGTATTATTGTATTGCTCATATCTTGAGCTATCGGTGGAATTTGGAGGAGATGTAAAAAGCAACCCCTGTTATTTTCAATAGAGGAAGACTATGAGAAGGTCAAAATTTTGTAGAATTCTTTGTAAAGAATTATTTTCAAGATTTTAATAGATCGGTCCCATTCAACTGGACCCGGAGACGTAGGCCTCAAGCGCCGAACTCCGTTATCAATTCTTGCGTCACGTTGCTGGTGAATCCTCTTCATTTCTTTCAATATTTGCATAGTACTTGCAGTTTTTATTCTTTTATTAAAAATACAAAAAGAAATAATGCACAATTTTTACATCGAAAATCAATACAAAGCAAGAAAATGTGTGTACACAATTGCTAGTTAAATTTGGTTTTCAGATCACATCCACATTACCCCTTGTGGTCTTGTAGTTAGGTCCCACCTCTACCATAACTACTGCCACAAAGACGCCTATTACACCTGTGGTGTCAACCGCTCCTTCACCATTTGCCTTGAACATAGCCCCATCTACCCCCTTTTCTGCGTATATAACAATTGCATCACAATCACCTCTTGTTTCAAAAGAACCCACATCCTATTCCAAAATGTGGTTCTTTTCATCCCTCGCCTCTACCACCCATTACCACAAGATTCATTGCGACCACCCCACATATTTACACGCATCACCAACAACCCCCAATATCATCTATCACTTATTCAGGGTACATTCATCTGTATCTATCCCCCCTTCACAATTTTGATATTTGGCTCCTCCATGTACTGGGATTCCATCCACATCATACACCCATCATCAACCTCCCTTTACTTTGCAGGAGGTTCCCATTCATCACAACCCACCAATGACCTCATTAGGATGATGATGGAAAAGATGTAGACATTAGAAGCATCAGTTTTTAACTCTTGTAACTCCTTAACCTATGATGAAATCTATAATGATCCTATTCATCCATCCATTCCTATTCGCCCATACCCCATGCATTGGGAAATTCCCAAGTTCAACCATTTTAATAGTAAAGAGGACCCACAACAACACTTGCGGTCATTCAAACATGGGTTCTACCTAATCACCCATGACAATGCTTTGCTCTTACGAACATTTCCCATGTCCCTAATATGACCCACCTTAGATTGGTAAAGTAGTTTACCTAGACATTCCATCTAATCCTTTAACCAAGTGGCTCAAGAATTCCTGGACCACTTCTCGATCAATGTAGTCAAAAAAGTCACCATGACCAACCTATATTCGACACGATAGTATGATGACGAATCTATCGCAGATTTTGTTTCTCGCTAGTAGAGTCTTATCAACCAATTAACGCTTCCGCACCTCAAACTAAACTTATTGAGTTGTTCACAAGAGCTTTTTTAAGACACATCTCACCAACTCTGTAGGTACAAACCTTTCATACCTTCCACAAAACGTTCACCATGGCACGAAAGCTAGAAATTCATGTCATTGAAGAAAAGAAAATCCAATTACGAAACAATAATGCCTCATTCAAATCAAATGATTCTTCTTCATCTTCAAAACCACAAAATAATTATTTAAAATCCAAAGGATCTACCAACATGGTAGTTATCAAATCTGGCCCACCTCATCCTTCTAATCAAGAAAAACCTTCTTCCAATCTTTCCCCTGTCCAGACCCTTCATTTCTAGTGGGAACAATGGAAGTACACTTCAATTGGAGAGCCCTATTCTTCAGTCTTGGAAAAGATTCTTAAAGATGGAGCCATTACACTTCCCCATAAAAATTTATAATGGTTTTGATCTTGCTTGTCCTATGTCTCGCATCGTATAAGAAACATGATTACTATAATTATCATCGCGTTAAAGGCCATAGTGACGGTAATTACATAAATTTTAAGAACATTGTCCAAGAGATGATAGATAATGGAGACCTTGTCATGGACAACCCAAATGCACCAACAAATCAAAATTTTCACATCTTTAAGAAGTCATTCCCTAACCATAAACCATCAGCTAATCAAAATAGTGAACCTTCAACTAGTGAAAACAATGTCCGTGAAGTCCACATAGTTTTTGATATCATACCGATTGTTCCTCAAATTCCACCTATTTCATCTATCAAGGAAATTCTTGCACAAGCTCCTCTACCCACAAGAGGAGCATACCTCTTCCACTCCTTCACCCTTAGAGGATTCCCCTTCATCTCTTCCTTCACCCATGGAGGAATCCACGATTTCTGTTGATGCCATTTCATTGTATACCTTGCAACCTACCGAACAATCAATAGTATTAACTCTCCCATCCACATGAGAATTGTCCTTGCTTTCTCCTCCACTCAAAGAGAAGTCTACCTCACCCCACCTACCATATCTTCTACCCATGGAAGATTATTTAGACGTGCCACTATCTCGTTGGGGACAATTCTCCTCAAAGCATCCCAAAATCCTGTTGACCTGATTTCGGCTCTTTTATCTATAGAGTTTGAGGCTAATCCATTCCTTTTCTTATAGACATATTTTATAGGGATTGCCACTAAACCAACTACACCTCCTCTTACAGTAGTCTTATTTTCAAGGCTAGTCAATCACTTGGATTACACTAATAATTCCATGCTCTAGGGACATCTTTGACTCCCTTTTTGACTCAAATGCAAATGTTGCCTGAAGATACCTCCACGATCTATCCAAAGGTATTTTTGGCAACCAGATCGACCCTGACCATGCCTATCAAAATAGTTTCTTCTTCATCACCTCTACCTACATCCAAACCTTTACCCATGACTAAAACCATTCCAATTCCTAAGAACCTACCCACACCTATATCTTCGTCCATATCTAGACCCATCACTACCTTAGGTGTCATGCGACGTCAAGCCTTACCCATCCACCTATCAAATTAGACTTAGCCACGTCTTCCCAAACCCACACCAAAATTATTCCTCCACCTAAAAGGAAGACCCAACCTTCTAGGACACATATGCCAGTCTCACCTACCACACCTTTGTCACCTTCACCCCTTCCGTCCATCCTAGGACCTCACCCATCAACCCTAGCCAAACAGTCTCCTACCCAAGGCCAGTCAAAATCTAAGCAACCTACTTGCTTCATCATGATCCTTCATTACACCTCATTTACCTACACAAAAACACCCTCACCCTCACTCGTACATTTCTTACCACCTATACCTCCACCAGTTACTATAACCCCAACTTTTCCTATACAACTTCAACCCATACCATCCACCTAGCCTCTACCGACCACTTCCACCGTGACTCTATTATCCCCATGGGTAACCTGTCCTCTTCCACCGTATGCTTTCCCTTCTGCATCATGTGCTCCTGTGTCACCTTTACCTAAGAATTTGCAACCCAAAGACAAGAACCCACTACCCTCCAATAAGGTAGTTAAACCAAAAAAACCTTCCATTGTTATCTCTTCTACCACACCTTTACCTAAGCGGATGCCATCAAAACCTAAGACAATACCACTTACCAAACCAGTGATCCAACCCATCCCTCCTCCTATAATGCCTATTCCCTCACAATCATCCGCACCTTTACCCAAACCCACACTCACTTCCCATTGTGATCCTTTGGCAGGGTCATACGCAAACATACTAGCAAGAAACCTCTTAAAGACTTCCGTCATCACATTTACATTACTTTGACCTTATGACCCTATCAAACCCAAATCAAAATGGTTTGATAAAACTAAGATTTGTTCCTATCATCGTGTGCCAAGACATGATGTAGAAAATTTTAAGGCTCTACAAACTATTCTTCTCCAACTTTTTCCTCCTGAACAAAACTTTGACGACGATAATTTTCTCGATGAGAACCATGTTCCACCTTCATCTGTTGCCACACATCATCGTCCCTCACTTCTTCAATGACCTGCATCTCCACCCCCACAACCTTTTTTTCCACCTCCAAAATTCGAGGTCAACATGGTTTGTATCGTAGAGTTGGTCAAACCACCTTTGAAATTCCAGTGTGCCCTACTCATTTCACAAGGCTCTTCCCCCCATTAGTTTTTTCCCCATCATGTGATTACAATAATCATGCCACACCTTCTCCATCTACCACATTCCTTCATATTAACATTGTCTAAGTTGTTTCCTGTGCCTATAAGGAAAAAGGAAAAGAAAAAGTAACTATCCCATCAACCAATCCCATGCCCAATATATGATCTGCACCCACGCCCAAAATCATCATTCGAGGACCCACATACCCTATCTCTCGGCTGTGGTCACCCATCGTACAATGATAAAATAGTTACATCAATACCATCTAAAAATGTCTTTATACAATCTCATCCAAACTTCTGATTCTCATAAACAAGCCCTTATGGAGGTCTTACAATCCATCAAATTTTTACCTAATGACCCAACACCAGTGGCCTCCATTATCACCCCTCACTACGTGGCCTTGCCTACCAAATCATATCCTTCTTCTACCAAATCATCTCCTTCTTCTACCCCACGCCCACTCATTAAGTCTATGCCCTCATATTTTCTTATGAGGAAATTATACCTCTCTGTCGATGATCCTTATCTCACTCTTTTTATCTCTCGTCCATATAGATAATATACGCGTACAGTGCACTATGACCGATAGTGGTGCTAGCATCAACATCATCTCCTCCCACATGTACAATCAAATGCACATTCCTTCAAATTATATGTATAATAACCCTATTATGTTGCGCTCCTTCAATGACACTATCACCTCCACCCTTGAAACCATTATTCTTCATGTTCACGTAGGCCCTCGTGACTTGTCCTAGAATTGTTCTATGTCTTAGAAGGGGATTTTTGTCTAACTTGTTACTCGACCAACCTTGGATTACGTCATGGGTTGTGTCTCTTAAAATTTACACCACTGTAAAATTTGAACATGAAGGACGTAATTATACCATCCCAAATTGACCCATCACCCTTCAAAACTCCGTAACATGTCGTATCGACCTAACGATTTCCTTGTACCGCTTAAGACATCTACCATTACCCCCACTTCTCCTTCACCCATGACCCCATCCAAGAATGTTTCATCCACCTCGCCCATAACTAATTCTTTGATTCCTACAAGTGTCATAGCCTCTCGTAGCTATCCCATCTACTTCCTAACCAACCGATACCCCTCCTACCCAATCATTGAGTAGTTCATCTATCCCTGCTACCCACATGTCAACTACCGATCCCTTAGAAGGTTTTTTTAATTTCTCGCTCTGGGAGTACCACCTCTATAGTATAAACACATTCCTCACTCCGCAAGAGTATGGAAACCTACGCTAGTTCCCTCGTTATGACTATCGCATAGGAGAGGTTTTCCCTTATGGTCCTCCCCACCTTCGCACTAACTTAACGTATATGGGACATGATATTGCTACTTCTTTACTCAAAACTCCATCCCAAACATGACCATTTTCATTTGACATCCAATCTCTCACTAACCACCACTTCGCCCACATTTTCCTTCACCGCTTTGTGTATTGAAAGGATTTGACTTCATTTTTAACGAACAAGGTCATCACACCATCATTCCATGTACCACCCGTAAACACAAACATCGTAGTGACATTGGATTTTCCTTACCATATTCCAAGAAGGCCCGCATCGACCTCATTGAGGAAAAGAAACCTTCTCAAACCCATTCACCAATGTCACCAACTTCACCCACGGAGTCCATAGATCCCGAATCTATTCCTCTTAACTTTTTTTTTGTGAACATGATTTCCTTAGGACCTCTGACTTATCAACGCAATGGCAAGGTTCCTTCTTCTTTTCCCTTCTTATATCCCGACATGATCGATGACGATACACCTTTTATTAACGTCGTTAAGTGTCGGACAATGATTCCATCATCACCTACCTTGGTGCAGAAGAATCTTATATTCATCAGTCGTTACCTTCTGAGATACAAACCATGTTGAATGAATTGACCATAGAAATCAACATTAACACTCAGGATGACCCACACATCTTAAAGACAGGACAATATTTAGATGTGCTGAAAAGGAATCTTTTACTTATTTCCTTCGCGGCCATAGCAACGATTTTTCTTGGTGTTATGCAGATATGTATAGTATTGACCCAAACATTGTGGTCCATAATATCGTAACCATTCCTGATGCCAAACCCATAAAACAGAAGTTACGGAAAATGCATCCTCGAGTTTCCCTTCTTGTCAAAGAATAACTTCATGCCTTCTCTCGATTTCCTTCATCTTACCCATTGATTATCTCCAATGGATTTATAATATCATTCTTTCACAAAAGTGACAGGGGACTCCGCATTTGCATGGATTTCCATGACCTCAAATTTGCTTGCCCCAAAGACAACTTTCCTCTACTAGGCATTGACCAACTAGTTGATCTCACCGCCGGCCATGAGATGCTATCACTCATGGATGGTTTCTTGGGTTATAATCAAATATTACTCACTCCAGAAGATCAACACAAAACTTCCTTCATCACTCCTTGGGGACCTTCTGCTATCGAGTCATGCCTTTTGGCCTTAAAAACACTGATGCTATATATCAACGGGCTATGACTTATATATTTCATGACATAATGCATTGCATATTGGAAGATTATGTAGATTGCCTTATTCCCAAATCAAAACATCGAGCTGAACATCTGATAGTCCTTAAGGTCATCTTTGACTACATCATCAAGTATTGTGTTCACTTTCAACCTGTAGAGACCAAAATTGGGTAACACTTCTCCTTCACCCCCACATGTATATTAATTTAATTACCCACAATTAAATTAATTCCCATGCTCACAATATTCATTATTTAATTACCCTAATTAAACTAATTTCCACCTCACCTAGACACCTCATCATAAACCTATTCTTATCATGTTTCCCTTTTACTAAGACTCAATATCCACTCACCATAACTAACTAAGACTTAGTCCTACCTACCTTAATTAACTAAGACTTAGTTCAAACCTAAAATCACATACCTATTCTTCCTCTAACCATATTCCCACTTATCTAAGTGCAACATTCCATTTTGATCCATGAGAATAGACAGAGCTAGCCAAAAATATTGCCAAGATCTGTCATTTTTAGTAAACCTAGGATTTCTCACCTTAACCGACGCTGGTCACCGTATGACGGAAAAGTGACAAGCAAGCTTGGGAATCTACAAGCAACTCTTCCTCGTACATGACCTCCGGAGGTCGTGTCGAGACAAATGCTGGTGGGGATGGAATATGTGGGATGTAGACAAACTAGTTAGGCAATTTGATGTCTTCAATACGCACTAGTGGAATTTGTGAATCTAAGGAAAAGAAGGCCCTCCTAACTCGAATCGGCATGATAGATCGATCAGCAAGGATGACTACTCGAAGGGTCCAATCAATATTGAGCTCGCGTTATTCAATCTATGGGTTGTGGGATACGTGGAAAGTGACCCGGGATTGTTTCGTGTATATCTCCGGACGGGGTCATAAGATGGATGATGGATACGGTGGGCTTTACTGGTCGATTCTCTGGTCTAGTCAAAAAATCCTTAGCTTTATTGTCCGCCATGTCTAACAAGGATAGTTGTGCGATGATGATAGGTGGAAGTGGAGTAGATCTAAATACTAATGTGCGTAGGCTAGCGTCGCGTCAGTTGACTCGTGGACTCGTTGGGTTGTGGGATTTGTGGGTCACAACCGTAGATTCGGGGTTGTTGTGGACCTACTATGGTCATGTGCAAAATCAGTCCCTAATCCCTAGTATCCAATAATCATATGCTTTCTCGGCCTCTATATTCAGAACTAATAGTTGTGTGATTTTCTCGAGTATCTCATAGGTGTTCACGCAACCCAATCCTTAAGCTAGCATCTATGTCTATGAGAGTATCTCTTGCGTCCGGTCAGGGGATCAAAGGGTCACAACCGAATGTTTTCTCTCTTTCAAGCCTTTCCACAATCATACGATGTTTATCTATGGTAATCTATAGTTTGGCTGACTTGACCAAAACATATGTGCTTGGTCGCCTTCTATATTTAACCCGCTCAACTGTGAGCTGATCACATTTGTAAGTTTGTCGTTGTTCGGAAAACTTGGATCCTAAGATTTTGATCTATATCAATTATTGCTTTGTGATGAGATTGGGTTGGGGCACGATTGGCTCGAATATGTATTCTCTCGGGCTCCTAGGTCCTGTGATTGTCATACAAATCTAAATAATGACAGAATAACTTAACTGCATAAGATATGTCTATTTGTATCCTAAATCTGATAATTATGAATAAACTACTGAAAAAAATTTAAAGAGCAATTATCTAATATATCTAAAATGACAACAAAACTAGTAATGTAATTTAAAACAAACAAAGCAACCGAGTATAGCTACTTGTCTATGCAGTTTGTAGATCTATTCTAAATAATGAAATAACTGATCTATTCTATTTGCAAGACTGTCGATCCTACCTCAGAAGTGAGGAATGAATCATAGTTTCTCAGAAACTATCAATCCCCACAGCTTCCCTGGTAATATCGAAAGTAAAATTAATGAAATGAAATGATTGGCTACTTTATTTGATATGCTTCTAACTAGAACTTTGAAAGCTAGAACCTAGATTCTATAGAACAGTGGCGAATCCGATGGTGTGTGTGGCTTTGTCCCCTCAGTGTGATCTCCTCATTCCTTCATGTTCTCGTGGATCCAAAAAGCATGTAATGCTAGCATCAATGAATTAGATATTGAAATAAAGGCATCTCTAGGATACAGACTGAATACAATGCGAGTAGGAGAGGGATGGCGCAAGAGTACAGAGCTTGGCCTATGCAATTCCTAGCGGGATTTATTGCGAGTCATGCAGCATAAAATGTCCAGAACCTAAAACTATCTTGTTTGAAGAACAAAACCTGCAACTTTAATGGCTTCCTATTGAAATCAAACTATCCTATTCCAATTGATTTGGATGAAAAAGATAACAACAATTACACAAGATGGATATGTGGCTTCCTAATAGCAAAACAACACTAACTAGGCATGTAATGAATGAAACTAAGAATTCTAAGCAAAATGAAAGACTAATCTATTGCAAATGAGAAATTCAGAGGCAAATTTGAGGGGCCATTTGCTTGAGCACAAGCCAACTATTTATAGCATTTGCATTTACCCAAGGTAAAAACCAAATTGAACTCTTAAACTATAAACAATGGCAAAACACTATTCCAGGGAACTAGAATCATTAATGCAAGCCAAAGGCGGTGAAAAAAGCTGGTAAACGTTGAATTTTACGTGAGTCACGTTAAAAGAGCATTCTAGAAAACACGTGAAGGACCGCCACCCGTGCAGGCAGCGGTTTCAGAATCAAGAGCAAAAGGCAAAGAAAAGAGGGGAGAAGAGAAAAAAAGTACACAGAGGCTAAGCGGGGATGCGGGATGTTAACGCATATTTAGAGCTTTTCCGATCTGAACACCTTGTGAGGAGACTGTATCATCGTTGGGTCACGTGTTACGTTGTTCCGGTGGTCCAGTACCCTATAATTTTGGGTACATACATATTGCCCCCTCGGAGAAGCATTTTAGCCATGAAGATGCGTAAACGGTGGAGTCCGAGTATGGTGGTCCCGAAATGGGAAGTCGGTTATACTCGACACGTGCGTGTGTCGAAATGACGCTAGCCAAAATTCCTACCACCAGTAAAACAAAAGGAGAACTCAAGTGCGAGATAGATACAATAGTTTGGAAAATAAATACTAAAATAATATGAAACGAGGACGTACCATTTGTGCGGGGGTAAGAACTTACCTCCGTCGGCGCTCCAAACCTGCGAAAAGGGGCATTTTAAAACAAGTCAGGTTGTTATATATATGAAAGTGGGCCCATTTTCCTATTCATTTACACGTGTTGATTTGATTGATTCTGAGCTCTGGGACCCACGGTGACGGTTTCTTAGAGTAGAGTCAAAACGTTCGTGACGAGAATAGTGACCATGCCTCCGCGAGCACGGAACATCGACCCGTGAGATCATAGGTTAGTTTTCTTCAATTTATCGTTTTCACCCCCTTAATTTTAAAATGCTAAAATATTTGTCATGGGGGGGTAATTTTTGAAAATGTTAGGTTCAAAAGGTCCATCTAGGGGGGGCTCTTGGGTAGGCCTTGATTTAGCTAAAATGGTCCTTTTTGGTGTTTTTAGGCCTTTTTAGGGTATAAAACCCGCGTGGGTTTTCGGGACATGACCGCCACCCTGCCCAGGGCGGTGGTTACACGACCGCCGCTCTGTTCAGGGCGGTGGTTATAAGACCGCCGCCGCCGGTTGCGAAACCGCCGCCCTGCTCAGGGTGGCGGTTCTTCACAGAATGTCAAAAGAGCACTTGTTTGAGATTGTTTTTGCATTTTTAGCATTTCTATGTTTTTTTATGACTTTTCTAATGTCACTTGGATGCTAACTTGCTCTGTTTTGTGTGTTTTTGGGTGTATGTAGGCGAGGGAGGAGTATATTCGGTGGAGCCGAGAGAGAGAGAGTGTGTGGTGGCTCCCGAGCATTTAGATACCCTTTCACAGGATGAGGAGGATACTCTTCAGAGGGCTGGTATACTATGTATATCACGAGTTCCACATGTTGCACCATCTAGTCACATACTCTGTGACTTATTTTCCTACTGGGATGCTGATCAGAACATCTTCCGATTACTAGGGGTCCGAGGTGAGTGGACCATCACTTTGGAGGATTTTTACCGTATCCTAGGGGTCCCGATCATCGGGAGACGACTCACCCTTGAGACAGTAGGTTCACGGGCCCAGATAGCACAGTGGGCTTCTTACATGGGAGATGCAGTTATCTCCACGGGTTCAAAGAAGGGGGTCAAAGTTCGGTCTATTCCTAGTTTGCCTATCCCCTTGATTCGCCAAAGTATTATGGGGATCCTTACCTCGAGATTGATCGAGGAAAAGGGAGGAGACACATCTTTATCTCTTGGTCCCCCATCATTGCAGATTGAGGGACATGGTGGATATACGCCTTGGGAGTAGATACACTTGGGACTACCTACCATGACTTATACGGGGTAGTCCGCTTACAGGGGCAGTCCTTGAGCCACCCGACCTTGGTTATGAGTTGGGTATACGAGCGCTTCATCCCTTATGGCGGAGGTGTAGAGGTGGTGGATCCTAGAGCCGTGAGGGCAGCCGGATGGACAGCTATGTCAGTGCTCAAAGCACCTCATCGGCTAGTTGTTTCTCCGACCACCGATGACATGGAGGCCACACCATATCGAGACCATGGCGGTGTGTATGGGGCGAGGAGGTTCTTACTTTGATCTCCCCGCTCCACCATAAGGCAGGTGATTGACAGAGTAGGAGAGTGGAGATACACCCCTTTGGCCGAGTTCCTCAACAGGTTTGGCCTACCTTATATTGGTATGCTTCTCCGGTAGTGCCGATATACGGTCGGTTTGAGAGTCCAAAGGGGGTCCTAGAGGCCGGGGTTGGATAGTTGTGACACCTAGCGTTCTATTACAACGAGGCGGGTAGTACGAGCTGAGGGAGAGCCGGTGCTCCTTAGGCACCCTTACTTCAGATTGCCGCCAGACCCGCCCACAGCAGTGACGACCCCATCGATATAGACTCCAAGTCCAAGGAGTTCACAGGGGGAGAGACGAGGAGGAGGCTCGAGGAGGACAAAGTGATCCTAAGTGGCGTGATACTCGGGATATCATGCAGGTAGAGAGGGCAGAGTAGAGTGCAGAGAGGGTGACTCTGGTTTCAGAGGAGCCACTCTCCAAGGGCCATGGTGGGGAGGATGAGTCCATTGCAGGGCACTACGTCGCTCCAGCCACAAGAGGAGCACCTCGGTCGGGCGCGACATCCGTGGCGGGTGCGACCCTAGAGATCCATCCTGGAGGCCCGGTGATCCGAGTAAGTTATCTTCCCTTTGCTTTGATTTAGGATCACTTTAATTGCCATCTCTCCTTTTGCTTATATTTGTTTATCTCTTATTTTATTCCTAATTCATGTTCTCCTTTGTTTCTAGATACCACCGATGAGTGGCGAGACCTGATTTGCAGGGTATGCACCGATACCCTGATGATCCCTATGGAGAGGACCCGTGCAGAGCTTTCTGTGGATGCAGGGGAGCCCTCGGTGCTAGCAGACATACCGATGTCTTTTTCCCTTTTTGGCATATGGCGAGGATGGTATCGAATCTTCATACGAGCTAGCGGGGTATAGGACAAATTGAGTGCTTGATGAGGAGTCATTCTCGTGGCGAGAATGCGATCGCCCTCGGGATCCTCGAGCCCTCCGTGCACTCGGGCGCCGGCGTAGCTGCAGTCCTAGGCGTGGGCGTGCACCTTCGAGAGGGTCTCATAGGGATTGAGAAGCCACTTGGCTCTCCTATTTTTTTTTTATGATATTTTTGTATTTCTCGGGCTCTTTGAGCGTTTTGACCATGCTTGGCGCATGATGGCATTGTCTGTAAAAATTTTGACCATTTATGTATATATTTTGTTTGGATCAGACTCTTGCATTTATGGTTTTGCTTCTATTTCCGTTTCCTCATGTGTACTATGATGTTATGCTTATATGCCTTTTAGAATGTATGCAATGGAGAACAAATGATATAAATGTTTACTTTCTTTTTGTATTTCATGATGCTGATATATGATAATGTAGATACAATGTGATTTTGAATCTTAGTTTCTTTAAGCAATTTTTGATACTTCATATTTGTTTTGGCAAAGTGGTGAAGATAAACCAGTATGATGAGTAGATAGACTTGCCCCACTCCTAACCCCACGCAACTAGTAAGATGCGAGGGCTCGTCACCGAGAGCTAGAAAGGGCACAAGTTGTGAAATATGCTGAAATGATAGTGATGAAAGATAGACAAAGCTTTGGTGGAACCAAATTGGGAAGCTACAAGCCTACTCTACCTGAGTGACTTCATAGTTTAGGATGCAACTTGCTTTGCGGTTTATCTAGACTTAGATCCATAGATGGCCACATAGTAGACAAAATCTAGGTTTTTAGGATTTTAACTCTCTTGGAATTTTGAACATCTGATTCATTTGTTTTTGACTCAAGACTTCAAGATTTGAATTGTTTGTTTATGACCTTTTACGTTTGTTTGTCAAGAGGACCCCCTACACTTTGCCCCATGCTACTAGTAAGAAGCGTGGGTTTATCACCATGGGCAAGGCATAGGCGAGTAAGGGCATTTCCATCCTTTCCCAACCCTACGTCACTAGTAAGAGACGCAAGCTCATCACCAAAGGTTGGTGGGGAAAGGAAATGTGTAAAATTAAATTTTTTTGTTTGATCTATATTTGACTTGTTTACTTGAGAAAAATGTCAGTGTGTTCTTATTTCCAAAGAGATATACGTACGGGATAGATGTGACACAATGAAGCTTCTAGAATAGACCATAGGCAAGACACCTATCCTAAGAAGAAACAAAAGTGAAAACAAACCTGTAGATCTTGGTATGGTTACCGTTAAGACCTTATCATATCTAGATTTATTTGATGAAATGATTCCTAATAGTTTGATGATATCATGTAAATGGAGAAGTATGATTAGAGTGTTTATGCCAACAACATCATGAATTTGTAATGAATTGCTTTGAAAATAAATTCCTTGATCAAAAATTGTACGAAACAAGCATAAAAATGATCCTAACTATATGAAGATGCAATGTAGATATAATTACACAAGTAGTGCTAGTTTCTTACGCGTAGAATCATTTGAGGTGTAGGGAATTGAATGTTTCACCAAATTCCTCACCTTCCAGTGTACATAGGAGATATGCACCATTTCCATAGTCCTTCATGACTCGGTATGGGCCCAACCATTTGGGCTGGAACTTCCTTCCTTCGTTGGTCTTTTTGTCGATCCGTTTGTCTAGCCTTAGAACGAGATCACCTTCATATATGTCGCATTCATAGACCTTCTTATTATACTCGCCTTGCACATCCGGTCAACATAGATTTTGTGCCACTGTTTCAAAGATCTAACCTAGCTTCATCTAGGCTTTCTAGTTGGGAAAGACGCGTGCTTCTCTGTAAGCATCTTCATCCAGGATCCCTTGTAATGAGAAACATAGACCGGGTATTTCAACTTCAAGTGGGAGAACCGTCGCCCGAATACTAGTGAGAAAGGAGTTGCTCTGTTGGTGTTCTTATTGAGGTTCGGTGGGCCCACAAGGCCGGATATAACCTCAAATGCCAATCTCATTTGTTTTCTTTCACCATTTTAAGAAAAATGGCTTTTAATGTTTTGTTTGTCGCCTCAACTTTGTCCATTGGTGAGTTCCTTTTATAGGGAAGTTCTATCATCGGATTCCCGAAGTAGGAAGATGAATGCGGGATTAAAGACAAATCTACTGTGTGATGGGTGAGATGTAACGTTGTGTAGGCATCCAAGTAGTTAAGAGTGGTTGTATCACTATCAATATGGTCTGGGATAGTAGATTTGTTCTCATTTCTGATCGTTGAAAGAGGATTTGATATTGTTTTTACCATTGGTTCAACGAAGGGATACCATGAAACGGCGTCCTCCAACTTACTATTTGGAGTAAAGCATGACGCTGAGGTTGCTATTGAATCGGCGAGAATAATTTGTTCTCGTGGGATTGTTTCAATCGATATGAAGTCAAACTTATTGCTTAAATCCAAAACAGCTATTTTGTAGAGTCAGTAGGTGCTTAGCTCTGTTTCATACACCTCGAGACTTGGTTTGCTACATGAATTGCGAGTCTCCTAACACTCGATGTTATCGACACCGATCCTCTTAGCTAGGATGAGGCCCGGAGGAGAGCTTCATATTTAGCGCCATTGTTTGTACATTCAAAATTTAGTTTAAAGGCAAATGGTAGGATTTTTCCCTCAGGAGAAGTGATAATTACACCTGCCCCAGCTCTGTAACGACATCTAGCTCCATTGAAATTGAGAGTCCAATACTTAGCTGGGAACATGGACGCTAGGACACTTGTCGTGTTAACAGCCTTCCACTTCCACCATGCAGAGATCCGCCGCTGGAAGCGAACCAACACCTAGGGTGTATCCCATGCCTACGAATCAAATGGTAGGAACATTGGTAGATCTTTTCTAGTAATTCAGCAATTTTTGCAGTATTTCCTAATGATACTGTTTCTACAGTGTTAGCCTCATACTTGAGGGCTGGGATCGTCTTGACTAGGCTCATAGCTTCAAGATCTATTGTAGGTACCAACTTTTCCTCTGGTTTTGCATCAGTGGGTTTATTAAGTTGGTTTGTTGGGAGTTAAAACTCCGATTGAATGCCTGGTCTTCTCTTTAAGTCAACCAAGTGTATATTGAATGGTTTTGGATCACCTATGGCTATGAATATCTTTCCTAAGTGTAAAAACCTTACTTCTTGAAATAGCGTGGAAGGGATTGCCTTCATACGGTGTATCCATGGTCGGCCGAGGATCATGTTATAGTTAGTTTCCCGATCTATAATATAAAACTTAGTCAGGATTGTTTTGGGTCCTAAGGTGACCGGTAGTATTATAGTTCCAATTGAAGTGGCTTTAAGGCTGTCATAGCCTCTTAGTGTATTTTGAGTCGTGGAACAATTTGTTTCTCCATACCCTAGCTTTTGAAGGAAAGAGAAGGGGACTATGTTAACCGCTGCCCCATCGTCAACCATTGTGCGTTTCACATAGTTGTTATAAACCCATACTTGCAAGTGTAAGGCTGGATCACCTCGACGTGTAATCTCAGCATCTATTGGCATTTTGTTTATTTCGAATATGAATTCGACATCCCTATCCACCTGCCCGGAGGATGAATATCAAAGTCTATATGATTTACTTGTGTTTCGGGAGGTGGAGTGATGTTAATTAAATGACCTAAACCCAATGCTTCTAAAAGAGCAGCCCTGTGGGCAGGAGAGTTCTTTAGTAAGTCCAAAAATGAAATGTGTGAGAAGGTTTTTGTTAGATCGTTAATTAAATCATAGGCACCCACAGGTTTTACTACTATTTGTTGGATGTTATCTGTCCCTGGCAGGTGGCTTGGAATTGGCTGAGAGAAATACTCTCGTGTCCTTGTTATAGCTTCGATGGGTAGTTTGCTATCTAACTCTACTAAACCGACTATCTTGGGTCGCGGCTGACTTCCTAATTGTGGCGCAACTGATGGATTTAGTGAAGTCGAGGCTTCATGATCATTGTTTCCTGTCATTATGCTCTTGCTTGTCCCATTTAGATTTAGCCTTTTGTTATCGTGATTTGGGAGTGGATCATTGAAGATCTTAAGGGGTGCATTTTGAGGGGAAACTGCCCCTGTAAAAGTATTTGATGCTGGTGACGCAGGATCTGCCAAAAACATATCTATGAAAAGTTGTCTTTGTTCTTTTGGCAAGCGTTGCATGAATTTATTGTAGTCACGGCACGTTCTAGTGTCATGGCCCTGAATTTTGTGGAAACCACAATACAAATTAGGATTATAATTCCTAGTTTGTTGGTTTGGTGCATATTGTGGCCCAAAACTTTGATCAAACCGTTGCCTATTAGGATTAAAGTTTTGCATTTGTTGTTTTTTATTTTGATTTTGATTTTGATAACCAGTTGAGCTTTGGCTCAAACCTCGTAAGGTTTCACCGTCATCGTTGTTTTTGTTGTTATGGATGATTAAAATCCACCGCATTGATTATTGTTGTTTCGTTGGTTGTTTCGTTGGTTGTTTATTGATGGTGGAGTATTCACAACATTTACCTTCTTAGGCTGGTTGGTTACTCCATCTGTTGTCACTCCGTGATTTTTATTAAGGATTTTAGGTCCTTGATTGACATTCGTGGTAGTAGGATAAGTTGTAGTGTTCTGGTTGGAGGTGATTAACCTCCCATTTGTTCTATACGTCTTACGACCGCTATCTATTGCTGCTTGATCTATTCGAAGAGCGCTCTCAAGTACTTCATCATAAGTCCTTAATGTCAACTGGAATTCTTCCTTCACTTCTCTGCTGAGAGAATGAAGGAATAAATCACATAGCTCCATTTGGTCCATGTTTGGAGCACTTGCTAAAGAATAAAGAACTGTACGCCACCTCTAGATGAAATGAGCGACAAATTCATTATGTTCTTGCTTAATGTGCAAGAATTCCCTGATTCCTGTTCTTAATAGTTTGTTCATGTCGAATGCCTTAATGAAATCTGAAACGAGTTGTTTAAATGAATGGATGGAAGCCTCAGGTATTCTATAATACCAATCGAGAGCGATGCCTTCCAAATTTTTGGGGAATATTTTAGCAACAACCCCATCCCAAGGGAGTAGTTCCCGAATGGCTGTGGCATAAGCCTTGATATGTGCATTTGGATCTCCCTCGGCTTTGTATTTGGACAGATCAGAAGGGGTCTTGGAAGCATGACACTTCGTATGGTGAAATCTAAGGGCTCTTTCAAATATTCTGAGTAAGTCCCTATCGCATAGGTTTCGACCATTGATGGTGCTACTGCGGGAGTGGTGGTGGAATGGGTTGTTGATATGGCGTAGCGTATGCATTGGTAGGGG
This sequence comes from Taxus wallichiana var. yunnanensis, assembly GCA_018340775.1. Classification (NCBI taxonomy): domain Eukaryota; kingdom Viridiplantae; phylum Streptophyta; class Pinopsida; order Cupressales; family Taxaceae; genus Taxus; species Taxus wallichiana. The sequence goes on from CM031236.1 coordinate 645,724,604, forward strand.
CATAAGGAAACCCCTTTGTTTGAGAAAACATGGGAGAGGAGAACATATCCCCTTGTGGTGATTTGGAGTACATGTTTAAGTATGACGGGGTATTGTCCAGGAATGGATTATTTTGTACTAGACCGGGAGGAACGGTGTTAGAAATGGTGGGTCTAGTTGGCGTTTTTTAAAATCGAGGAGACATGCCTAACGTGCCTATTCCTGTGAGGAGGTCTACTTGGCTAGGCTGGAGTAGAGGATTAGAATTTCCTGCATGCATGAATTGAGAATGGTGATTTGCCTGAGCAAGTTCCAACCCCCTAACTTTTTCTACTAAAGTTGAAATGACCTCATTTGGTGAAGTCACAATATTTTTCCTTGGTGGTGTTTGTTGTATATCTTGATGTTGTATAGGCCTATGATACCCCGCTATGAACTGATCGTTACCTTGCCAAGCTTCCCCGAGAGTATTTCCTATATGCAGTGGCATAGAGGTATTTTCTTGAAAAGAGACCTCGAGTTGTGTTTGTAAACTTCCTATAGGTGGGTACATGCTCCGAGAGCGTTGTTCATTCCTGGCATAACGTACTGAATGTTCATCATCCAAACCCAAGTATGGGTCTGATTGTCTGCTAACTTGTGGTCTAAGTAGTATCTCGAGGAGACGAACTGATTCTCCCGTGAACGTCATGTTGTTTGAGCTCAAGGCTCTCGCTTGTTAAGTTTGAGCGAGCTGATCCAACTCCTCCGTTTGGAGGGATGAGCTATATCTGATCCTTGGAGTTTGTGTTAACAATTTGGTTAGTTGAGTAGTTGTCACCCCATATTGAGAGAGAGGGTGATGATTTTCTATTCCGTTGAGCGTAGTATGCTTCAAGACCTAGGAGAGGTCTACCTTATGCATCAAATCGACATATTTGAGGGTATATGAATACCCGCGAATAATGGGAAAGAGCGAAGGTGGATGAAAGAAGACGGAAACACTAAAAGAGAAGGTGAAAGAGTTGTTTGTTCACGTTGGGTTCACAAATTTTGTTGGTGAAGTTGATGTGAAGGCTAATGAGGCGGAAATGACGAAAGGATACTAATTTGGAAGAACAAGTAATAATATGACTCTGAACTCGAAAGTAGGAAGCTCACGTCGGGTTCACCAATTTTGTTGGTGAAGCTGATGGTGAAAATGATGCGTGGTAATGACGAAAGGATACTAATTTGGAAGAACAAGTAATAATATGACTCCAAACTCGAAAGTAGGAAGTTCACGTCGGGTTCACCAATTTTGTATGATGGAAAAGTGACAAGCGAGCGTGGGAATCTACAAGCAACTCTTCTCACACTGACCTCCCAAGGTTGTGCTTTGAGACAACCAGTGGGGATGGAATATGTGTGGGATGCAGACAAACTAGTTAGGTAATCTGATGTCTTCAATACGCACTAGTGGAATTTGTGAATCTAAGGCAAAGAAGGCCCTCCTAACCTGAATTGGCGTGATAGATCGATCGACAAGGATGACTGCTCGAAGGCTCCAATCAATATCGAGCTCTGGCATGATTCGATCTATGGGTTGTGGGATACGTGGAAAGTGACCCGGGATTGTTTCGTGTATATCTCCAGATAGGGTCATAAGATGGATGATGGATACAGTGGGCTCTACGGTCGATTCTCTGGTCTAGTCCAAAAATCGTTAGCTTTGTTGGCTGCCACGTCTAACAAGGATAGTTGTGCGATGATGATAGGTGGAAGTGGAGTAGATCTAAATACTAATGTGCATAGGCTAGCGTCAACGACAGATTGACCTATGGACTCATTGGGTTGTGGGATTTGTGGGTCACAACCGTAGATTCGGGGTTGTTGTGGACCTGCTATGGTCATGTGCAAAATCAGTCCCTAATCCCTAGTATCCAATAATCATATGCTTTCTCAGCCTCCATATTCAGAACTAATAGTTGTGTGATTTTCTCAGAGTATCTCACAGGCATTCGTGCAACCTGAATCCTTAAGCTAGCATCTATGTCTATGAGAGTATCTCCTGCGATCTGGCTATGGGACCAGAGGGTCACAACCGAATGTTTGCTCTCTTTCAAGCCTTTCCACACTCATACGAGATGTTTATCTATGGTAATCAGAGTTTGGGTGACTTTGACCAAAACGTATGTGCTTGGTCGTCTTCTATATTTAACCCGCTCAACCGTGAGCTGATCTTTGTAAGTTTGCTTGTTGTTCGGAAAACTTGGATCCTAAGATTTTGATCTATATCAATTATTGCTGTGATGATATTGGGTTGGGGCACGATTGGCTCGAATACGTATTCTCTGGGATCCCTAGGTCCCGTGATTGTCATACAAATCTAACTAATGATAGAATAACTTAACCGCATAAGATATGTCTATTTGTATCCTAAATCGATAATTATGAATAAACTACTTAACAAATTTAAAGAGCAATTATCTAATATATCTAAAATGAAAACAAAACTAATAATGTAATTTAAAACAAACAAAGCAACCGAGTATAGCTACTTGTCTGTGTAGTTTGTAGATCTATTCTAAATAATGAAATAATTGATCTATTCTATTTGCAAGACTGTCGATCCTACCTCGTAAGTGAGGAATGAATCATAGTTTCTCAGAAACTATCAATCCCCACAACTTCCTTGGCAATATCGAAAGTAAAATTAATTGAAATGAAATGATTGGCTACTTTATTTGATATGCTTCTAACAAGAACTTTGAAAGCTAGAACCTAGATTCTCCGAGCAGCTGGCGAATCCGATGGTGTGTGTGGCTTTGTCCCTCGGTATGATCTCCTCGTTCCTTCATGTTCTCGTGGATCCGTAAAAGTGTGTAATGCTAGCATCAATAGAAGTAGATATTGAAATAAAGGTAGATCTAGGATACGATGAATACAATGCGAGTAAGAGAGGGATGGCGCAAGAGTATAGAGCTTGACCTATGTAATTTCTAGCGGGATTTATTGTGATTCATGCAGCATAAAACGTCCCGTAACTCAAACTATCCTATTTGAAGAATAAAACCTGCAACTTTAATGGCTTCCTATTGAAATCAAACTATCCTATTTCAATTGATTTGGATGAAAAAGATAACAACACTTGCACAAGATGGATATGTGGCTTCCTAACAGCAAAACAACACTAACTAGATATGCAATGAATGAAACTAAGAATTCTAAGCAAAATGAAAGACTAATCTATTGCAATGAGAAATTTAGAGGAAAATTTGAGGTGCCATTTGCTTGAGCACAAGCCAACTATTTATAGCATTTGCATTTACCCAAGGTAAAAACCAAATTGAACTCTTAAACTATAAACAATGGCAAAACACTATTCTAGGGAACCAGAATCATTAATGCAAGCCAAAGGCGGTGAAAAAAAGCTGTAAACGTTGTTTTTTACGTGAGTCGTGTTAAAAGAGAATTCTAGAAAACGCGTGAAGGATCACTGCCCGAGGGGTGGCGGTTTCAGAATCAAGAGCAAAAGGCAAAGAAAAGAGGGGAAAAGAGAAAAAAGTACACATAGGCTAAGCGGGGATGCGGGATGAAAACGCATATTTAGAGAGATTTTTCGATCCCGAACACCTTGCGAGGAGACTTGTATCATCATTGGGGCACGTGTTACGTTGTTCTAGCAGATGCGGTACCCTACAATTTTGGGGACATACAATCACCCTAAACTATCATCGGTTACCATATATTCATTTTGTTAACCTTGTTTGAGAGGTTGGAAGAATTTTGGAAGTCTTGGAGAAGATGATATGCATGCAAGCACGCACTAGAGCACTCATGCGCATCCGGACAATCAAACCAATAACCAAGAACTGATCTCGAAAGGCAAGCATTCACGGTAACATTTCGGGAAGCATAGCTATGGCACGATCACTTTGGTTAAATAGTTCAACCATCACCTCCATCCAACAACCATGTCTCGTAAACATCGGTTAAGTACCTTTTGATCTGCACCTTCCCATTTTTATTTAAATTAGTTCCTTCATATTTGTTTGAGATTTCTATTCTCTCTTACATTCCATCATCTCTCACACTCCTGCAAATCACTCTATCTAATCACTTACAACATTTTAACCCCCATACCCGAATCCAGGACACCCATGACTATCCCTAACATTGCCATCTACCTCCCCGTTACCTATTCATTCTTTGGGCAATCTCAAAGAATCACCAAAACCCACCTTCACTAAGTTTCCATTAGCTCGACCCTACGGATCTTAGCCGTTAACCCTAACCGTCGCGATTCCTCCCCTCAACCGATATCGGTCATACCATACCAATGCCGGTCTCTATATTTTACAAACTTGCCTATAATAACAACCTCATACCTTTCACCCAAACAACCCAAATCACCTAAAGCTTGACCCTAACCTATCCCAACCACTTTATTCACCTGTCTGACTTCTAGATCTAATCATAACCTAGCCTTGTTAGATTATATTTGTTTATTTTACTTGAATGAGATACCTAAATCATATCAACTATAATAGGACATTATTGGTTCATATTACTTCTTGCATTAAGTTATTTTAAATAGTGGATTGACAACCATCTAGGAAGTATCACACTTCCTAGATCTAGCATACATTAGGTAGTCCACTAACATATATTGTTTAATATTTCTTGTGTGGTCTTGTTTGTATTCATAGGTAGTTCCTCCTAGCAAAAAGGAAGTTCTCGCAATCAGCATTGGATCGGAAATCAGAACATGCACACTCTACCTTCCACCTTCACTCACAGGTATTCCTCCTCACCCTTACCTTATATGTTTTGCTCTTACATACGCACACTATTCGGTGAAACATTTTGGCACACCCAATGGGACCCATTTGGGTTCTTTGCATTGTTCATTCTTAGGGAATCATTTTGTGTTTATTTATTTTTGAAAGATATTTCACATTAAATATTCTCCCTTGGAAACATTCTTCTTCTCCTATTTGTCTCAGTGACACTCGTAGTTTGGATTAAAAAGAACACTTCTTTTTATTTTGTATTACATTAGTGAAAGACATACTCTTTCCTATTCATTATTGCTCTCATCGAATATAATTTTTGGATTTGGGTTTAAATTTTTTTGCATTTCATCCTTGTATGTTGCATTTTAGCTCACATTTAAAATGAGGGAAACCTAGCCCAATTGATGGTTGACACAATTGAACCATAGAAAGCACATTTCTCTCTTCTCTCTCTTTGCCAAACCGCACAAATTTGAATTTACACATCTTCTTAAACAACATCCCACCTAGAAGAAGTTTTCAATGATCACACGATTAGAGGATTGATAGTGGGCACCCAACTGGTTATCTCTGTCTAGTCATCACCTCAGAGAAAGGACCATGCCCGCCATAACATAACCTGAAACCTCACCTTTTATATTTCCTTCTTCATAGGATGCCTTCCCAACCAAAAAATCTATTCTAAATTCACAAGTCATTCTAAATAGCATAAGCTAAAACAAACATAAATTCACTTTTAGGATTATGTGTTTTTCTTAGCTTTGTTCTTGACTTGCATTTTGAGGTGTGAGTTATGATTCTCCATTTTTCTTCTTCCTTTCACACTCCCATCATAGCTAGAGTATTATGGTTATTTCTGAGTGTGTCGAGACCTTATCTGGTCATTCTCGACTTTTGGGTTGATCCTTTATCTAGTTTTAATTCACAAACATCCATTTTTCCTCATTTCTTCTCATTTCACATGATAATTGGCATTGGTCCAAAGAACCTTCGTCGGTTTACATCCGATCATCATCTGCTTACCCAACCAAAGTTGACTTCTAGCTATTTTGGTTATTTTACCTAAAACAACCTTCATCACCTATTCTTTTCTACTTTTGGTCCTTAGGACACCATCATATCACCTAACATTTTGATATCTCTGATAGATACAGTTTTCCTAGTTCATATTCATCAATTCTATTTCATTTTTGAAACTAGTACTTTCCACAGTGATCGAGTATCGGTTATCATAATTGTCATCGGTTACCCTTTAACCGTCATCAGTCATACTGACCATCATCGGTTTCTGTGTTTTATTTTTAATCAAAACACTAACCAGATTTACCCCCTAGACTTCATCCTTCTCTACTTCTATTGTTTTCTATGTCATTTACAGAATACAGTCTTACCAGGTCAACACTAATTCACATGGTGTTGACTCATAGCCAAACTAACGCCCTTGTATTTCACACCACCGTCAACCAATCCCACCTAGTCCATTACCTTATCCATCCTGTCACCTATGGATCCAACTCAACTTATCCCCATTACTACCGATGACGAGGAGTTTGCAAGACTCTTTAATCGAAACCCTCTGCCCCTATAATACTATCTCTCCCACTCATCTACCCAAGACTCCTCGGATAATTAATATATGGCATGCCCGTATCTATCCCTCCTACCCTCACACCCACTTCCGCATCAGCTACCACTAGTTCGGCGCTGCCCTCATCCGCATCACCCCCTGTAGTCTCTTAGTTAGGTTCCACCTTTACCATAACTGCGCTTCGCCTTGATGCGTCTTATTACACTGTAACATCAACCATGCCATCACCGAATACATTGAGCATAGCTACATCTACCATATGTACATGTTGTGTCACAACCACCTCCAATGTCGGCAACCCACACCCCTTTCCAAAATTTGGTTCTTTCTATCCCTTAGTCTCTACCACCCATTACCACGAGAGTCATTACGACCACCCCACCTTTTACACACACATCATTAACAACCCTTGATTTCATCTGTCACCTATTCAGGGTACATTCCACCCATATCTATCCCCTTGCGTAGTTTTCATATTCCACACCCTCATGTACTAGGATGCCATCTACATCATACACTCATTATCAACCTCCTTTTACGGTGAGAGGCACCCATTCCTCACAACCCACTAATGACATCATTAGGATGATGATGGAAAATATGCATACATTAGAAGCATCAATTTTTGGCTCTCGTAACTCCCTGACCTATGATGAAATCTATAATGAGCCTATTCATCCATCCATTCCTATTCTCCCGTACTATGTGCATTGGGAAATGCCTAAATTCAATCATTTTAATAGTAAAGAGGACCCGCAATATCACTTGTGGTCATTCAAGCATGGGTACTACGTAATCACCCATGATGATGATTTGATCTTATGAACATTTCCCATGTCCCTAACAAGACCCGCTTTAGATTGGTACAATAGTTTACCTAGACATTCCATCTACTCCTTCAACCAAGTGGCTCAGAATTCCTAGACCACTTCTGGATCAATGTAGTCAAGAAGGTCACCATGACCGACCTGTATTCGACACGACAATATGAAGATGAATCTATCACTGATTTCATTTCCCGTTGGCAGAGTCTTATCAACCAATTGACATTCCAACTACCTCAAACTAAGCTTATTGAGTTGTTCACTAAATCTTGTGCCAGACACATATCACCAAATCTATAGGTACGCACCTTCTAAAGCTTTGTCGAAGCATTCACTATGGCACGAAAGTTGGAAATTCATGCCATTAAAGAAAAGAAAATCTAAATACGAAACAAGAATGCCATGTTCAAATCAAATGATTCTTCTTCATCTTCAAAACTCAAAATAACTATTCAAAGGCCAAAGGATATGCCAATGCGGTAGTCCTCAAGGAAGTTCTACCTCATCCTTCTAATCAAGCCCAACCTTCTTCCAATTTATCCCTTGTCCGTGCCTTTCAACTTTAGCGGGAGTAGCGAAGTTCACTTTAATTAGATATCCTTATTTTTAGTCTTGGAAAATCTTCTTAAAGTTGGATCCATTACAATTCCTCCCATAAAACCTCGTATAGGTTTCGATCCTACCCATCCTATTCTGCATGGTATAAAGAGCACGATTTCTATAATTACCATCGCGTCAAAGGCCATAGTGATGATAATTGCATAACTTTTAAGAACATTGTCCAAGAGATGATAGATAATGGAGACCTTGTCGTGGATAACCCGAATGTGCTAGAAAATAAAAATTTACACATCTTTAAAATTCATTCCCTAACCATAAACCATCATCTAATCAAAATAGTGAACCTTCATCTAGTGACAACAATGTCTGTGAAGTCCAAGTAGTTTTTGATATCATCCAGTCGTCCCTCAAATCCCACCTATTTCATCTATTGAGGAAATTCTAGCACAAGCCCCTCTACCCATAGAGGAGCATACCTCTTCCACTCCTTCACCCACAGAGGAGTCCCCTTCATCTCTTCCTTCACCCACAAAGAAACCCACTATTTCTACCAATTCCATTTCACTGTCTCGCCTCCCAAACTACCGAACAATCAACACTTTTAATCCCCTCATCCACGGAGAATCATCCTTGTTTTCTCCTCCACTAAGGAAGAAGTCTACATCACCCCACCTATTATCTCTCCTACCCATAGGAGACTCATCGAGATATGCCACTAATTGTGGGGGCGGTTCTCCTCGGATCATCAAGGACCCCATTGACATGATCTCAAAGACTTTTACCTACAGTCCGAGGCTAGCTAATTCATTGTCTCATAGACATATTTTATAGGGATTTCCACTAAACCAATTCCATCCTCTTCTTTAGTAGTCCCATTTTCATGGTTGGGAAATTGCTTGGATTATGTTGATAATTCCATGTGTTGGTACCCAAATTTAATCTCCTTCAAAGGCCAAGAAACATCATGGATTTGACAGGACACTCAGAGGTAGATAGATGATTATGTATGTCATTTTGTAGTCAAGGAAGCAATTTATCTATCTGACTCTTTAGCACACAAGCTTTGGAAGGAGTGGGTAGCACCTTAAAAGGATGTGATCTTATCCTAACTATTTTAGGTTGTGCCTTTCAACCAAGGTAAGAGAACCTATTTTGTAACCTCTGTTATTGAAGAATGCTAGTAAATCCTTCTTTTGCACAAATTTTATAGAGAAGACCTTGGGAAAATATGATCAACACACCAAATCTGACTCTCACAAGTTGTCACTTCTAGATTATGGAGATATTTTCAAAACAAGGAAAAGGTTACTAAAGACATTGGGAATCCTGATTGTTTCTGCATGTTTTGGTGGTAGAAATTATGCATTTGTACACACACAGGACAAACAGGGGTAGTACAGGTAGGATTGGTTGTTTTTAAATGATTTTTTGGTGGGAGGTGAGGTAGAATGAACTTGATTTGCCAAATATTTGAGATTTTTTTACAAAATGGGGAGATTACACAACAAAATGCTTCAAGATAGCTAAAATGTTCCTTTAACCTGAATGTGTGCTTCAATGGAGGCCCAAATCAGCACATTTTCACACAAACTATGAGATTCTAGCATGAAGGCTCGAGTTAGAAGACTCAATAAAACATCAAAATCTAAGATCAAATCACACCTGAGGTACACCCAGAGGCTTACAAACAATCTCTGTCAATAGATGAAAGAAAAGTGATTTTAAATCGTTTCTTTCATTTCAGGATGAAAGTGTTATCCAAAATGAGCCCCCTGCTTATTTTGGTTAACTTGCCTTCATTTTGTGCCTCAGTCAAATTTTTACACATTTCAGGCACTCAAAATTTTATGGGTATTGCTTCATCGGATATAGAATTCTTTCCCCTTTACAGTTATGGTTCGACGAAGTTTGGAGGGGAAATTTTCCTGGCAGGCCCACACCCAATGAGAAGTCGACACATGGCGAGAAGCAATGGGCATTGGGGGAGTTTTTGGCACTTATCCCTTTTGGCTAAAAGGAACAAAGGAAATTTTTTTCTTGTGGGCCCGTGGTGGAGAAAATTTGATTAAGGCCCCGTGCCAATCGGAGAGCGCCACGAGTCAAGGTGGAGCAGTGGGGGCGGAAGAAGGTTGAAGTTTTTAGCTTTTGGTCAAAATGCATCAAAGGGAAAAATAGAGGCGCATCCCCATCGAGCAATCACACGATGCCACGTGTCTTGTCAATGGCAGAGTTGAGGCGGGCGGAAAGGATTTGGTGAAATTTTCCAAAGTTGTAAAAAGCGCAAAGGCGTGAGAAATGGAAGTGCATTCCCCCAAGAAACTAGAAGATGCCACATGGCAAAGAAGCGGCGGAGGTTTTTGGGAATTTTTTCCCAATTTGAAAAATGGGGAAAAATTAAAGTTTTGGCCCACCGACCTGATTTTTGCCCCATTTTGCCCTAAATCTTCATAAGGGCATAACTTTCGATCCCGAGCTCGGATTTTCGCGATCTTTATATCAATGGAAAGTTGTTGAAGTCCTCTACATGATGGATGGTTCAATTTTGATTTTTGATGGATATTTGTGGGAAAAAATGGGAAAACATCTCTGGCATGCAAAAACGTAGAAATGGTTCCCAACCACCAAAATTAATGAAGTATGGGCCTCTGTTTTGCTCTGCAAAGCAATGTACAATGAAGTATGGGATTTTTCATGGAAACCCATCATTTTGCAGGTGATTGAATGGATATTGTTGGTGGTTGGAATTTAAAATCGATTTTCCCGCATTTTTACATTTTCTTCATTTTGTTTGATGGTTAAAGGCCGGTTTTGGCTCATTTTTTAAAAGGTTGTTCATTCTTTCTACTCTTCCCTCCCTTCTTTTCTTCCCTGGGTCAAAAATGGAGTTTGAACCTCCTCCTTGCTCTGTAATGGAATTTTTTTCCTCTTACCCATGAAATGATGTTTTGTGCAAACTTTCTGGATAAATAAAAATGTGTTTTGTGATGCATTTGTCCATCCTTACTTGTTTTTGGTTGTTTTCTTCTTGCCTCTCTTCATTGCAGGTATTTGTGCATGTTTGGATGTTCATTGCAGGTTTTGGAGCTGTGTTCATGGAGTTTTGGAACATTTTTTGTGTGAAATCCATCCTTGGTTTTGTGATGCACTTGTCCATCCTTTCCATTGCTCACCTCTTCTTGTTCCATGGAAGTTTTGATAGATGTTCAACATTTTCCTTCTCTGGTGTATCACCGTTTTAGTGTAGGATTTTTTTCCCCTCTTTTCTCTCTCTCCTTGTCTCCTTGGAAGTTAGATTAGGATTAGATTTAGTTTTCCTGCACTAAAATATCTTGTAGCGGGTAGTTTAGGAAGAGGAACCACCTTCTCTGGCATGGGGGTTCATTAGCAAGGCAATATCCTAGCATGTGCATTCATATTGAGGTAATTAAAATTGATAAAAACAAATTCAATATACCAGTAGACATTAGGGGGTGAAAGGGTTTAATTTATTAATATTTTAAATTAGGTATTGGGGGTAGGTTAGAGAGGTGGGCTAGAGAAGAGGTAGGGTTAATTTTAATATAAAACTAAAACATTTGAACCCTAGTTTTTAAAGATAAATACCTTAAAATTGTAAAAGGTTCATGGTCATAAAGTTATATTATAATCTCTTTTTGAATAAATAAATTTGAATTAGGATATTCTTAAGCAAGAAATAATAAGATGGTAGAAAACTAGGATTGAGTATGATTTTCAACACATGATATTATTTCACCATATTAATTATTTGAAGAAATATTGATAAATGGTTAAAGCTTAACATTAAGGTAATTGGTAATAGGTCTTAAATGGCTTCAAAATCTCTTTCTAGAGAAAATACATATTAAGAAAATAATATTTGAGTAGGAAACATGATATATTTTTGTTTGATATATTAGGGTATAAATAAAAAGGGGTAAATAAAATTGTAATGGAAAAATGGGTAAGTAAGGTACATGGAAAAAATAGGGGTATTTTCATTATAATAATATAATGAGAGGGGTATTATCAATTGAATAATTAGAGGTAAAAACTAACATTAAGGGTATTCTTTAATACCCTTCGAACGAACGTCTATACCATACTTTTACGAAGTGAATCCCCGTGTTCTCTCGCTAGCTTTCCCCATTTTCAAAGGTCCCACACTTTGAGAAAGCTCAATGTTGTGCATTCACACCAAGTGACATTACCTTAGAAAAGTAGATCCATAGGTCATTTTGGGGGTGTTGTGAATTTGCACTAACAGTTTTGGCACACCCGGTGGGACCTTAGAGGTCTTCCACTTTGTTTTTTGCAGGTTGATGTGTTCCTGTGAAAATTTCAGCCTTTGGAGGCACTTGCAAACACATCTGGCGACTCCATCTGATCAATAACTCATTCTCTAAGTTTCAGACTTGTTTTTCATCCATTTCCATTCATTCTTCCTTCCATCTCTATCATTCTTCTTTCACTCCATGAAGTTGTGTAATCATGAATTCATTTCCTCGTGAAATTTGTAATTACAACAGCAGTAATGTTTCCCACCTCCAATATATTTTTCAAATCCTCTAGATCAGCATTTTGATCAAATTCAAAACCAGTATGCATATCCATATGAGAAATGCCAAAATCAGTTTGGCTATGAAGCATGTCAAGCACAAGGATATGCAGATTGTGAGGGCAATCAAGAAGAAAATGTGGATTTTTTGGAGAAGATCCAAAAGATGGAGGTTGGCATGGTGCAATCCAAGGCTCAAGCACAAATGAAGGCATTTCAGATTGGTTTCAGAGCACCCTATCCATGGGGAGGCCCTTTTCCAAGACACTTCAGCCCTTAGGAGAAGCTGGACTTCATGATTGAGATGCTGCCCCAACTTACACAATGGACAACAGAGATAGAGGCCTATAAACTTGGTGTTCAAAGTAACCTTGTCAATGGGTAAGTTCTGCACCATCATTTGGTTTTTCTCTTTCCATTCCTCAAGCAACATCATCTCATTTTGAATGCTGAATTCTAAATCTAGCCCATGCTGCCCTAAGTGTTGATTCCATTTCTCCATCTCCTAGCCTTCCATCCCACCTCAATTTCTCTACTCTTTTCCCTTCCAAATAGTCATTTCCTCCAAAGAAACAAGAGTTTCTATCTCCTCCACCACCACAAAAAGTGCAAAATCATTTGAGTTACAACCTACCCCTCCTCTTGTATTCCCAAATCCATGTTGGGAAGATAAAAATCGAATGCCAATCAAGGACAACAAAAGAGGAGCCCAACGAGAAAAAGAAATGTCGACAACTTGAAGAGTTGGGCTCTTAAATTTGGGATAGCAGAGATTCCCTTGATGGTTAAGCCTTCGAGAGGAGGTTAAGGTTGAAGAAAAATGGTGGTTAGGACTGATTTTGTTGCAGCAAAAAAAAAAAAGAAGAAGAGATCGGTCAATCGGTTTTCTCATAATGTAGTGTTTATGTCATCACTCTACTTGAAGGAAATGTTGATCTAATAGAGGTTTCACAATTAGCCATGGAAGAGGGAAGCTCTAAAAGATATCTTGCAGCCCCAACTTGTCCTCTAGAGTAGCAAGTTGAAGAGTTTGATTTGTCAAACTTCATGCTAGGGTAAGAGGTCTTTTAAGAGTGAGATTGTATTCAAGCAGTAGAGGAAGGAGAGGCTACTCCAAATCAAAAAGAAGAGGACTATATTCCAACTATGGAGGAGAAAAGTGAAGATCCAAAAGCTTTAAACACAAAACAAACCATAGAAGAACCTTCAGTTATTCCTTCTACTTCGTTCTCTTCAAGCTCCAACATTGAAGAAGAGTTTGATCTTTCAAACTTTATCTTTGAGAATGAAGATAACCATGGTGATCAAGTTATAGATCAAGAGAACACCATGGAAGAAGTTGAACATTTGCAGTAGGACAGCAATGAGGCAACTTATCTGTTAGATTTGGAGGACTATTTTTATGGAGAGGAACTGTCATCACCAATCCGGCACTATGATAATTCTTCACCGGGAACTCCTCGTGCTATGATTATTTACTAATGCATAGCCTTTAGTTTGGTGGATGTAATCTGGAAACAAAACAACAACATAACACAAGAATACCATCGACTATGATAAGACAAAATGATGAAAAATCTGAAATATCAAAATAAATTATAATATTAACATGAAACTATTACAATCTCACCCATGAGGTACTTCAAGTGTTATTGACTTCACTTTCCTTTCACCAAGACTATGGGAGAAACTTTACAATTACACCTCTTAATGGCTTCTTCAACACACCTTTAAACTGATGGCTTCCTTCGCACACTTCCTACAATATTTCTCACTACTTCCTTCTATGCTAAATGAGGGGGGTAGCCTCTCTATTTATAAAACTTCCATGCTTATCCATTTTATCTCTAAGATAGGATAAGAAATCCACTCTGACGAATCATATTCCATACCTTAACTCTTATCTGTACATGTAAGCTTATCTTCTAAGATAAGATAAACCTTATCATTTTACATGGGTTCCACATTTTTAGACTTTTTACAAATAAAATACACAAAATATTTATGACCTCACTCCTTGTCCTTATTACCAATATAATATTTATAATTCCTAATCATGTAGACCCTACTTCTCTAATTACCCAAACGTTGACATTTTAACATTACCGGACCACTTACGACAAATATTTACTTTTTACAACATTCCTATTGTACTTTGATTGTTACCGTACTCCACATTATTGGCGGCACCATACTGACGGCGCCGTTATCTTCTATCAGACGCTACTACTAATTATACTTAACAACATCCTATTCCTAATACATACATTAATGAAATAGAAATTACGGAGGAAAATTTTAGTGTCGACATCTTCCCCCTTCCTAGCTTCTACTCCGTCCTCGGAGTAGACTATTCTGGTGCTTGGAAAATATTCAACTTGTCGTGGTTGACCCATTTCGTAATGGGAGTGCCATCCAATTCCTCCAGTCAGTACGTACCATTTTCATGCACAGCTGCTATTTTGTAGGGCCCCATCCATTTTGGAAGAAATTTTCTTTGTCTTCTTTTTTGTATCTGGAATCATATACTAGAACCAAGTCATTCACATGAAATGGAGACCACCGGATCTTTTGATCAAAGTATTCCTTCTGCTTCATTTTCTTCTTATGGCTTGTATCCTTTGCTATTTCTCTCATTTCCTCCAAAGAAATGAAGATGTACCAACCTTTCTTTTCTTGAATCACTTTCATCCATCCTTTCATTTTCATAACTCTCACGGTGGGAATATCAAACTCAATAGGAAGAATCGGATCAATGCCATAGGCCAACCGAAATGGGGAGTATCCTATTGCTGACTTTGATGTTACCCTATATTCCCACAATGCTTTGCATGAATCCTTTTATCCCATTTATGTACTGCGCAAGGTTTGTATCTTTTGCTAGAATTTGACACAACACAAAATTTATTCGTTTCACTGTCCATTTGTGCTTGGCTTGTATGTTGTTGCCTTCACGTGCTTAATAGAAAACTTATTGACTAGGGCTTCTACCACCTCATTAATGAAGTGGCTTCCTTGATCTGTACAATTTCTAATGGGCAACCAAATCGGTGACAACGCTGCTTCATACATGAACCTTGCCACTTCATCCATGGAAGTTGTTTTCAATGGCCTAGCTTCAACCCACTTGGTTAAATAATCTGTGGCAACTACAATATACTTATTTTGGCGTGATGTAGTTGGAAGTGGACCTACAATGTCTATTCCCCACTTTTCAAAGGGACCAAGGGAAGAATAGGACATAATGGAGCTGATGAAGTCTTACGGTTACCATGTGTTTGACAAATATCACATGTCTTACAATAATTATAACAATCTTTAAAAAGAGTGGGCCAGTGATAACCTGCATCCAAGATCCTTCTTGCTATAAGTTGTCTAGAGAAGTGCCCTCCACATGTACCATTGTGGAATTATTCTAGCAGTTCCTTCCCTTGATCACGTCCAACTACCCTCTTGTACTGTCCATCAGGTCCTATTCGAAATAATACTCCATGCAGAATAGAATATGGATGACTGACTTGAGTAATCTTTCTCTTAGTCTTTGCATTGGCACCATCAGGAAACTTGAATTCATTTAGATAATTCCAAATATCTATGTATTCACTAGGGATTGTGTCAAGGGATAACAAGGCTGCATCGGGGAAATCATCATCATCACAAGATGATCCTAAACCATCATAGGCTCGAGAGAGTGCATCTGCATTGACATGCTTCTTTCCTGGCCTATCTATAATATCAAATTCAAATTCTTGTAGCAAAATTATCCATCTTGCTATCCTCCCTGATGGGTTAGGCTTATTTACAATATATTTTAGAGCACGATGATCTCATTCTGACTAGAAATTTTTGCCCTAGCAAGTAATTTCTAAACTTCTTTACAACAAAAATGATAGCCAGAGCCTCTTTTTCAGTTACTGATATAATTTACCTCAGCACTTTGCTCATTTGTCTACTCCCAAAGTAAATTGGATGTTCATTCCCATTTTCATCCTTTTGGCTCAAAGTACTTCCTAGTGTTGTATCTGAGGCATCAGTGTACACAATGAATGGCTTGCTCCAATCTGGATTCTTCAAAACAAGTGAAGACACCAGGGCTTCCTTCAGTTGTCCAAAAGCTTCATGCACCTTATTTCCTGGTTCATAAGTAACATCCTTCTTCAAGAACTGGGTTAGTGGCTATGCAATCTTTGAGAAATTCTTGATGAACCTTCTATAGTAACCCACATGGCCTAAAAATGATCTCAACTTACTTCTATTAAGAGGAAATGGTAAATCTTTGATTTTTGAAACTTTATCGAGTTAGTACCAATACCATCTCTGGATACACATGCCCTAACAAAACGCCTTTAAACATCCAAAGACACACTTTGTAGGGTTTAGTGAGGCTTGTGCTTCATCTAACCTTTGAAATGTCAGTCTCCATTTGGTGCGGTGGTCCAACTTGCTCCCATAGATGCAAAAACATCCGAAATACTCGATGAAGGTCCCAATGTAGGGTTCGAACACCCTATTCATCAAACGCTGGAATGTTGCTTTGGAGCATTACACAACCCAAAAGGCATAACTCTATAAGCAAACGCGTTCCTAAGGAGTGGTGAACGTGGTCTTGACTGATCTTTCTTTGCTATACGAACTTGGTTGTAGCCGCTATATCCATCAGCAAAACTATAGCACTCCTAGCCAACTACTTCGTCCAAGATCTGATCTGAAAATGGAAGAGGGTAATGATCCTTCTTTGTTGCCTTATTGAGCTTCCTGTAATCAACACAAATGTGTAGCTTCCCATTCTTTTTTTATTGAGATCACAATGGGAGAAACCCATTCTAAATTCTCCACAAAAATATGAATCCTGCATCAAGCAACTTATCTATTTCTTCTTTTACGGTCTTGGAAAATTAGGATTCATTCTATATGGCATTTGCTTTATGGGCTTAGCACCATCTACCAGCTCAATAGAATGTTCTACCCAACTTACTTGACGGAGTTCCTTGTAATCAAAAGTGAATATGTGTATGTACCTTCGAAAGAGCTGGAGGTAGGATTCCTTCTCACTCTCCATCACAGCATCACCAATCTTTATTTGTTGGAGACGATCATCAACTTCTTCTTCAGATAATTTTATGGGGTCATGAGTTGGTGTGACTGGAAGGATATCCATGACTGAAACATCAACCTCACTTTCTTCATCTTCAGTGTCCACTTCATTGGTACTAGAGTAATCAGAGGATGTCCAATCATCAGTTTCATCACTTGAATCCACAGGTTCTGCCTTATGATATCGAGGGATCACATTTATCTTCACCCTCTCTCTACCACGTCCAAGTGTCATGAAACCTTCATTCTAGTAGTTTCTTGCATGAACTCTCCTTAGCCATGGTCTTCCCAGCAACATTGGGTATGCAACAATACCATTTTTCATCACCTGAAAGTCTACCACACATACCACACCCATAATAGATATTGCCACATTTGAAACTACACCTTCTGGTTTAGTTTTTCCTTTATTTAATGACCTTAACATAATTGTTGAAGGGCGATCAATTTTTAAACCCAACATATTCATTACAAACTTGGTCATTACATTAACTGCAGCACCTCCATCAACTAAGACATCATGAATTGAAATACCATTACATAATACCTCAGCTTGTGGAGCATAGGGATCTACCTCTGCCTCCAAAACAGGGACCTCAACCTCCTTCCTTCTTCAAGCATTGAGTCCACCTCGCAACTCCCGCCTCTTCTCAGAAGACATAGCCAAGAGTTGACCATATGTAATATTTGCAGGGCCTTTTGGACAGATCTTCCAAGATGGAGTACGGTCCTTGCCCCTGTGAAATCGAAAATCCTGCACACCCAACTTTCTTCTCCTATGTTTCTTACTAGTTTCTTCTTTCATCTTCTTAGGATCATTTCCATCTTGATTAGCTTTTTCTTTCTTTCTTTTTGTTATAAACACATCTACTTCATTATTTCTACTCTTATCTACTACATCAAAAGAATTCACAGGTGCTTTTCCTTTATCATTATCTCCTTTACCAGATGTAGAAGCTCTATCTGGACAATTATACTTATAATGACCCTTTTTATAACAACCATAACAAACAACTTCAGAAATATTTCTTTTTGGACCTCTATCTCCTCCCTGAGAACTAAATTCCTTTCCTTGAAGAAGATTAATAGTTAACTGACCCATCTTTTTGAGCAGATCTTCATACTCAGTAGATGTACTAGGAGAAATATTTGTGCTCACCGGGAGTGGTTGTGGATTCTAGACCAAAGGTGCTGGTGTAGGCTCTACTTTAGCAACAATTTCTTTGGGCTCCTCTTCCATGCTTTCTTCTTGCCTTCTTAACCTCCTTTGCTTGTTCAATGGTAGGTGGGCGGTCATACTTCACTCGTTGTCGATCTCTCGGCTTCATCCCAAGAATGAAGTGCTTAGGGAGATTATCCATGCCATTCATCAACCCATCTGCTAGTCCTTCCTTCCGGATCTAGGCATCGAGCTTCCTCCTTAGCTCTAGAACACGAGCATGATAATCCCTTATCTTCTCCTTCTCTCCTTGGGATAGCTTTGTGATCTCGATCATGAGATCTGCATATTTCTGTTGTTCACCAAATTCTTCAAGAAAACTTTCAGTTAATAAATCCCATGAATTTTTCACATTATCACCTAGTGTTTCAAACCACCTAAGTGCTAAACCATCCAAAAAGGTAGGAAAAAATTTAGTCCATTGTTCCCTTCTTATAAGGCCATTACAAATACAAGATCGCTTAAACTCTTGAATGAAAGAAGAAGCATCTTCATTAGATTGAGCTGAAAAAATAGGAATCTTTCCCATTTTCAAAAGTAACCACCGTGAAATACCAACTCACAAGTACAATCAACAAGACTTATGTATACAAATAATTGGAATCACTATACTAGAAAGTGACTTTACATCTTTCTACAGTAAAATAGAAATGACCACGGTAAACTATGGTAAAACTTGACTTACTGCGGTAAAAACTGACTTTACTGTGGTAAACACTATTCACGGTAAAAAGTGAAGTTACTGCGGTAAATACTATTCACGGTAAAAAGTGACTTTACTGTGGTAAATACTATTCCAGCAAAAATGACTTTACCATGGTAACTACTATTCATGGCAAAAATGACTTTACCATGGTAACTACTATGCATAGTAAAAACAAGGTTACCCTCTAATTGATTTTTGACTAAGTGGGAATATCTCTCCAGAAAATCCACCAACGAGGAATGGTCCCAGCAACGGAACCAAAATGTCATCACCAATCCAAAGACTATGATAATTCTTCACCGAACTCCTCGTGCTTTATGATTATTTACTAATGCACTGACCTTTAGTTTGGTGGATGTAATCTGAAACAAAACAACAACATAACACAAGAATACAATCGACTATGATAAGACAAATGATGAAAAATCTGAAATATCAAAATAAATTATAATATTAACATGAAACTATTACAATCTCACCCATGAGGTACTTCAAGTGTTATTGACTTCACTTGCCTTTCACCAAGACTAGAAACTTTACAATTACACCTCTTAATGGCTTCTTCAACACACCTTTAAACCGATGGCTTCCTTCGCACACTTCCTACAATATTTCTCACTACTTCCTTCTATGCTAAATGAGGGGGTAGCCTCTCTATTTATAAAACTTCCAGGCTTATCCATCTTATTATATCTAAGATAGGATAAGAAATCCACTGACGAATCATATTCCATACCTTAACTCTTATCTCATACATGTAAGCTTATCTTCTAAGATAAGATAAACCTTATCATTTTACATGGGTTCCACATTTTTAGACTTTTTACAAATAAAATACACAAAATATTTATGACCTCACTCCTTGTCCTTATTACCAATATAATATTTCTAATTCCTAATCATGTAGACCCTACTTCTCTAATTACCCAAACTTTGACATTTTAACATTACTGGACCACTTACGACAAATATTTACTTTTTACAACATTCCTATTGTACTTTGACTGTTATCGTACTCCACATTATTGGTGGCACCGTACTAACGGCACCATTATCTTCTATCAGACGCTACTACTAATTATACTTAACAACATCCTATTCCTAATACATACATTAATGAAATAGAAATTACGGAGGAAAATTTTAGTGTCGATGAACCAGATTGAAATCACCATGTTTTCTCCTTCATCATCCACATTCCAAACACAAGAGCCTGTTGTCATGGAGGAGAGCATTCAATTGCATCAGACTTGCATTTTTAGTAGCCTTTTGGAGTCAAGGTTGGAATATATTAATTTTCCATGTTCTTCATTGGAGGAAGAAGGAAAAGAGCAAGAGAGTTTCACCACTTCTTCCACACCATCCATCCAAGAAAATCTGCAAGAGGATTCCATTTTTGGAATGGAAAATCAGAGCTATGGGCACATTCAAAGGATCATACCTTGCCCAATCAGGTATTTGGCTTCATTAGAGCCAAAGAAGAAGCCACAACTAGTCATTCTTCCTTATAAGTATGAGGATGATATATAAAGTACCAAGGATCAGCTACAATGCCTCTTCAATCCAAATGCATAGCAACTAAAAGAGGTATTTGATTTGTTTCTGTTGACAACTTGATGATTTGGGTGGAGGATGGGATTCTTCTTAGTTTTCCACTCATCCTAACAGCCATGATCAGCTCCAAATCATTTTCATGGCTACCAATTTTGAAGAAGGGAAGCTATTTTGCACAACCAGTTATAAGGTTTGTTTAGCTTACCTTTGCTCTTGGTTAGAGTAGAGTAGGTAGGTTTGCTTTCAGCAAAAGAAGTGCTTATGCACACTTTGCATATCCCACTTGGGGTATGTATGATTTCTAATTTTTACATAGTTTTTGGTGTTGTTTTGGTTGCTCTTGCACAGTTCATTTCAGTGGCATTTTGGTGAGGATCAACTCCAAGTTTCAGTGGGTTTCCAAGTGGCTCAGAGGTTAGATTTTCATAGTTCAGATCAGAATTGGTTATTAGGCTTGACTCCATGCCCAATGGATGCTTCAAAGGCCACTGATCATTCATCTAGCAGTAGATGACCCATGAGAGCCACCAAATTGTTATCCAAAATGAGCCCCCTGCTTATTTTGGCTAACTTGCCTTCATTTTGTGCCTCAGGAAATTTTTTTACACATTTTAGGAACTCAAATTTTTTTGGGTATTGCTTCATTAGATAGAGAATTCTTTGCCATTTCCATAAAGGTAAGGAAGTCCTCCTAACTCCTTGTATTTTGCAAGTTATGGTTCGACAGAGTTTGGAGGGGAAATTTTCCCTAGGCAAGCCCGACCAATGAGAAGATGACACGTAGTAGAGAGGCGATGGGAGTCTAGGGGATTTTTGGCACTTATCCCTTTTGGCTAAAAGGCACAAAGGAAAATTTTTTCCCGCAGGCCGCAATGGAGAAAATTTGGTTAAGGCCTCGCATCGAGAGAGCGCCACGTGTCAAGGCGGAGCGGTGGGGGCGGAAGAAGGTTGAAGTTTTTGGCTTTTGGTCAAAATGCATCAAAGGTAGAAATAGAGGCACATCCCTACCGAGCAATCACACAATGCCATGTGTCATGTCAGTGGCGGGAGTCGGGCGGCGAAGGATTTGGCAAAATTTGCCAAAGTTGTCAAAAGGTGCAAAGGGCAGAAATGGAAGTGCATTCCCCCAAGCAACTAGAAGATGCCACGTGGTAGAGAAGTGGTGGACCGGCGGAGGTTTTTGGGAATTTTTCCCAATTTGAAAAAGGGGAAAATTTTAAATTTTTGGTCCACCGACCCGATTTTTACCCCATTTTTTCCCTAAATCTTCAGAAGGGCATAACTTTCAATCCCGAGCTCGGATTTTCATGATCTTTATATCAATGGAAAGCTGTTGAAGTCCTCTACATGATGGATGGTTAAATTTTGATTTTTTATGGAGATTTGTAGGAGAAAAATGGGAAAACGTCTTTGGCATGCAAAAAACGTAGAAATGGTTCCCAACCACCAAAATTAATGAAGTATGGGCCTCTGTTTTGCTCTGCAAAGCAATGTATAATGAAGTATGGGATTTTTCATGGAAACCCATCATTTTGCAGGCTGATTGAATGAATATTTTTGGTGGTTGGAATTTAAAATTGATTTACCCTCATTTTTACATTTTCTTTGTTTTGTTCGGTGGTTAAAGGCCGCTTTGGCTCATTTTTAAAAAGGTTGTTCATTCTTTATGCTATGCCCTCCCTTCTTTTCTTCCCTAGGGTTGAAAATGGAGTTTAAACCTCCTCCTGCTCTTTGTAATGGCATTTTTACCTCTTACCTGTGAAATGATGTTTTGTGCAAACTTTTGGAGCAATAAAAACATGTTTTGTGATGCATTTGTCCATCCTTACTCATTTTTGGTTGTTTTCTTCTTGCCTCTCTTCATTGCAGGTATTTGTGCATGTTTGGATGTTCATTGCAGGTTTTGGAGCTATGTTCATGGAGTTTTTGAACATTTTTGTGTGAAATCCATCAATGGTTTTGTGATGCACTTTTCCATCCTTTCCATTGCTCACCTCTTCTTGTTCCATGGCAGTTTTGATAGATGTTCAACATTTTCCTTCTCTAGTGTATCACCATTTTAGTGTAGGCTCTATTTTTCCCTCTTTTCTCTCTCTCCTTGTCTCCTTGGAAGTTAGATTAGGATTAGATTTAGTTTTCCGCACTAAAATAGCTTGTGGTAGGTAGTTTAGGAAGAGGAACCAGCCTTCTCTGGAGAGCTTTCCCCATTTGCAAAGGTCCCACACTTTGGGAAAGCTCAATGTTGTGCATTCACACCAAGTGACATTACCTTAGAAAAGTAGATCCATAGGTCATTTTGGGGGTGCAAAGTGAATTTTCTCTAACGTAGAAAGCTCTTCTAAAAATGAAATTGTAGATGCCACTAAACTATCACAAGGATTGAGATCTGTGTGATTGAGAGGGATTTTGATACAAGATTGCAACGGGAACAAGAAAAACCATTTGTAGACATTCGAAAAAAAAAAGCGTATACAATTTTTCCCGAGTCAACACGGAATAACTCAAATTTGATTAAACTTGTTATCGCCAGAAAGTTTCTAGAAAAATCTCAGAGCTTGTCAATGGCTGTACACTCGCAACCACCTTGACACAATCAAGTTTAACACAAAAGAGATATACAAGTTTCTAAAAAGTCCCTCGAGAGACGTGATCTATCAATATCTTTCTCTTAGAAAATTAGTTTTGACCCCTTACACTCCAACCCTTTGCACGATAAATTCGTGCAATTTATAACATTTTACAATAGAGCCTTTTCCCCCCACAACCAGAAACATTCAAAGCACCATTGTGTGTTGTGACTCCCAGAATCAGATTTGTAAAAAAGGTGTCATCCGTGTGCAGAGGAAAATCTCTCCAAATATTTCCAACATTCAATTCTTCACCTGTAGAACACTCTTCCCTTATTCGCCACCTACTTCTGCCCCTAATCTGTCAAATCTGGTTCTTTGCATGCCCAGGAAGAGAGACTGGAAAATCATATCGAACCCGATAGCCACATTTTGTCTTAATGGTAAAAGACGTCTCCAGATCTTCCTCACCAAACTTAGATATCAAATTAACTCCCCTTCCCTATTTGGCGTGCAAGAAATATCGAGAAATCATGAAGACTCGCATCTCTAGGAGCTCTGGAGTAAAAATGGTAGAAAAATCAGATACAGATGCACAACTATCGTTGATTTCTATTTTGAATTTGGACCATCCACGTGGGAGATCCACTTTAAAATAGGCATGTGGGTTCCTTTTTTCCTTTTACAACTTTTTGGAAAAATGTAAAATTTTCACATTTTGCTCCGCGCCTCCGCCCTTGAGAAATGATCTTGACATGTGTCCTAAGGTGGGTCCCAAAGGAACCGCGGCTAAATTCTACTATTTCACCTCCTTTTTGGAAAAGGGAAATTTTTCCAAGTTTTCCCTTCATAGCTCCGCCCTTCCGCTTTTAGTTTCTAATGTGGGTCCCAGTGGAACCCCGCTTCCTTTACACTTTTAACTCCCTTCTCCACAAAAGGAAATTTTTAAAAATTTCCCTCAAAAGTCCGCACCTCCGTCGTTGGTTGAGAATAAAATTTTGACTATTCTTTGTTGGGCCTGCGAGCCATTTTGATGTTTTAATCCTTTTGATGAAAAGAGGCAAACAATTCAAGTTACCTCTGATGGTTTGCTTCCCTACCCCTTTGAATTTTTAAAGTAAACCTTGACCTCCTTCCCCACAGGGCTTACGGGCCATTTTGAAATTTTACTCCTTTAGAGGAAAAAAATCCAAGCTGCCCCCGATGGTCCGCTTCCCCACCATTTTGAATTTTTAAACTACCACGTGTCACAATGGCGCATCTTGAGATGGTCCCTAAAAGTTGAGACCTTGAATGAGTGCGGGCTCACCATGTGTCTTGGCCCGAAAAATTTTTTTGAAGGTTTAGAGCTCAAAGAAGGCGCCATGTGTCAGGGTCCAAGGAAATATCCTTTGGCCGTTGAAAAGTCCAAGCAAAATGCAAAGTGAGCAGAGGCCTCCAAGTGTCCTCCTGGTGCTTCTTTAAAATAAAATTCAAGGGCTGGTCCTCAAACATGTGTGGTCCCTCCACGTGTCCCAAGCCTCTCAAAACATTTAAAAAAACTAAGTATGGAAATACCTGATGAAGCCTCCATGTGTCTTCATGGCGTAATTTCAAAATGGTGCCCAAGAGTGGAGACCTTGAATGAGCGTGGGCTCACCACATGCACTGTCTTGCCAAATATTACTGGTTGCATAAAAATTTTGTCTAAGTCTGGGAAGAGTAGCATAAACCTTTGCATGTCCTCCCGACGCAACTCCAAGGCCAACCAAAAGCAAATCTTCAAATGAGCATCGTTCTTCCATGTAGACAGGTTTTTTAAGTTGAGGTGATTCATAAAATTTTTGAAGTACCTTGCCAAGCTATGTCCAACCAAAAGAGGCCACATTTCCTATTGATGTAAGGATGTAAATTTGACCGAGAGAAACGCCCATCAAACTGTAAAATGTGGAAAAATGACCATTTGAGCCGGAGATGAAATTTTCTCCAAGGACGGAGAATTTAGAAATGTTACAAGGCTCAAATACATTCCTCCAAGCTACATCCATTCATTTTTCTTCAAGTATTTAGGGAAAAAATGACAAGGACAACAAATCCCGACTATGGAAAATGGAAAGAACGGGACAACCCGAGTTTTACACCCAAATACAGACCTTTTCAGATGAATAGAGAAACGAGGAAACAATTTTGGATCTATATGTGATCCTCGGTCTAGGAAAGGACTGATTATGGCAACAAAAGGAAGGTGGAGACTTTTCAGGCACAATACGGGAAGATAAAATGTGACAGACTATAAATTGATAGATTTTAATGGCAAAATGGGGTGAGACTATTTTGAGCACCAACATCAGCTCTGACTCAAGGATGGGCACTCCTGCGAGTGCCACAAGAAAAAAGGTAGAAAAAGTGCCAAAAATATCCATTGGGAAAAGGAGTCAGCTTGTAGAGCACAAAACCAGAACCGTCCCCCAAAAAAAAACAGAGAAACCAACAAAACTAGGCCACCAAGGACCATAACAAACAAAAACACAAAAGACAGAAAACAAACCAACGAACTATACACTGTATAGATGAGAGCATCATTATTCTGGAAAATCAATCCAAGAAATGCTTTAGATGCCTGCCATTAACAGTGATTTGAGAAATTCCCCATCCAAGTCCTTCAAGAATAAGGTATGTTCACCAATCATAATATCAATGGAGTAAGGGCCCATCCATAATGTGTTAAATTTTCCATGCTTTCCCTTATCTTCATGCCTGCTATCCCATAGCAACACAAGATCTCCAACATTGAAAGCTCTGGGAGTGACCTTCTTGTCAAATAACTTCTTTAATTTTTCTCTAAACTTCACATGCCTTTGGTGAGATGCTCTCCTTTCTTCATCAAGTTCAACAATCTGGTTAATGTAAGCCTCATATGGACTAACTTCTTGATCTTCCAGTTGTTGAATGAACTGATATGAGGATAGTTGCATATGCAGGGGCAGCAGAGCCTTGAGTTCTATACACCAAATCAAATGGACTCTTTCCAGTGCCTCTCTTAACAGTAATTTGGTCAGCCCAGATAGCAAACTTCAACTGCTTCACCCCATTTTCTCTTGTTCAGCTCCAAGGTTCTTTTGATAATCTTCAACAAGTTTTTATTATTGGACTCAGCTTGTCCATTTCCTTGGGGATTGTAATTAGAAGCATATGTCAAATTGATCCCATATTATTTGCACATTGCCACCAAGGGTTTAGCTCTAAAGCTCATGGAATTGTCAGCAACAATTTTGACTGGCACCCCAAACCTGTAGATGATATGGTTCAACATGAAGTCCATGACAATTTGGTGTGTTGCTCTTTTGGTGGGGATTGCCTCCACCCACTTGGTGAAGTAATTAGTGGCTACAAGAATACACCTATGGCCAACACTTGAAGGGTCTAAAATATCACCAATGAAATCCATTCCCCATTGCTTGAATGGGGATTCAATTGATATAGGCTACAAAGGAAGGGAGTCTTAAGATTTCAGTCTTCCAGAGAAGTGTTGGAAACTCTCACATCTTCTAACCAAAAGATTTGCATCCTTGAATAGAGTTGGCCACAAATAACCAACCCTCATGATCTTGTGTGATATGAATTTTCTAGCAAAATTCCCCACAAAATCCTCCATGGAGATCAACAATTATCTTGGGGGCTTCATCTTCAGTAATGCACCTTAAGAGGACTCCCTCAAGGTTCTTCCAAGCTAACCCATAATCAGTAATGACATATTTCTAGGAAGCCAACTTAAGGTCCTTTTCTGGTTCTTACTCAAATACTCGGGCAGTATAAATGTCTGAGATAAAAAATCACATCTTTGTACCACTCAGAACTCATCAATTTTTCAAAGACATCTACCCTTCCTTCTTCTACCTCATTCACCTCAATAGTTTGCAAGTTGCTCTCAACCATAAGCTTAGCCAAGCCCAAACCTCTCACCAACTTTGTGGTTTGGATATCCATGTCATATTCTTGCAACTTGTTCACCCATCTACATCTTTTGCTTGAGACCTCCATCTTTGATAAGATGTCTTTGACCATGGTGTGGGGAACATAAGCAAAAAATTTGGAACTCAAAATGTAAGGCCTGAAAAACTTTGTTTCTTTCACCAAGGTAAATGCTTGTTTCTCCATAATAGTGTATTTTAGCTCAGCCCCTGCAATTCCTTACTAAAAAGGAAATTGGCCTCTCAGCCCCTTCATCATCCTTCTGCAACAGGATAGATGCAATAGTGTTTTCTGAGGCAAAAGAAAATAGTTGGAAAGGCCTCTTATAATCTGGGGCTGCTAAAACATGGGCATGCTTTAATGCCTCTTTGATCCCACTGAAAGCTTGAATGGCATCCTCCTCCCATTTAATAACCTAGTCCTTCTTTAGCATGGAAGTAATTGGAATGGTCAACTCAACAAAGTTTGATATGAACCTTCTGATGAAGTTTATCTACCCAAAGAAGGACTAAATTCCTTTCTTGGTTCTTAGAATTGGGACCTTGCTTTGATGGCCTCTACCCTTTCGGATCAATCATTACCCCTTCTTGTGACACAATGTGACCAAGCAATTTTGCCTTCTGTACTCCAAAATGGCACTTCTTTGGATTGAGTGAAATGCCATATTCTCTACATCTTATCAACATTTTCTCCAAGTGCTGCAAATGATCACTTCTCTTTTTGGAGAACATAGTTACATCATCTTGGTAGACAACAATAAAATCATTGATGTAACCAGCAAAAGCAACATCCATTGCTCTTTGAAAGGTTTCTCTAGCATTCATCAGTCCAAAGGGCATCCTGACATACACATAAGTTCCCCATGGGGTGGTAAAGGTTGTCTTAATTATTTCTGATTCCTTCACCACAACTTGGTTATACCTAGAGAAGCCATCTAGGGTAGAAAGCATCTCAGATCCAGTCACTAGCTGCAGCATATTCTCCATGTTTGGTAAAGGATAATTATCCTTCATTGATGCTCTGTTCAGATTTCTGAAGTCCACACACAGCTTGATGTCACCATTCTTCTTTCTGATTGGTACTAGGTTTGCAACCCAAGAAGAATACCTTGTAGGCCAATAATCCCTCCATCCCTTAGTTTCTTCATCTCCTCTTGCATTTTAAGAGATAGGAGTGGATTGATTGGCCTTTGTTTCTTCTGATGGTTTTGCATTAGATTCCAAGGGAATCTCATGTTGAAACAGATCCTCTCTGTATGCCTTTAATTCAGAATAAGTCCAAGCCATGCAATCTTGATATTTTTTCAGTAATTGGACATAAGACTATTTTTCCTCCTTGCTGAGATTGTTTCCCAACCAAATCTTCCTTGGCTTCTCATTTGTGCCAAGGTCATGCTCCTCAACATCCCTTAATACTGTTATGCATCTGTTAATAATGCAATCAACATTATCAAAGTTGGACTTAATAGCAACCAGCCCTCTAGGAATGGTATTAGTCTTTAGTTAAATGATGCCTTTGCTAAACAAGGTTTCTTTACCCTTTCTACGCACACCATTGGCTCCCAATCAATACTTTGATCAGAAAACTCTCCTTTATTCTATAGAAATCTTCTGACCTGAGCATCATCATCAAAAACTTTCCAATGCTTAATGTTGTTAAGGACAGATGGCCTTGTCAATACTTCAACATCATATTCACAATATGGGGACATTACACAATTATCAAACCGAGATCCCAATACTGCAAGTTTGTCTACCAAATCATTGAACTTCCTATCATGATGCACAATGTTGAATGAAACAAACATCTCAATGAAATCCCAAACTGCATGCTTCATGTACTATTTCATTCGTTGATTTTTTTGTGGCATACGCTTTTCGACTTGCTTCACAATTAATTCTGAATCTCCTTTGACAATGATGTATTTAACACCATATTTCTAAGTAATTCTTAGATCTAACAACAGTTCCTCATACTCAACAATGTTATTAGTGCACTCAAAGTTGAGTTTGAAGGAAAAAACAAACTCTTCCTGGCCTGGAGAGATCAGAACAACACTAGCACCATTTCCAAACTTGGAGCAAGCTCCATCAAACAATAAAGTCCAAGGAGAGCCTGCCTGTTCAAGACACTTGCATTCTTCAATTTTGTGCTCTTTTCCATTAGCAAATCCTATAAATTTATCAGCATCAACACTTGATGTACAATACTTCATAGGATGCATTGTTGATCTTCAATAAGGTGCAACATTTTCTTTTCTCCATACAACCTGACAAGGCTGCCCTCAATTGGGATGGTAGCATAGGACATGTCCATTTGAACACTCCCACCAACACTTGCAGCCCATTTTCTAGATAACAACATACCCCACTTGGCTGGGAAATCAACAATAACAACATCAAGCATCGGTTTTTACCTGGGTAAGCTGCAAGTTACACCACTAGACCTTTCACACATCCCACCACTGGCACTTCTCTGGAGTCCATAGCAGTACACTTCCCATATGTTGTTGTTACTTTGATATCTAGCTCATTCATGACTTCTAGAGGCATAACATTGCATGATGCCCCTGAGTCAAACATACAGTTGTGTAACAATCTATCTTTAATGATCAGAGTGGTGAAGAATGGATCCACATTTAGCTGAGACTCCACCAAGGATGTCCCCAAATAAACCTCAGGTGGTTCACCTAGTTCCTCCAACACTGGTGGTGTCTCTAACTCTTCAATGACTGGTGGAGTCTCCACAATGTTTATATTTCTACCTAGGCAGTCTTCTCCTCTTTCAGCCCCAAATACTCAAAAGCCCTTTTTTGTGCTTAGGAATCCTAAGCAACTCAACAATTGGAACTGAGATCTTGATCTAACTCAAGACTTGGGAAATATCATAAGGGACAGACTTTGGCAAGGCAACATTGGAAGGAAGGTTGACACACTCATTAGATGGCATAGGATTTTTGACAGCTTGGGCATGAGGAGGGGTATGAGTTTTGTTTGGGACAACAAGGCCCTTGGCAGATGCATCTTTCTTAGGAGCCTCTTTAGGAATATTTGAAAGCAATGGAGTTTTTGGCTTGGCCTAAGGCCTTGTACCTTTGACAACCCTACTTCTTGTGTTGTACTCCTTCTCTTGAGCCACAAAAACATTCATCAATAACTATCTGTCCTCCTCATATGGGATTCCTCCATCATACTTCTTTATCATTAAAGATCTTAAATATTTAAAGTCATTATTGGGAAATTCAAAAGCTTGTACAATATCTACTTCTAAAGTATGAGAGGGAGGAAGAATAGGTACCCGATGGATGTAATCCCAAAAATCAGCAGCAGTTCTAGCACTTATTACCTCAGTTGAAGTTTCCCCTTGTTGTGAGCTCATGGAGCAACCCATCATGCAAACATCATCATCATTATCATCATAAGCTTCTTCTTCTTCTTGTTGATCTTCCTCACATGGAGCATGGGGCATGAAACATCTGTCACACCAATCAATGACATCTGTCTCCTCCACAATAGCAACTTTGGAAGCCAAAGGATTAGGTACCATTATGTTTTCCTTGGCCTAGGATTGTTTATTTCCAAATCCAACAGGTCCCTTGCCTCTGTCATCAGATCTCTGATCATTTCTATGATGATTTGTAAACCTATCTTGGCCTTGTTGCTTGTGCTAACCTTGTGAACTCTGCCCAATCCCTTTTTCTTCCCGAGCTAATTTGTATGATATTTCTTTGATAGCCCCTACCAAAGTTTTCACAACTTCCTCCAAATCAACAACCTTACTTTTTTGAGGCTTTTCTGGGTTAATTAGTTTTACACCCTCCCTTTTTGGAGGCTTTCCAATTTCCTTGATGTTATTCTCAATTTACAGGGCCATGGTGAAGCCTGCCTCAAATTAGTAGGGTTTTTGTCCCTCAAGTAGTAAGCAACTTTTTTATCAAATGCATCTGAATATTTGATCAAACATGATTCATCACATGGCCTTAAGCTAACAGGAAATCTCCTCAAGGTCTTGTTAAACCTTGTGTTGAAATCATGTACTGACTCATTAGGATTCTTCTTGATGTTTTCAAATTCTGATAGAAGAAACCTAGGGTCAATTCTATCACCATACTGCAATCTAAATGCATTGTTCATCTCTATCCAAGAATCAATGGAATTATCTGGCAAAGCTTTATACCAGTCCCTTGCATCCTCTTCCAAAGTATGGATAAATAATTTGATATATACATCTTCATGTTCAATCTCAAAGTCTTCCATCATATTGATAAAAAGCTTTAAATGTTGATCACTAGTTATAATGTTGTTTCCTTGGAACTTTGGTAATCTATTTCTTACATCTTGGGAATCGCATTTGGATAACCAACCATCCCTATAAAATTTATAGGACCAAAGGTGTTTACAATAAAAGGAGGTCTAGGTGGGGGCTGGGCCATGTTATTTTGAGGAGGTGACCTTGGAGGGGAAACAAATTGATAAGGGGTAGAGGTTATTTGAAACACAGAGTACAACTTTCAAAATGGATATCCCCTCAAGGCCTTGTTTCTTGGAAAACCCTATCAACCTTTGAAAAGACAGGGCAAAATGAGAAGCAAACTTTTCAAAATCAAATGAAGGTCCCTCTCCAGTTGGAGAATTCAATTCCACAAAGAGGCTACATGATTCAGAAGCATTTGAATGGCAATATTCAATGATAGGCCGATAAATTTCATCAATGGGGATTTCTTTTCTTGACTGCTGATCTCAAACAACTCTCCAGGATTTTCTTCCTTCTGACTTTGTTTTTCCTAGCTCTAGAAATAATGTCCTAGCAGGATCTCTAGCAAAGAAAGATCTTCTTCCCTCCATCTTTACAAATATTAGTAACAAATCTCACTTGACAGAGGTTAAGACACATGTACTCATCAAGAATCGATCAACAGGAGTCACCACTAAGGATTTCCAACTTAGTTGTACAAATGCATTAAAATATGATCTCACAAATGTTTGTTAATACTAGAAACTAGAAAATGGGATGATCTGACTTTTCTGTACCTAAATTTATCAATGAAAGCTAGTGCACTAGGTGTGGAAACTGAAATAATTACACACAACACTTGCAAATTTGAATACCTTTTATAGGCATGAACACAATATGATGTTTGAAAAAACGTATTAGTACTTAGAGCATATAAGAACTGTTTACTAGGGTCTGAATATGAACTGTAATCACTATGTCTCCCGTAATAGCACGAAGCATGTTGGTACCCAAATTTAATCTCCTTCAAAGGCCAAGCAACATCATGGATTTGACAAGACACTCTCAGAGCCGATAGATGATTATGTATATCGTTTGTAGTGTGGGAAGCAAGCGGTCTATCGACTCTTTTAGCACACATGATTTGGAAGGAGTGGGTAGCACCTTAAAAGGATGTGATCTTATCCTAACTATTTTAGGTTGTGCCTTTCAACCAAGGTAAGAGAACCTATTTTGTAACCTTTGTTATTGAAGAATGCTAGTAAATCCTTCTTTTGCACAAATTTTATAGAGAAGACCTTGGGAAAATATGATCAACACACCAAATCTGACTCTCACGAGTTGTCACTTCCAGATTATGGAGATATTTTCAAAACAAGGCAAAGGTTACTAAAGACATTGGGAATCCTGATTGTTTCTACATGTTTTGGTGGTAGAAATTATGCATTTTCACACACACAGGACAAACAAGGGTAGTATAGGTAGGATTGGTTGTTTTTAAATGAATTTTTGGTGGGAGGTGAGGTAGAATGAACTTGATTTGCTAGATATTTAAGATTTTTTTACAAAATGGGAGCTTACACAAGATAATGCTTAAAGATAGCTGAAGTGTTCCTTTAACTAGAATGTGTGCTTCAATGGAGGCCCAAATCAGCACGTTTTCACACAAACTATGAGATTCTAGCACAAAGGCTCGAGTTAGAAGAATCAATAAAACATCAAAATCTAAGATCAAATCACGACCGAGGTGCACTCAGAGGCTTACAAACAATCTCTGTCACAATGATGAAAGAAAAATGATTTTAAATTGTTTATTTCATTCCCAGATGAAAGCTCTTCTAAAAATGAAATTGCAGATGCCACTAAACTATCACAAGGATTGAGATCTATGTGATTGAGAGGGATTTTGATACAAGATTGCAACGAACAAGAAAAACCATTTGCAGACATTCAAAAATGAAGCAAACATAATTTTTCCCAGTTTAACACAAAATAACTCAAATTTGATTAAACTTATCAGCAAGGGAAAGTTTCTAGAACAATCTCAGAGCTTGTCAATGGTTGTACACTCACAACCACCTTGACATGATCAAGTTTAACACAAAAGAGATATACAAGTTTCTCAAATAGTCCCTTAGAGAGACGGGCTCTATCAAGCTTTTCTCTTAGAAAATTAGTTCTGACCCCTTACACTCCAACCATTTACATGATAAATTCGTGCAATTTATAACATTTTACAACAGATCCTTTTCCCCCACAACTAGAAACATTCAAAGCACCATTGTGTGTTGTGACTCCCAGAATCAGATTTGTAAAAAGTTGTCAGGTGTGCAGAGGGAAAATCTCTCCAAATATTTCCAGCATTCAATTCTTCACCTGGTAGAACACTCTTCCCTTATTTTCCACCTAATTCTACCCATAATCTGTCAAATCTAGTTCTTTGCGTGCCTAGGAAGAGAGACTGGAAAATCAGATTGAACTCGATAGCCACATTTCGTCTTAATGGTAAAAGACATCTCCAGATCTTCCTCACCAAACTTAGATATCAAATTAACTCCCCTTCCCTATTTGGCGTGCAAGAAATATCAAGAAATCATGAAGAATCGCATCTCTAGGAGATCTGGAGTAAAAATGGTAGAAAAAATAGATACAGATGCACAGCTTGTTGTTGATTTCTATTTTGAATTTAGACCATCCACATGGGAGATCCACTTTAAAATGGGCCTGTGGGTTCCTTTTTTCCTTTACAAATTTTTGGAAAAATGTAAAATTTTCACATTTTGCTCCATGCCTTCGCCCTTGAGAAATGAGCTTGACGTGTTTCCTAAGGTGGATCCCAAAGGAACCGTGGCTAAATTCTGCTATTTCATGTCCTTTTTAGAAAAGGGAAAGTTTTCCAAGTTTTCCTCGCAGCTCCGCCCTTCTGATTTTAGTTTTTGATGTGGGTCCCAGCGGAACCCCGCTTCCTTTTACACTTTTAACTCACTTCTCCACAAAAGGATTTTTTTTTAAATTTCCCCCAAAATTCTGCACCTCCATTATTATGAGAACAAAATTTTGACTATTATTTTTCGGGCCTACTGAAGTCGCTTTTGATGTGTTAATCCTTTTGATGAAAAGAGGTAAAAAATCCAAGTTGCCTCCAATAGTCCGCTTCCACTTGCCTTTGAATTTTCAAAGCCAATCTTGACCTCCTTCCTGTCGGGCTTGCGGGCCATTTTGATATTTTAATCCTTTAGGGAAAAAAATCCAAGTTGCCCCCGATGGTCCACTTCCTGCCTTTTTGACTTTTCAAACTGCCACACGTCACAATGGCACATCTTGAGATGGTCCCCAAAAGTTGAGACCTTGAATGAGCGCAGGCTCACCATGTGTCTTGGCCCGGATTTTTTTTTCGAAGGTTTAGAGCTCAGCGGAAGGTGCCATGTGTCAGGGTCTAAGGAAATCTCCTTTGGTCGTTGAAAAGTCCAAGCCAAATGCAAAGTGAGCGGAGGCCTCTAAGTGTCCTCCTGGCGCTTCTTTAAAATAAAATTCAAGGGCTGGTCCTCAAACATGCGTGGTCCCTCCACGTGTCCCAAGCCTCTCAAAACCTTTTGAAAAAGACTAAGTATGGGAAGACCTAGTGGAAGCCTCCACGTGTCTTCATGGCGTAATTTCAAAATGGTGTCAAATAGTGGAGACCCTGAATGAGTGTGGGCTCACCATGTGCCCCTATCCATCCAAATATTACTGGCTGCATAAAACATTTTTCTAAGTCTAGATAGAGCAAGAAACCTCCACATATCCTCCCGGTGTAACTCTAAGGCTAACCAAAAATCAAATCTTCAAATGAGTTTCGTTCTTCCACGTAGACAAGTTTTTAAGTTGAGGCGATTCATAAAATTTTTGAAGTACCTTACCGAGCTGCATCCAACCAAAAGAGATCATGTTTCCTGTTGATGCAAGGATGTAATTTTTACTGGGAGAGCTACTGTCAAACCGTAAAATGCGGAAAAATGACCATTTGAGCCTGGAGATGAAATTTTCTCCAAGGACGGAGAATTTAGAAATGTTACAAGGCTCAAATACATTCCTCCGAGCTATACCCATTCATTTTTATTCAAGTATTTATGGCAAAAATGACAAGGAAAACAAATCCCGATTGTGGAAAATGGAAAGAATGGGACAACCTGAGTTTTACACCCAAATACAGACCTTTTCAGATGAACAAAGAAACGAGGAAACAATTTTGGATCTATACGTGATCCTCGGTCTAGGAAAGGACTGATTACGGAAACAAAAGGAAGGTGGAGACTTTTCAGGCATAATATGGGAAGATAAAATGTGACAGAGACTATAAATTGATAGATTTTTAATGCCAAAATGGGGCGAGACTATTTTGAACACGACACCATGCTCTGGGACGACTTCGGCTCCCTTTTTCGACACAAATGCAAATTTTTCCTAAAGATACTTCCACGATCTACCAAAGGGAACTTTCAACAACTATATCAACATTGACAAAGGCTGCCTATTGAAATGGATTCTTCTTCATCATCTCTACCTACATCCAAATCTCTACCCACAACTAAAACCATTCCAAGACCTCAAAACCTACCCACACCTATCTCCTCACTTGTATCTAGACCCATTACTACCTTGGGTGTAATGCTGACATTAAGCGTTACCCACCCTCCTGTCAAATGGGACTTAGCTGCATCTTCCCAAACCCACACAACCATTGTTCCTCTGCCAAAAAGGAAGACCCAACCTTCTAGGCTGCATACAGTGGTCTCACCTACCACACCTTTGTCACCTTCCCCTTTTCGTCCATCATAGTGCCACATCCATCAACCCTGATCAAATAGTCTCCTACCCAAAGCTTGTCAAAAGCTAAACAACCTTCTACTACATCACGAGCCTTTGTTACACCTCATTCACCCAAAAATAGAACAACCTCACCCTCACCCATGCACTTCTTGCCACCTATACCTCCACCAGTTACTATAACCCCAACCTTGTCTATACGACTTCAACCCATGCGTCCTACCCAACCTCTACCAACCACTTCCACTACAACTCGGTTATCCCCATGGGTAACCCATCCTTTTCAACCATCTAATTTCCCTTATGCATCCCATACCCCCATGTCACCTTTACCCAAGAAGGTGCATCCCGAAGATAAGAACCTCTTTACCCTCCAATAAGGTAGTTAAACAAACAAAACCGTCCACTACTAGCTCTTCTACCATGCCTTTACCCAAATAGATGTAAAAAAACATAAGAAAATACCACCTACCAAATTAGTGGACCAACCCATTCCCCCTCCTATAAATCCTCTTCTCTCACGATCATCTACACCTTTACCCAAACCCACACTCACTTCCCATTATGATCCATTAGCGGGGTCTTACACCAACATTTTAACCAATCTCTTAGATACTTCCATCATCACATTACCGCCACTTTGACATTATGATTCTCTCAAACCCAAACCAAAAGGGTTTGATGAAACTAATATTTGTGTTTATCATCGTGTGTTAGGACATGATGTAGAAAATTATAAGGCTCTAAAGACCGTTCTTCTCCAACTTTATCCTTATGAAAAAAATTTCAAGGATGGTGACCTTCTTAATGAGGACCATGTTCCACCTTCACTGTCACCCCACATAATCATTCTTTACCCATTCAATGATTGATATCTCCACCCCCGTAGCTATTTTATCCACCTCCAAAATTTGAGATCAACATGGTTTGTATTAGAGAGTTGGCCAAATCACCTCCCAAATTTTAGTGCGCCCTACTCATTTCACAAGGCTCTTATGCACCGCTAGGGTTTTTTCCCTCATCCCGTTATACCTTCCATGGAACACCTACTCCATCTACCTCTCTTCCTCAAATTAACATGGTTCACATTGCTACCTGCATTTAGAAAGATAAAGGTAAAGTAAAAGCAACTAACCCATCAACCAACCCCATGCCCAGTATACCATATTCACCCGCACCCAAAATCACCATTTACTGGACCTACATACCCTATCTCTTACGGGGTCACCCATCACATAATGATAAAACAATTACATCAATCCCCTCTAAAGATGTCTTTGTATGATCTCGTCCAAACTTCTAAATCTCATAGACAAGCCCTTATTGAGGTTTTGCAATCCATTGAAGTTTTACCCAATGACCCCACACTAGTGGCCTCCATTATTACCCCTTACCACGTGGCCTTGCTTACCAAATCATATCCTTCTTCTACCCCCATGCCCACTCCTCAATTCATTTCCCTTAGCTTCTCTGAAGAGGAGATTATACATCTCTAGTCAGATGACCTTGATCCCACCCTTTTCATTTCCATATATATCGATAACATACGCATATGACGTGTCATGATCGATGGTGGTGTTAACATTAAAATCATCTTCTTCCATGCATACCATGAAATGCGCATTCCTTCTAATTGTATGCATAATAATCCCATTATGTTGTGCTCCTTCAACGATGACATTACCTCCACCCTTCACACCATTATCCTTGACATTCGTGTAGGCCCTCGCACTGTCCCAAAATTATTCTACGTCTTAGAGGGAGAGTTCCAATATAACCTATTGCTCGACAGACCTTGGATTCACGTCATGGGTTGTGTCCCTTCAAATTTACACTGTTGTGTAAAATTTGAACATGAAGGACATTACTATACCATCCTTGTCAACCCATTGTCATTCAAAACTTGTAGCATGTTATCTTGACCCAATGATGTACTTTTATTGGTCAAGACATCTTCCACTACCCCACTTCTCCTTCACCCGAAAACCATTCACCAATGTTGTTGCCACCTCTCCCATATCTAACCCTTCTATTCCTATTGCCGCCTCGGCCTCTCGTGTCGATCCCTTTGATTCCCACCCAACCGCTAGCCCTCCCGGATGATCATCTAGTGAGTGATCTATCCCCGCCATCCACATATCGACTACCGATCACTTAGAGGGTTTTTGTCAATTCCTCACTTTGGGGTAGTACCACCTATACAATATCAACACATTTCTCACTCCACAAGAGTATGGGAACCTGCGCCAGCACCCTAGTTATGACTACTACGTAGGCGAGGTTTTCCTTATGGTCCTCCCCACCTTCACACTAATCTAACGTATGGGGGACTTGATACTACCACTTATTCACCTAAACCTCCATCCCAAACATGACCATTTTCATCTGACCTCCAATATCTTACTAACTATCACTTTACCCACACTTTCCTTCACCATTGCGCATGGAAAGGATTTGGTTTTGGTTTTTATGAACAAGGCCACCATACCGTCATTTCATGTACCACCCGTAAACACAATGATCATAGTGGCATTGGCTTTGCCGTACACTCTTCCAAGAAGGCCCACATTGACCTCATTGAGGAAGACAAACCTTCTTCACCCCATTCACCAACGTCACCACCCTCACCCACGAGTCCATATATCCCAAATCTATTCCTCCTAAATTTTTTATTGTAAACACAATTTCCTTGGGACCTCTGACCTATCAACGCTATGGCGAGGATCCTTCTTCCCTTCCCTTCCTGTATCCTAACATGATCGATGATGATACACCTTCTATTAACGTCATTCAATGTCACAATGATGAGTCTATATTCACCTACCTTGGTGTGGAAGATTCTTATATTCACCGGTTGTTACCTTCTGAGACGCAAACCATGTTGAATGAATTGACTATCAAAATCAACATTAACACTTAGGATGACCCACACATTCTAAAGATAGGCCAATCCTTAGATCTTTGGTGAACAAGAAGGTTTTACTTCTTTCCTCTGGGACCATAGCAACGCTTTTACTTGGTCCTATGCTGATATGCCTGGTATTGACCCAAACATTATGGTCCACAATATTATTACCATCCCTAAGGCCAAACCCATAAAACAAAAGCTGCAGAAAATGCATTCTCACATTGCTCTTTTTGTCAAAGAAGAACTTCAGTGCCTTCTCTCGGTTTCCTTTATCCTACCCATTGATTATACCCAATGGATTTCTAACATTGTTCCAATCACAAAAGTGACAGGGGGACTCCAAATTTGCATGGATTTTTGTGACCTCAACCTCGTTTGCCCCAAAGATGACTTTCCTCTACCAGGCATTGATCAACTGGTTGAACTCACCACCAGCCATGAGATGCTATCACTCTGACGGTTTCTCGGTTCTGATAAAATACTACTCGCTCTAGAAGATCAACACAAAACTTCCTTCATCACTCCTTGGGGGACCTTCTGCTATCAATTCATTCCTTTTGGCCTTAAAAATGTTGGTGCTACATATTAGTGAGCCATGACTTATATCTTCCATGACATCATGCATCACATATTGGAAGATTACATGGATGACCTTCTTGCCAAATCCAAACATCGGGCCAAACACCTGATAGTCCTTAAGGTCATCTTTGACCACCTCATCAAGTATTGTGTTCACCTTCAACCTAAGAAGTGTGTCTTTACGGTACTTTCAGGAAAACTCCTTGGTTTCATCATTTCTTTGCGTGGCATAGAAGTCGATCCTACTAAAGTGAAGGATATTCTTGAAATTCCTTCGCCTACTAATCTTCGTCAACTTCAAATTTTGTAAGGTAAGTTATAATCTATCTCATCGGTTCATTTCACAACTTTTTGACCACTTCACAACCATTTCATCATCTCCTAAAAAAGGACGTCTCATTCAAATGGGATGATAAATGCCACAAAACCTTTGATGCCTTAAAAGATACCTTCTTCAACCACCGGCGCTCATTCCTCCTAAGGATGACCAACCCTTTTACCTATACATTTCTACTACTGATTATTCCTTAGGTGCCATACTCACTCATCGCGATGAGCAAAGCACAGGAGAAATTAGTTTATTACATAAGTTACACACTTCGGACTATGAAACTAGGTACACCCACGATGAAAAACTTTTCTTATCCTTAGTTTTTGTCACCACTAAACTTCATCATTACCTACTCAACCATAAAACCTTTTTCGTCACCAACACTGATCCCCTACATTACATGTATGCCAAACCCTACCAGCATCAACGTGTTGCATGTTGGCTCATGCTTATTACAGACCTTAACCTCAAATTCATCCATCAAAAAAGTCAGCCGAAAAGGCCAAGCCATCATTGACCAACTAGCGAGATACACATCTTTACGAAAATCAACCCTCTAACTTCGATTTCCCCAATGAATCCATTGTTACCCTCTCTTTAGACGATACCACTTACCAAATGACCTTATTATTTGATGGTTCCAAATGTCAGCGTGGAGGTGGTTCCAGGTGTTATCCTCATTCCTCTTAATGGTGAACCTATGTCTTTATCTTTCAAACTTGATTTTGATTACACTAACAACATCACCTGAATATGAAGCACTCATATTAGGCCTTCAAACTGCCATCTCCCTAGATGTTAAATCAATTAATATCTTTGGTGATTCCCAACTGTTATAAACCAAGTCAATGGTATATACCAGTGTCGTAATGAAATACTACAAAAGTACAAATGTCATGTCGACACACTTTTGACTACCTTTGATTGTTATGACATTCAAACCACCCCACGTTCTACCAATAAATTTGTAGATACCATGGCCTATCTAGATTCTTAGATACCCACTTCACCTGCTGACTCCAAAATCTTTGTCACAATACAAAGGTTGCAATCACCCTCTTATTTACCTTGTGAGGTCCATTCCATTGGAACCGTTGCACCTGACCCATGTGACCTTTGGTATAAGCAATTTGTAGACTACCTTTCCCTTTCCATTCTACCTCTCGATCTCACTCGTAATGGACAACGTGCCTTTCTTAAAAGTGTCTCTCGCTATGTCATCATGGGTGGTCTCCTTTATAAGTGCAGCTTTGATGGTATTCTCTTACGATGCCTTACAAGTTCTAAAATTCCTTACACCATCAAGGAAGTTCACGATGAAATTTGTGGAGGCCACTTTAGTGGTTTAGCTGTCATTAAATGCATTCTTTTCCTTGACTTTTATCGGCCAACATTGAAGCATGACTAGTGTGAATATGTCAAACATTGTGTGAAATTCCATCAACATGCTAATCTTCATCACACACCTAGTCATGCCTTACAGTGCACTAGACCTTTGGCCTTTCTCTCAATGGGGTTTGGATCTTGGTGAAGAGATCAATCCTCATTCTTCATAACGTCATCAATGAATTATAACTACTACTGAATATTATACTAAATGGGTAGAATCTATTCCTCTCATTTCTACAAAAGCCAATAAAATATGCAAATTCATCAAGCATCACATCATTTGTCATTTTGGTGTTCCTCACCGCCTCATCAATGATAATGGAAAGAAATTCAAAAAAAAAAAAAAAAGCGAAATCTTTGTGATTCTTTT
Source organism: Taxus wallichiana var. yunnanensis (assembly GCA_018340775.1). Taxonomy (NCBI): domain Eukaryota; kingdom Viridiplantae; phylum Streptophyta; class Pinopsida; order Cupressales; family Taxaceae; genus Taxus; species Taxus wallichiana. The sequence goes on from CM031236.1 coordinate 645,766,575, forward strand.
GGCATTCATATCGTTTCTCTTCACCTTACTACCGGTAAAAAAATGGCCAAGCGAGAATCAACCAATTAAACCTTGAAAAAAATTCTTATGAAGGTAGTTAATGATACTTTGGGAAGGATTGGCATACACACATTCCTTTCACCTTGTGGGCTTACCACACTAGTATTCACACTTTTACTTTGCTACCATACCTTTCTCTCTAGTCTATGGTATCGAGGATGTCTTGCCTCTCGAAGTAAGTATTCCATCTCTCTACATCTCACTCTAAGACATGCTCAACGATGATGACTTTTTCGAGATCGTTTGACACAACTTGAGTTATTAGATGAGCGTCATCTCAATGCTCTTAATCATATCCAAATCTACCCAAAACGTATCAAACATGCCTATAATAAATGTTTCCATGAATAAACCTTCCGGTCGGGGACCTCGTCCGAAGGAAAATCAACATGTAACAAAAGAAGAGAAAATTAAATGGGGCAAATTTTCTCCTAATTGGCTCGGACCATATATCATTACTCATACCTACGGATAAGGTGATTATCGTTTATCTTTTCTCGAAGGTAAACCCGAACTGAACCCCTTAATGCCTTGAATATTTGACCATTTTATTATTGAAATTAATTCCTATATCACCTTCTGTCTATTGGTTACTCGTCTTTTGAGCACTATTCACCTTCCATATTACCCGTTTGGAGTATCAACGACTAAACGAGAATCATGTGATTACTCATCACCTTTCAACCTTATCTTCAATAAGAGTACCACGGCTTTACTCATGGCATGATCCTCATGGATACTTTTCATATTTTTCAAAGATGAAATCACATGGTCATTCAACACTTGAAACCATCTCTTTCATAGTTAACCTCTGTGTGCTATGGTTTTGTCTTCTAAACAAGAACCTAATATTCCTCTATAGTCTTTTCCATGACTTAAACGTCCAAAAATAAAATGGGATTCAACTCCTTGAGTAAAACTTATAGAAAAAGATGACTCCCTCAAAAAGGACATCTCTTCTCTCTATCTCGCCGCTATAAATAGACTGCTCCCTCGAAGGACAACTATATAAAGTCATTGCAAAATACAACAACATTTTCAAGTTTCTCGCATCGATCATATTCACGAAGACCTCAAGGAGATAATATACTCATCCCATATAGACTTCCCACATCGATCAATCTATCAAAAAAAAAACAAAGAAGAAAATGATAACCTTTTGTCATGGACTTGCCTATTTTTGATCATGGGTTTCTTGTCAGGTAAACATGTTGTCGTACACTAAGTTACGTTAAACCACCTATTTTCACCTCATTATTTTTTCACCCTATTGTTCTATCTGCTCAAGGGACTCTCTGTAACTATAAATTTTCGTGATCATGTGACTTTCTTTACCCTTAGAATAGTCCATTATCTAACACCTTTAGGGTCTTACATTCATAAGGCCATCTTGGGTATGGTAGACTCATTAGGGTTCTTATCAATAAAGTGGATATTTTACCACCTCTTACCATTCACCTTATTCATTACTTATTGATCACCTTATACATGACTAGACCATCGAAACCTACATTTTAAAAGCTTTCCACTATCACCTAAGACTCAATATTTCCTAAAAACTACCAACCTATTCCTCTAATTCATCATATTCTTTCCTATCTTATGTGAGAACTACATCGGCTTGAGGCTACTTTTTATCGGGGACATGTAGGTAGCACTCTAGGGTATGCACCCTTGGAGGTTAGCTTTTCCACTCTTTACCCAAACCTACTTCCCCCATTTTCTATCTTAGTTTCCATTTTCTACAACACTTGGAAAATAATACAAACATACATATCTACCATGTTACCACATCATAACAACATCCAATCAATCATTTCACATTTCTATAAAATCAAATATTTTGGAAATCTACACCATAACATACATATAACTCATCATTTATTTCCCATGTTACCGATAACTTGGACATTAAATCAAAATTAAAAACAAGACTCCACCATGCCTAAATGACCTAACTCCATCATGCCTAAATTGACCTGACTCCATCATGCCTAAACCAACCTTGACTCCATCATGCCTAAACTGACATGAATCCATCATGCCTAAACTAACCTAACTCCATCATGCCTAAACTGACCTGACTCCATCATGCCTAAACCGACTTGACTCCATCATGCCTAATCCACTTGGTTTTCACCCATATACATATAACAATGAAAATTTTACAACATAAGCACAACATCATACCATAAATATCACCATCTCTATATAAATCATCAGAATTTGTGTGTCCATACATATGTGCACAAAAGAAAAATCAATACATGTGCCTCTCATATATAGTCTCAACATCTTCGAATCCTCATGCACATTCTTGCTATCTTTGGCACACAGGCTGGTATAAATAAAAATATACAAAAATCTATACCCTAAACATATATGGTGACTAATCATCACCCCACCTGATGTCTAGGCTGGTCTCATTTGTCTCCTCCTCCTCTCCTTTATCCCGACACCCTGCCACCATCTCTCCACCCTCTATGGGTCTAGCCCTTGCCTCTGTCTCGACTGTGGGGCCCAACCTTCGTGAACTAGTAGCCTCTCCATGACCCCGTATCTAGGGCTCCCTAACCCCCTGTACTCTCTGCACTATGTGTGTGAGATCTAGTCCTCTCACTCGAGGCCTTCTATACCATGTAATTCACATAGGAAGGGATGTCTATCCTAGTAGTAGTCAAATGATCCTAGTAGTACTGGCCTCATTCAAGGCATCCCTGAATTTGATCATCGGCACTATCTTTAGTGGTGTCATGGGTCTCACAGAAACTTGTGAACACTTCCCTACTACTGGTAGTCTCGGCCCCTATACCTGTGAACCCTACCCTCCTCTCTGTACCATGGGACCCTATCCCGCCGATGCATACCGTACTATGGGACCTTTCCTCGAGCACGAGGTGCTACTGCTGTGCTATGACTTGGGCCTATAAGGTCACAATCTATACTTGTGTAGTGGCCAACTGGCCTACAAACCTACTACATGCAACTGCAAGGAGGCCACCTGTCCCATGTCTCCATCTCCACCCTATACGGTGCTTGTCTTTAGGCAATATAGGCATGTAAAGCCACCACCTCTTCTGAAATGTTGCCACACATGTGCCTCGATCATGTCACTTGCCCACTGTAATACTATGATCGTGCCTATAAAGTGGCAACTGACCTTCAAAGTATCCCTCTAAAAATAAGGGTAGCCAAGTCTAATCGCCATGGCCTAGGTGGTGCTTTACTCATAGCTAGACTTCGCACCACTACCTATATCTATCTCAGTAACTTTGGCATCATCAATCCATCAATCCAATGCCTGCTCCCTCCTGCGGTCGGCATTGTTGGATGTGGTAGAGGCATAGGCCTCTCCACGTCATCTCTCTTGTACTGAGGGAATGGTGGTGGCACATCTTAGAGCAGCCTAAACTGCCGCCTAACCTGTCAATAGGTATCATCTTGTGCTCACCGACATGGCACCCCTCTATCCACCTTAGTAGTTGTAACTCATCCAACTCCATTGTCATCTACCTGATAACCCAATGATGTCCACTCTAGATAACCCCTCCATCTCATGTTATAATATGAGACATTGTTAGTAGCTCTGGAAGCCCCGTGCTCTGCAAAAAATAGGCACCCAACACCTATATCCAACTCAAACCAAGCCAACATCAAATGCATCTGACCAAGTCATACCAACTAGACACACACATACGATGTGCTCATATGCCCAATCAGTGGAGAAGAAAGGTGCGACACAAACTAAACCTCTGTAACCACCCGTAGGCTCATAACTCCCTATATAACTACACCAAGTATGTTGGTGCCCAAGAAAAATGGGTCATATCCTCCATCATGTCATGGAGAACCCCATTAGCGCCCATGGGAATCTCCCACCCTCTCGCATCTGGCAGTGCAAAACAACACACTACCTCCATGATCAGGACCACTAACCTCATCTCCTCAGGATGGGCCACGTATAGATCTCCATAGCTTAGAATTGCACTATGGAGCCTCATCTCCTCCATCCCCTCTCCAAAAACCATCAACATCAGCTCCTCTAATGCATATGAAGAAATAGAATAAACCTACATCCCCACTATCAGTAACCGCAAGATCATGTACACGTCCTCTAGGGTGATTGTGATCTCACCCATCATAGATGAAATGTGTTGGTCACTAAATCCCATTTGTCGATGAGTGTGACCATCAAGCTCGAATCTCCGAACTATGTGCCAGTAGCATCGACCCCAATTAGGTGCGACATCTCGTAACGTGACACAACTCCTCGGCCATCACGCTCCCTCATACCGCTAGTAATGAGGTGGTACTGTCTCTCATCCATATTGGTCCCTAGCCTGTACCCAACAAACCACACCATTATTAAATATTGACCATACCTAACATATCACTTACCCAACTAACCTATTCCTGAAATTATTATTATTTATTTCCCATGACCCTAACAACCTACCCTTTCCCCATTCCACTTTCACACCCTCAACTCATATCATCTATACCTTTTACCCTACCTATTCTCAACACACTTACATTTATACCTCATTGCCTCTCTTTCTCTTTCCCTCCACCATAACCCTTTCTCGATCTATTTTTCCTCAAAATCGACCGACATCAATCCATCATGACCGACATCGATTTCACTGCTATTTGACCAATGTCACTATGGCTGACCGACGTCGGTCACTGTCACACCGACCAAACCCACAAAACCCTCCCCCCATTTCTCAAAATTTAACCATACCAACCTAAATACCTACCCTATCCTACCCAAATCTCCCTTATCTTCCTCCCTACCCCTATTTAACCCACATTGGACTTCCTACCCTTCCTATTTCATCACTTTTACTTCCAAATTCAAATTTAATTCCTACCCAAAACCATTTCTACCCAAACCAATTTCTACAAATTATTTCAACTAACAAGAGTAGAATTGATTGAATCTTACCTCGTCTTGGTTCCTTCGGTGAGGCAAGATCGTCTAGCACTGCACCGGTGGACCACCCAAACCCTCTCCCACCTCTGCCATGCCAAAATCACCTCCAACCAATCAAATCGATCACACCGCTCTCGCAGACCCATATCTAGCTCCTATCACCACCTTGTAATCTCAACCGCAACCCGGTTCAATGCTTTGCTCTTCTCTCTCGGAAAGGTGCAAAAAGGTTAAATGACTCTTTCATTTTCTCAAAAGTCACAACACAACAATGATTCTCAGAAAATATGGAATTTTTATTTTATAAACCCAAATCAACCTGACCAACGTCGGTCATATTTGTGCCCTAGCCCACCGACATTGGTCATGTTATAACCGACATCGGTCAACCTTATAGTTATTTACCCTTGTTAAGCTTCCTTTTACCTACAACCATTAGTGCTCAAACACCTTTTATCATTATGGACACCTATTGAACCATACCTACAGGCCAAAACTACCCCTACATTTCCTTAGTTGCATCTTAGGATTTGTTATTTTACCTATACCTTGGCCTTACTTGTGCCATGACCTATTTTCCTAAACTTGACCTACTTGGTGTGACCATTGACCTTATGTACTCGCTATACCTTGCGATGTTGTTACCTACGTTGTTTTATCCTAACAACCATACCTTGCCTATTGTCATGTCGTTTATCCCAACCCAAACCTTTGGTGTACTGAGAACATACCTAAACGTTCCTACACTGACCTACATTGTGTTTCCTACCATATCCTATACCTTGGATACCTAAATCACTTCACCCTTGTTTGGATAAACCTATCGACCTTGACAATGTAGAGTTTGCAAGCTCTTCAACCTGGTACTATGTTACAATCTATACGTGTGCATGCATTTGATTGTCATTACCCATTACCCGATTTTGGACCTTGGCCTATTACCTATTACCCGAGTTGACCACTACCCTTCCCCACCTACCTTCACTTCCACCAACTACACATTTATCAACCCACTCACCGATTCTATATTACACCTCATCAGTGCCTGGTTTGAGGGGGATCACCTTCACCCACACATGGGGCAACCACTTCCTATTTTTGTCAGCATCGCTTACCAATACAAGCTACACGACAAAAAGGGGCAAAATGTAGACACCAAATTTGGGTAACACTTCCCCTTCACCCCACATGTATATTAATTTAATTACCCACAATTAAATTAATGCCCATGCTCACAATATTCATTATTTAATTACCTTAATTACACTAATTTTCACCTCACCCCACCACCTCACCTAGATACCTCATCATAAACCTATTCTTAGCATGTTTCCCTTTTACTAGGACTCAATATCCACTCACCATAACTAACTAAGAGTTAGTCCTAACTAACTTAATTAACTAAGACTTAGTTTAACCCTAAAATCACATGCCTATTATTTCTCTAACCACATTCCCTCTTATCTAAGTGAAAAATTCCATTTTGATCTACGAGAATAGATAAAGCTAGCCAAAAAGATTGCCAAGATCTGTCATTTTTAGTAAACCTAGGATTTCCCACCTTAACCGACATTGGTCAACCCTAAACCGACGTTGGTCACCCTAAACTATCATCAGTTACCATAAACTATCATCGGCTACCATATATTCATTTTGGTAACATTTTTTGAGAGGTTGGAAGAATTTTAGAATTCTTAGAGAAGATAGATCTGCATGCGAGCACGCACTGCAGCACTCCTATGCATCCGGACACCTTGAACTAGTAACCAAGCACTGATATGAAAGGAAAGCATTCATGAAACATTCCAGGAAGCACAGTCGCAATACTAATCACCGGTTACATGGATCAACCATCACCTCCATCCAATAACCAGGTCTGTAAACACTAGTAAGTACCTTTTGATCTGCACCTTCCCATTTTTATTTAAATTAGTTCCTTCATATTTTTGAGATTTCTATTCTCTCTTACATCCCATCATCTCTCACCCTCCTGCAAATCCCTCTATCCAATCACTTACAACCCTTTTAACCCCATACCTAACTCTAGAAACCCCCGACTATCCCTAACATTTCCATCTACCTCCCCATTACCTATTCATTCTCTCGGACAATCTCAGAGAATCACCAAACCCACCTTCACTAAGTTTCCATCAGCCCGACCCTACCGACACCAGTTAACCCTAACCATCATCGGTTTCCCCTCAACCGACATCAGTCATACCATACTGACGTTTTCTCTATGTCGGAAAACCTTCCTATAACAGCTACCTCATACCTTTCACCCAAATCACCTAAATCTTGACCTTGACCTATCCTAACCACTTTATTTACCTGTCTAACTTCTAGATCTGATCATAACCTATCCTGTTAGATTAGATTTGTTTATTGTACTTGAATGAGATACCTAAATCATATCAACTATAGTAGGAAATTATTGTTTCATATTACTTCTTGTATTATGTTTTAAACGAGTGGATTGATGACCATCTATCTAGAAGCAACACACTTCCCGGATCTAACATGCACTAGAAGTCCACCGACATATATTGTTTAATATTTCTTGTGTGGTCTTGTTTGTATTCATAGGTAGTTCCTCCTAGCAAAAAGGAAGTTATCATAATCAACATTGGATTGGGAAATTATAATGTGTTCTCTCTAACTTCCACCTTCACTCACAAGTATTTCTCCTCATCCTTACCTTATTTTTTTGCTCTTACGTATACACACTATTTAATGAAACATTTTGGCATGCCCAGTGAGACCCATTGGGGTTCTTTATATTGTTAATACTTAAAACCACCCCACGTTCTTCTAATAAATTTACTGAGATAACATGACTCTGCTGCTTCTCGATTACATGACTTCATCTTTTGACTCCAAAATGTTTGTCATAAGACAAAGGTTGTAATCACCTTCTTATTTATCTCGAGATGTCAACTCCGTCGGAACTATTGCACCTGACCCATGTGACCTTTGGTATAAGCAGTTTGTAGACTACCCTTCCCTTTCCATTGTGCCTCTTGATCTTACTGGTAATGGAAAACATGCCTTTCTTAAAAGTGTCTCTCTCTATGTCATAATGGGTGGTCTTCTTTATAAATGCAGCTTCGACGGTGTTCTTTTACGATGCCTTACAAGTTCTGAAATTCCTTAGGCCATCAAGGAAGTTCACGATGGAATTTGTGGAGGTCACTTTAGTGGCTTAGCTTGTCACTAAATGCATTCTTTTCCTAGGCTATTATTGGCCTACCCTAAATTGTGACTGTTGTGACTATGTTAAATGTTGTGTGAAATGCTAGCAACATGCTTATCTTCATCACACACCTAGTCATGACTTACATGTCGCATGAGAACTTTGGCCTTTCTCTCGAGGGGTTGGATCTTGTCATAGAGATCAATCCTCATTCTTTAAAATGCCATCAATGGATTATAACCACTACTTGAATACTACACTAAATGGATAGAATCCGTCCCCTCATTTCTACAAAATTTGAGAAAAATTGTAAATTCATCAACCATCACATTATTTTTCACTTTGGTGTCCCTCATCGCCTCATCACTAATAATGGTAAGCAATTCAAAAACAAAACCCTATGAAAGATTTGTGACACTTTTGGCATTCAACTCAGTTTCTCTTCACCTTACTACCCACAAACAAACAACCAAGCGAAATCAACCAAGAAACCTTGAACAAAATTATTATGAAAGTAGTTGACGATCTTTGGGAAGGATTAGCATATGCACATTCATTTCACTCTTGCGGTCTTACCACGGTAGTATTCATACTTTGACTACAACTACACCTTTCTCTCTCGGTCTATGGTACCGAGGTTGTCTTGCCTCTCAAAGTCTAGATTCCATCTCTTCACATCTCACTACAAGACATACTACGCGACGATGAATTTCGTCAGGGACCATTTAACAAAACTTTGGTTGTTAAATGAATGGTGTCTCAATTCTCTTGATCATCTTCAAATCTACCAAAAATGTATCAAATGTGCCTATAATAAGCATGCCCATGAAATAACCTTCTAGGTCAGCGACCTCATCCTGAAGAAAATCAACATGTAACTAAAGAAGAAAAAAGTAAACGGGGAAAATTTGCTCCTAATTGGCTTGGACCCTATATTGTTACTCATACCTATGGATCGGGTGCTTATCATTTATCTTCACTCAAAGGTATACCCGAACCTTAACCCCTTAATGCCTTACATCTTAGACCATTTTATTATTGAAATCTAGTCCTATATCACCTTCATCTATTGATCTCTTGTCCCTTGAGTGCCATTCACCTTCCATGTTACCTATTTTGAGGATCAACGACTAAACAAGAATCATGTGATTATCCATCACCTTTTAGCCTTATCTTCAATATGAGTACCATGGCTCCACTCATGGCATGATTCTCATGGATACTTTTCATCTTTTTCAAAGATGGAATCCCATGGTCATTCATCACTTGAAACCATCTCTTTCATAGTTAACTCCTGTGCTATGGTTTTTTCTTCTAAAAAAGAACCTAATCTTCCTCTATAGTCTTGTCCATGACTTAAACGTCCAAAAATAGAATGGGATTCACTTACTTGAATCAAAATTCCAACAACAAGATGACTCCCTCAAAGGGACATCTCTTCTCTTAATCTTGTCGTTATAAATAGACTACTCCCTTGAAGGACAACTATATAAAGTCATTGTAAAATATAATAAAATATTCAGAAGCTTCCTGCATTGATTAGCTTCACGAAGACCTCAAGGAGATAATATACTCATCCCATATAGACTTCCCGCATCGATCATTCTATCAAAAACAAAAAAAGTAACTATTAACTTTTTCATCATGGACTTGCCTATTTTTATCACACATTTCTTGCCAAGTAAACAAGCTATCGTCTGATAAATTACGCTAAACCACCCATTTTCACCTTATTGCATTTTCACCCTAATTCCCTATTTTCTCAAGGGACTTTCCAAAAACATGACATTTCGTGATCATGTGACTTTCTTCACCCTTAGAATAGTCCATCGGAAATGCCTTTAGGGTCTTATGTTCATAAGCCAATCTCTGGTATGGAAGACTTGTTATGGTTCTTATCAATTAGGTGGCTCTTTTTGTCACCTCTTACCATTCACCTTCTCCATTACTTATTGATTACCCTATACAGGACCAGACCATTGATATCTACATTTTAAAGATTTCCACTTTCACCTAAGACTCAACCATGCCTATGACCTAGACTCAACCATGCCTATGACCTAGACTCAATCATGCCTAAAACCTACCAACCCATTCCTCTACCTCATCATATTCTTCCCTAGCTTATGGGAGAACTACATCGGCCTGAGGCCCCTTTTTGTCGGGGCTATGTAGGCAGCACTTTGAGGGCATGGGGCCCTTGGAGGTTAGCTCGGCCACTCTTACCCTAACCCATTTTCTCCCACATGTTTTTCTATTAACATTATACTGTAATTAATTTCCATTTTTTTATAACACTCAGAAAATTTCCACCCATACATATCTACCATGTTATCACATCATAAAAAACATCCAATTAATCATTTCACATCTCCATGATATCAAATATTTTGGAAATTTACACCATAACATACATATACCTCATCATTTATTTCCCATGTTACCAATAACTTGGAAATTAAATAAAAACTAAAAACAAGAATCCACCATGCCTAAATGACCTAACTCAACCATGCCTGTCATCTAAGACTAAACCATGCCTTAATGACCTAACTCAACCATGCCTAAACTAACTTGAATCCATCATGCCTAACGGCCTAACTCTACCATGCCTAAGCCAACTAGTTTCCATCCATATACAAATAACAAATGGAAATTTTACAACACAAGTACATCATCCATCTAATAAATATCATCATCTATATCACTATGAAAGTATGTGTATCCATCAACTATACACTGATACAAAATAATATAAGTATCTCAAAACTCTCATATACAGCCTCACCATCTTCAACACACAAGCGGTATATGATCAAAAATATCAAAAACTCTCATGTACAACCTCACTATCATTGGATTAAAAAAATGATGATATATAAAGGCATCGATTATTGTCCCATTTGATGTCCATGGTAGTCTCATCTGTCTTTTCCTCTCTACCGTCGACATCCACTGCCAACATCTCTCCACCGTCTATGGGTCTAGGTCTCACCTCCACCTCGCTTCTGTTGAGTGAGGCCTCCATGAATTATTGGCCTCACCTTGACCCTATCTCTGGGCTCGCCGGCCCCCTGTACTCTCTGCACTATGCATGCGAAGCCTCATCCTCTCACTTGAGGCCTCACTGTTGTGCCATGTATTATGCATAGAAGGGGACATCTATCCCAATAGTATTCAAGTGTTCTTGATAGTATCTAGCCTCATTCGGGTCATCCTAAATCTCGCCACCATGCTCTGCCTGCGTGGTGGTGTCATAGTTCTCGTAGCAACTCGCTAGCTCTCTCATCATGATAATAATGGCCTCGGCCCCTGTACTTGTGAACTCTTCCCTCGTCTTTGTACCATGGGACCCTGTCCCACTACTGCATGTAATATGGGACCTTATCCTGGGCCTATGAGGATGCTTGTGTTGTGACTTGGGCCTGTAGGGCCATAATCTGAGCTTGTGCAGTGGCCAACTGACCTTGTAGAATGCTACATATGCCTATAAGGCAGCTACATGTCCCCATCACCATCCCCACCCTATGTGGGCACCTACCTCTATCAACCTCAACCTGTGCAAGGCTACCACCTATGCCTATAACATGGTAACTTGTGCCTCTGAACCTGTAAGCTGCCCTTGCACTACTCCCAGCTGTGTTAAAAGGGTGGCCACTTGCCCCTGTAAGGTATCCCGCTGAACTGTAATAGTGGCTAGGTCAGGTTGCCCTAGCCTCGGTGGTGTTTCCCATAGTTGTGCCACCCACCACTATCTTTATATCTGTCGACAACTTTGGCGTAATCAATATGTCGGTCTCTACTACCTGCTCCTCTTGTCTTGTCACAACACTGTCGGTGTGGTAGAGGCATAGGCTCTCTATATCATCTCTCATGTACTTGAGATTGATAGAGGCATGTATTGGGGTAGTGAAAACTGCCATCTCGACCCTATCAATAGGTATCATCTCGTGTTCATCGGCACGTCGTCCCTTTATCCATTTGAGCAGTTTTAGCTCATCAAACTCCACTGTCGTGTGTTTGTAAGAAGGGAAGACAACATATGGCCTCTAAATGATGTCCACCCCAAAATCCTCTCCGTAACGCGCGCTGTAATATGTTACATAATCTATAGCCCTAGTAGCCTTGCGCTCTCCTCTAGTAGGTACTTGAATGCTTGTAACCAATCGGGACCAAGCCCGCATCGAATGCATCAAGCCAAGGCAAACCAACTGGATGTACACATATGATGTGCTTGTATGCCCAATAATGAAGAAGAAAGGTAAAACACAAACTAAACCTCCGTAGCCTCCCATAGGCCCATAACTCTCTGTATAACTGCACCAAGAATGTTGGTGCCCAAGAAAAATGGGTCCTATCCTCCATCATGTCATGGAGAACCCCCATCAGTGCTCATGGGAATCTCCCACCCTCTACATCTGAGTAATGCAAAGCAACACACTGCCTCCATGATCAAGATAACCAACCTCATCTCCTAAGGATGGGCCGCGTACATGTCCCCATAGCTCAGGATCACGCTATGGTATCTCAACTCCACTATCACCTCTCCAAACACCACCACTATCAGCTCCTCTAATGCCTCTGATGAAATAGAATAAACCTACTCTCCCACTATAGGTAGCCGCAGGATCCTATATACATCCTCCAGGGTGACAGTGATCTCACCGTCGGTAGGAAGAATGTATTGGTCGTTGAATCCCATCTATCAATGAGTGCGACCATCAAAATCAGATCTTAAACTATATGCATGTAGTGTTAAATCCCAATCAGGCCGACGTCCATCATGTGCCTCCACTCCTCTACAGATCACGCTCAAGCGTCACTGTTAGCAGCAGAGGCGATAATCTAGCCCTCATCTCAGAATCGGTCTATAGCTGCATCCAACAAACCATAACATCATTCATCCTTAACCATACCCAACATACCTTTTACCCAACACACCTATTACATGACATAACTATTTCCCACCACACCCTACCCAAACCACAACCCTACCGACTACCCCTTTTTCCTAGTGTATTGTTACACCTATTCTCCCTTATTCTACTTACCACCCCCACCATCACCCAAACACCCCTTTTCCCATCTTTCCCTACATACACCTTCCCTTAGCCCTCCCTTGACTAATTTCCTTCCCCTACCCTTTCCTTCCCCCATTTCTCATCATCCCTCACCGACGCCGGTCACTTAATCATCACCGATTTTCCTTGATCGACACTAGTTTCATGTCACTAGTGTCGGTCATCTTAGACTTGACCAATGTCGGAGAAGGCTAACCGATGTCGGTCTCTGTCGTATAATTAAAATTGAAAACCCCTAGCTATCAAAATTTTCTCACAAACAACCTAAAACACCTAATCTACCCTACCCAAACCTACCCTACCTTCATTCCCACCCCTATTTACACTATCTAGGACCCCCCTCCTCATTTCATTCATTTTTACCTACAAATACAAATTCATTTTCCACCCAAACCCCTTTTTTACCCAACCAATTTAACACATCATTTTCAACCAAATGACAAAGAGGATTGAATCCTACCTCATCTCGGTGTGTCGTTGGCATGATGGTTCATCTAGCTTTATTACCTTTGGTGGTCCACCCGAACCCTCTCCCACCTCCACCATCACCAAATCCACTCCACACCTCACAACCAATCAAATGGCTCTAATCGATCTCATGGACCCGCCTACCGAATGCCAATCACCATTACGAGGCTCGCCAATTTCAAACTTTTACCTCACCACTCTGTCATTTTCCCACAAAGCAACAAGTTAAAATGAATCCGTAAAATATGGATTTTTCTTTTATTAACCCTACCTAACTTGATTGACATCGGTAATACTAAACCGACGTTGGTTACTTTCTAACCGCATCGGTTACCTGCTACTCCACTTTTTACCCCATTTTTCCCATTTTGGCCTCAAGTCCTCATTGATTAGATACCCTTTGACCTCACGCACACTTATGACACCCTACCTACCAGCCCAAACTACCCCTACAATTCCTTAATTGTGTTTAGGATTTTATTCTACTTGTACCTTGGCCTTACCCACGCCATGACCTATTTACTCCGGACTCGACCTACTTGGTGTGACCATTGACCTTATGTACTCTTGGCTATACCTTGCGATGTTGTTACCTATGTTTTTTTAGCTTAACAACTATACCTCACCTATTGTCGTGCCATTTATCAAGACCAAAACTTTGGTGTACCAGAACATACCTAAACATTCCTGCACTCACCTACGTTGTGTTTCGGACCATATCCTATACCTTGGATACCTGAATCACTTCATCCTTGTTTGGATAAACCTATTGACCTTGGATGATGTAGAGTTTGCAAGCTCTTCAACTTGGTTATCGTGTTGCAATCTATACATGTGTGTGCATTTGATTTTCATTACCCATTACCCGATTTGACCCTGCCTATTACCTATTACCCAAGTTGACCATCACCCTTTCCCATAGTACTCATACCCTTCCCCACCTACCTTCACTTCCACCAACTACACATTTATCAAACCACTCACCGATTCCGTATAACACCTCATCAGTTCTGGTTTGAGGGGGATCACCTTCACCCACACTTGGGGAAACCTCGCTCTCACCCACACATGGGGCAATCACTTCTGTTTTTGTCGTTGCTTACCAATACAAGCTATGTGACAAAAAAGAGGCAAAATGTAGACACCAAATTTGGGTCACACTCCCCTTTACCCCACATGTATATTAATTTAATTACCTACAATTAAATTAATGCCCATTCTCACAATATTCATTAATAAACACCTTAATTTAATTAATTTCCACTTCACCTAGACACCTCACCCCACCACATCACCTATAACACCTCATCATAGACCATTTCTTAGCATGTTTCCTTTTAACTACAACTCAATTTCTACTTACCATAACTAACTCGGACTTATTCTAGCCTAAACATTAGATGTCTATTCTTCCTCTAACCACATGCACACGTAATTACGTGGAAAATACCATTTTGGATCCACAACAATGGGAAAAACTAACCAAAAGATAGCCAAGATCTGTTATTTTGGCAACCTAGTATTTCCTACCTTAACCGACACCTACGTTAACCCTAAACCGACACCAATTAACCTAAATTGTCATTGGTTACCATATATTCACTTTGGTAACCTTGTTCTAGAGGTTGGAAGAATGATTCAAGTTTTAGAGAAGATATATCTACATGCAAGCACGCACTAGAGCCCTCTTGCACATCCAAACATCCTAACCCAAAACCAATACTTGATATGAAGGTTAAGCATTCACAGTAACATTTCGGGAAGCACTACCACGACATTGACCACTAGTTTCACAGATCAATCATCACCCTCATCCAACCACCAATCTGTAAGTATAAGTAAGTACATTTGGATCTGCATCTTTCCATACTTATTTAGATCAATTTCTTTATCTCTGTTTGGGATTCCCAATCTCCTTTACATTTCATCACCTCCCACCTTCCTATCAATCCCTCCACCTAACCACCTACAACCTCCCAACTCTCTATACTTGACCCTAGACATCTATGAGAATTCCCAATGTCTTTGGCAACCTAATCCTCATTCTCCCATTCTTTGTGCAATCATAGAGAATCACCAAAACCAAACTTTATTGAGTTTCTATCAGCCGACCCTACCGATGCCGGCTAACCTACATCGTCACTTTGGTTTCCTCTCAATGGGAATTGGTCATACCAAACCAATGTCGATCTTTATATCTGGTAATTCTTCCTATAATAGCAACCTCGTACCATTCACCCAAATAAACTAAACCACCCAAAACCTGATCCTGACCTATCCTAGTCACCTTGGCTACTCTGCCCAACCTCCAGATTTTATCATAACCTGACCCGTTAGATTAAATTTTCTTATTGTATTTGAATGAGGTACCTAAATCATATCAACTATAGTAGGATGTTGTTTATTTACATTATTTCTTGCATTGAATTGTATTAAACAGTGGATTGACAACCATCTAGGAAGTATCACACTTCCCGTATCCAGCACACGATAGGAAGTCCACTCACATATATTGTTTAATATTCCTCTTTTGTCTTTGTTTTACATTCATAAGTAGTTCCTCCTAGTAAAAGGAAGTTCTCGCAGTCAGCACTGGATCAAGAAATCAGATTGCACGCAATCTACCTTCCACCTTTATTCACAGGTATTCCTCCTCACCCTTACCCTATCTTTTTTCTCATATGTACGTAACTTATTGGCAAAACAAGGTCAACCATTCCCAAAACCACCAAACATACACAAAACTAGCTCAAAACACTTGGATGAGTGAAAACAAAAAATACCAAAACCATGATTATTAAAGTACCGAAAATCATAATAAATGTTTAATATGACATAAAAACATCATCCATGGTCGTTAATTATCTTTCACCAATCAAATTTATCATAAATAACTCAAGAAGGCTCGTATCCTTTTCAAAATAGTTGTTTCCAACACCCTATCTTCACCTTTGGGCCTCAAGAACACTCAAGAACAACTCAACTATGGCATGTAGCCACTAATTGGAACATTAAGGAACTTTAGTTCACATAAATTCATGTTAGAGCTCATAAAAAAATTATATGTGCAAACCACACCAGCTTCCTCTTTATCAAATGAAGGTGCTTAGAAAGTAGTTTTACAAACTCAACTAGTTTACATCCTTTCTCGTACATTTAAATATCTCAAAATTCCTTCAATAGGAACAAAATTATTCCTATTAACTCTCCAACTGATATAAAACACCAAATCGTTCCTCTCATGCCTTATCTACCTCAATATTTCATCCCGAGAAATCATGTCCCAAAAACAAGAAATCCTTCTTCTTCACAAACTAAGATGGATGACCCATCAAATATCATCATCATGAGACAAACCATATACCATTGGAAATATATCTTAATCCTCTTTCTATAAAATATCACATTTCCTTCCAAATCCAAGTGGAAGGCCTCCAACGAAGTCCATCTCTGAAAACTACTAGAAATGGCACCAAAACTACCTTATGACCTATCTTCACAAATAGAACACACTTTTCCATTTATAATCACCAATTTGAAATAATAATGAAAATTAAGAAAAATCACATGTTAAAAACAATGTCAATTTATTTTTCAACTCCTTTGGACAACCTTGTCCCAAACTAAACTTCTTTGGAAACTTGCATTTTCAGGTGGGGTCCACTCATCACCACATGTTATATCATACCTTTATAGAAATATGTAGGAGTCCTATACATCAAATAGTCATACTTGGCACATCCAATCAATTCTAGGAACTTAGGAAGAAAATATCTCCTACCTCTTTTGAGCTAGGGTTTCAAGCTCATAAAATGTTGTTTACCTTCTTAACATTCGTTCATAAAACCTAAGGATGAAATGACCTCATTATTTTTGTGAAACATTATTGACTTAATGAAAAATCATGCCTAAAAGCTAAAATTTCCCTTGCAAAGCACAAAATTAATGATGAGCATTAGAATGTGCAATTCGAAATGGAAAATGCTCTTTTTTAGACCATTTTTCACACAAAACACGATATCTTACAAAATATTATTCGGAATGATTCCAAATATTTCTCACACCTCTAGGAAACCTATGTGCACCATCTCCAATAATCATCATGTCTTAAATAGGTCTCCATATTCTCATCCCATCTCATTTTCATGGGAGTGTTTAGGCTAGGGTCAACTGAACCAACACTGTAACTCATTATGAAACCTCTGCAAAAGGTCCTAACATACCTATAACAACATGTATGACATCCCTAAATGCTTCAATGAGCACACATGGCTCTACAACTAAACCTCATTCCTCCAAGCACCTAGACATGGTTTAGATGAGCACATTAATCTTGGACTTCAACCTGTACCTTCACCCTAAAATTCATTTGAATGCACAAAAACTCCCTAAACATGATATTTATGCTTTTAACATTCTCCTCAAGCCACTAAAAAACTCACACCAACATGTTCCATCACCTATGCTAGATAGGTCACCTTATTAGGCTTGCTCAACCAAGAAAATCACACTAAATCCACTCATGTAACCATGGAGCCACCCGATACTCCATGTTACCATCCTATTAAGCAACCTTTGATCATTATCTCATGTCACCCTCTTTATCATTAATGAGATTTTACATCAATGACAACACCTAGAATACAACATTCCAACAATGCTCATTTGTAAAGGTTGGACCCTCTTAGTTTGCAAGAGTATTATTCGAGTAGTTTTCTTTGTATTTTGAGTTGTAGACCTCAAATCTAGTCCTCTACATGTGCATAATTTCTTATTTCCACCACTATAATCAAATTTTTATCTCTTGGAAGAACAAAAAAGCCTTGTTTTGTGGCTATTCTCTTCCCTAGCTCATATTTTATTGCATCTTCTTTCCCTTATTTTACTTTGCTGATCCATTATGCATTCTTTGCATCCCTTACATGTTACTTTTCTATTATATCATATGAATGTGAGTATGTGAGTGATATTTCAGACTATGGCACATTTTTCTACCCTCCCTATGCACATTTTCCCTTATTTTCACTCATTTGAGAGTGTTCATCCCCCTTTTTTAGTGTTATCACCTTCCCTTAGCTTAGGTTTTCATTTTATACATATCCTTCTCACCTTGGTCCCTTGGAATCTTAGAGTAGTGTTAGATAGCTGCATTTTCCTTCCTAGGAGTAGTTTTAGAAGTAGAAATAGGTAGAGGAAGATGAATTTCTTTGGAGGTCCGTCTCAAGTGCAAGCCCCATAAATTGGAGACAATCCTATGTTGCTTCAAAGACCCAGTTCATCCTGATCTGGGATAGGTGAAAATTTGAGCTCTAACACTTGTTTTAATACTTTTTGGAAACATTGGACCTCCCTTCCTCCTACGAAAGAATATGATCACATAAATTTCATCAAACAATCTCCCAATATTGAAATTTATCTTCAATATCTTTCTTCATCACTCCTATTCCTAATGTAATATTTGACCTTCACACATTTAACTTTAAGTTCTTCAATTCCTCTATATTGGCATCCACGTGATTACACCACTCACGTGAATAATGATTTTTTTCCCTTAAGCACCACCGTTATGGTCCACATGTGGAAAATTACAAATGCTACACACATTTGGGATTTATTTGAGAAGTTTTGAGCAATGTGATTCCTTGCTAATGGTAGGCATCAAGGAGGTAATGCCATATGATGTGAGGTGGCACTGGTAGATGTGGAGGAGGTGATGGAGATAGTAAATGACTTAAAGTTATTTTCTACAATGTTTAGAGTGAGGAAAATGTGGGTGCAACAATAGATCGAACCATTATGGTGGGATGTTTACATGATGAAGGAATCCAACATGAGTAATGGAAACAATGTGAGGGATTTTGGATTATGAGATCTTCCTTCCCGCAATACATAGTTATTATGTAAAAAAAGTAACACCCTAGGATTTGGACATTACAGATCCCTAATTTTGAATAAAATGGGATTTTCTCAAGGTGTGGGACCCTCACAATTGAGACAAACCTCTAGAGAAGGCTTGTTCCTCTACCTATGCCAATGCTAAAACTACTCTTGGAAAGGGAAATACAACTATTTTATCTCTAACCTATATTTACAAGGGACTAGGGAAGAGAGATGCATAAAATGAAATTCCTAAAATAAGGGAGGTGGTAGCACCAAGAACAAGGGGGTGGAGGTATCCTTAGTAAAAATGGAAGAAAATGAGGTAGAACAGGGAAAACAAAAGTGCCACATTTTAAAGAACACACTCAAACCTCCAATTTCGTGGAGCACAACGAATATGAATCCTGTAAAAGAACATAGTATGCACAATATACCTATAAATGTAATGAAAGGAAAAGAAGGAAATACAACTCAAGTTAGGGAAAGAAAATTCACAAAAAACCAATTTTATTGGCTAAAATGATGCACAATCCATTACAATATAGGTAAAAGGTAAAAACCCTTTACAAAATGCCCAAATTCGAGGCTTACAACTCACAAAAGTGATGGAACAATTTTGACAAAGTTTCTTTACATTCCAAAATGTCTCTCTTCAAAATAAGGAAAATTTTACAATATATAGAAGGAAGACTCTCGAAATTTCCTCAACAACCGACATATTTCATTAAAGAGGTATGGTAGGCCATACAATTTAGTAATTTTCTTGCATAGAAAGTAATGGGCATCATACCTCATTAAAATAGTAGTTAAATGTACCTCATTAAACTGGTAGTTGAACAAATTTATAATGCTTCCATTAATGCCTGGTTTGTTCTGCATTCAGCCGATTTGCATAATTCTTTCTAGTGTCATTGGGAGTAAAATTTCTCCTCTTGGCTAGTCACATTATTTTATCTTATCTCTTTTTGTCAACCGGTTTCATAAATGCAACCGTGCACTCGTAAAATATTTTCTCTCGCTTCGGAACCTTACTTCAATCATGGCATGAAAACTTCATTTTTCACTACTTGAATGGTAGCGCAAAATTTACCATCATCCAGAGAGATCTGTAAAAATGCTACCAATGTGCTTGTTTTCACCTAATTGCTCTTCATCATCACCTTTGTGTAACCGGTTGGTAGCACCAAAATACTATCGGCCAGTAGCATCTAAAACCGCTTTTGGAACCACCACTATCCTACTACTGGGTCCCCACATTTCTTCCAGTCGGTAGCATCCATACACGCTACCAGATGGTAGTTTTTTGAATGCCATTGTCACCCCTGTGTCATTTTTCATTTACATTTTTCTGATCCTGCTATCATCTGGTAGCATCTATACCTGATACTGACGGTTGTTCCCACCGGTTTTTCCTAACCAATCAGTTTGGAACCTCGTGGAGACCAACTCAGATGAGATAACCCATGAGCTACCCTAAATATTGTAATGCACGCCTCAAACAATTGCCAATGCCCAAATCTATTAAGTTACCAATTTTGCGAGGGGTACAAAAAATGGATAACAATTGGCGACTTGTAGGATGATTTACCTGCTAGATCTGAAAGACCAGTGACCCTAGAGGATCCATTCGGCAAGGAGTCATTCTAATTACTGAAACTTGAGATTTCATCCCTTAAAACATATGAAATTCTTCCGGGGCTTTCCATTTCTTAAAACCTTGGGTTGTGAGTTGATTGTTTCATCATAAGACCCTTCATGAAACTAGAAAGTGCAAGAACAACGAAGCACATTATATACAAACAAAAAAATCATACACATTCCAAGTGGAACATGTAGAGAGTGCACAATAACTTATTATAAAGTAGCCTACACTACAAGAGAGCAATGTGCTACCAACACTTAAAGGAATTACAAATCCTAAACTAATACGTACGAAATGAGATTTTATTTTAGTAGCAATGATTTAAGTAGATTCCATTGACTGGAATCTTTAGTTCCTCTCCATCCAGTTTTAATAGCTATAAAGCATTTTTAGTCTTGCAACCTTAAATCAAGTAAGGACCACTCCATATTGCATAAAACTTGGAGTGTCTTCCTAGTTTGGCTCTGTCTGCATCCCATTTTAGGACCAAGTCTCCCTCTTAGAAGGTTATATTTATGGTCTTTCTGTCAAATCTCATCTTCACTTAAGCTTGGTCCTTTTCCATTGTTTTCATAGCATGGTTTCTCAGCTCCGCTATTAGCGCAATGGGCTCTGCATACCTGACTTCCATGGCTAGAAACTCAAACAGCTCCAACTGCTTGATAAGCTCTAATGCTGGTAACTCTAGAGGTATTGGTAGTTTTTCTTCCTACCATAGACCAACTTGAAAGGAGAATAACCAATTGAATTCTTAGGAGTGATTCTATCAACCCACAAGGCTGATTTCAATTTGGTATGCCAAGTCCTCTTGTTCTCATCTAGAGTTCTCCTTATAATATTTAGCAAGTTCTTGTTGGTGGACTCAGCTTGGCCATTACCCTGAGGGTAATAATTAGAATATGTGCTCAAATATATGTTATTCCTAACAACCCAATCATATATCTTTGTCCCAAGAAAATCCAAGGCATTATCTGATATTATAGTGGAAGGGACACCAAACCTTGTCACAATACCTTCATAAAAATCTAGAATGTTGGTTTCATTTGCTTCTTTGAGTGCAATTGCCTATGTCCACTTGGTGAAGTAATCTGTAGCTGTCAAGATCCATTTGTGACCTAGGCTGGAATTTGGGTTGATCACCCTAATAAATTCCAAACCCCATTACATGAATGGTTCATTTACAAAGATGGGGTGTAATGGGAGGGCTGCTAGCTTCTCTTTACTTGTGAACAAGGAACACTTCTGCATTTCTTCATCCATGAGTAACAATCATTAAAAATATTAGGCCAAAAATAACTAGCCTTCATGATTATAAGAGTTGTTTCTTTTGGGACAAAGTGACCACCTACTTCTCCATCATGAAACTCAAGTAATAATCTCTCTACCTGATCTATTTTTATGCATCTTAGGAGCACACCATTCACATCCCTTTTTAACAAAACATCAACCACAAACACATATGGTATAGTTTGCAGCTTGAAATACCTTATTTTTTCCTTGTTCAAACCTTGAGAAATTTGACCTATTTTAAGGAAGCTTTCTATATCTTGAGTCTAAAAAGGATTAGGTGAGGCATTGGATGATCACTCTTGATAATCTTGTAACACCAAAATAGCTCCTTCTTCACCGCTTGAATCAACATGTTGATTTGAAGATAGATACTCAAAAATACCCTTACCCCCCCTACCAGCTTAGTTACCTTTACATCAATGCCATATTCTATGATCTTGGTTATCCATCCAAATCTTTTCTCATTAAGGTCTTTC
The DNA here is from genome assembly GCA_018340775.1 of Taxus wallichiana var. yunnanensis. Taxonomy (NCBI): domain Eukaryota; kingdom Viridiplantae; phylum Streptophyta; class Pinopsida; order Cupressales; family Taxaceae; genus Taxus; species Taxus wallichiana. The sequence continues at coordinate 645,789,601 of CM031236.1, forward strand.
CTCAAAAGAAAATATTTCACACCCACATGTGAAACTAGTAAATGAATTCTATTATTTGACACTAGATGCTTGAATTTCTTAAGGCTTCTTATCACAGCAAGGACATGATTTTCAATAAAAGAATACCTCACCTCATAATCCTCAAATCCCTAATGAAGAATGTAATAAACTGCTCCAATCCTTCTTGATTTAGTTGTACTAGTATTGTAGATATTGCATCTGTGCCACCAAAAGCATATAGAGTGAAGTCCTTTGAAAAATCTAGATTTATGAGGGTTAGATCCTGTGTAATGGCTTGCTTTATGGCTTCAAATATTTCTTTTCCTTCAGTAGTCCATTTGAAATCCATGTTCTTCTTCTAGCATCAATGTTAGTGGTTTGAAAAGATTAGAAAAGTTAGGAACAAACCTCCTAACAAAATTGATTTTCCCCAAGAAAATTTGGAGAGCCTTCTTATGACTAGGCAATGGAAGTGCACGAATAGCTTTAAATCTTTCTCGGATCAATTTTCAGCCCTCTTTAGACACCATGTGGCCTAAGAGCTTTCCTTCATGAGCTAGGAATATACACTTCTTTAGATTTAGAGACACTCTAAATCTCCTACATCTTTGGAATACTTTCCTAAGGTGAAAGAGGTGACTTGCTATGTTATTGGAAAATACAGTGATGTCATCTAAGTACACAAGAACTATTTTTTTATCAGCCCCTTGAATTCCATGTCGATAGTTCCTTTATGTAGCTCTAGCATTTGATAACCCGAATGGCATTTTCCTATAAGTGTATGTTCCCCATTTGGTGGTGAAGGTTGTTTTGAATTGGTCTTCCTCTTTCACCATAATTTGATTGTATCCCGAGTATCCATCTAAGAGTGAGAACCTTTCTGATCTAGCTACTACCTATAAGATTTTCTCCATAGAGGAAAGTGGATAGTGGTCTTTGAGAGAAGCTCTGTTCAAGTCTCGGAAGTCCACAACAATTTGATTTCTCTATTTCTTTTCCTGACTAGTACCATATTATCAACCCATGAAGAGTTCTTGATAAAAAATATTATGTTTTCCTCAATAATTTTGTTTAGTCCCTTCTTCATGAGAGGATTGATATGGGGGTTGAATGGTCTTCGTTTCTATCGGATGGGCTTGGCTTCTGGATCCAATTCAATAGTGTGTTGTGCTAACCTTGGATTGAATCCTTTCAATTCCTTGTAGCTCCAAGAAAGACATTTGAGAATTCTTAGAAAAGCTGTATGAAATCAAATTTTTCTTGATCAATACTCACTTTTCCAATTTGGAGTACTTTACCCTCTCCAACCAAAATGGGCTTTGAATCTTCACCTTTGACCTAAATATTTTCCTTTTCCTTCCGGAATTGATCATTAAGAATAAAGATGGATTCGAGAGTCACAAAGCCTTTTGGTAACTTATTTTCTTTAAGCTGGACTACTTGGTCACCATACTATTGCTCCAATTTTTCTTGATTCTTTGCAGAGAACTCAACCTCTTCTTGAAGGAAGTTGACAATCTGCTGGTCATTCTCAAAGAATTTCTAGCTTGTGATGTTATCAGGTACAATAGGCCTCACCACCATTCTGATATGAGGCTGAATTTTTCTTCTCCCAATATCTTCAACAACATCAAACCTTGCTCCAATTGCAGCAAGTTTGTCAACAACCTCATTCTATTTTCTAGGAATGGCCTGGATATTGAAGGCATCAAAATCCTCTAAGAGGTCCCATACCTTGTGCTTATATGCCTTGAGAAGATAATTTTTTGGCTACATGGGAACCTATAACCTTGGTTCACTATTAGTTCATTGTCCCCAAAAACCTCTGATTTTTTATGCTCTTTTCCTTGCCCATTGTAGTCCATGGATGAGTGATTCATACTCTGTTGCATTATTTGAACAACTAAACTAAAATTTGAAAGCATAGTAAAATTTTATGCATGTGATATATATACCAAAATCACTCCTCCTCTTGCACATTATCTTATCTCTCTCGAACCATTGAAAAACATCTCACAACCCTCATTGTCATCTTCATCATCTGGTTTGGTGATGTTAAGAAGAGGTGGATTTTCTTCATGTAGACAATAGATGCCTAGTTCAGCTTCTTCCATCTCTTTGTATGGATCATATCCATGCATCTTGTGAGCCCACTCATCAAGTGTTAAATCTGGAATGCCTCTAACCTTAGTATCTGCTTCCTGAGTGCTTGGAAAATCTTCTTGATCAAAAGATGAATAGTTGGCATTGATTGGAATTGGCATGTAAGGCTCAATATGATAATTGGAAAATGCCTCAAATTGGATTGTATTTTTAGCTCCATACCTCGTCCTGAAAAGCATGTGAGACAAATTAGCTAATAGGTACCCACCAATTTTAGATGTGAAATCCCTTGATAAGCACAAGGTAAAGAGTGGTGGTAAATCAATGATTGATATGTCTGTTAAACTAATACATTAGGACATGCATGCAAATGTCGATTTAGATTCTTGATGATCCCACTACCCCCACTATTATCCCATCCAATTGTACCACTTCTTTAGAAATATGCTTATACTTGAGACCCAGGGTGATCTATAATTTGTTTAGGCATCACCGAGCTACTTGCTCCTGAATCAATCATGCAGTTATGTACAAGATTATCCCCAATAATCAAGGATACATAAAATGGTGGAGGCTTTATATTTTTACTTGGTTGACTCTCCTTTTTATGTCTTTGTATTAGTGAGGACCTTCTCTTGGTCTATAGGTGACTCACTTGAGATGGGAAAGTTAGCTATGACAGCATGCAAAAGATCCATTCAGCCTGGAATTACCAATTATTTCCACATGGAGATACACATTGGTTCTCTTCATGTGGTCAATGATGTTGAATGGAGACAGGTTGTCTTTCTATTTCCATTTTCTTAGCACTACATTTTCTTGCACATGAGTTAATACAATTGGTGCTCTAGGCTGATTTTGTGAACCTGGGACTGGATTTGAACTACGAACTCCTTGGGTTGTGAGAGAAGGTTTAAAAACGCATGTATTTGATGATTTTTCTCCTTCTATTTTTCTTTTCTTACACTTGTGTTGGCTACTACCACACGAGAAGGAGGCTGATTTATACCATAGAAATCATGTCTACCAATTCACTAGTGAATTATCATTTTGGGTTGCCTCTGAGTGTTTACTTGTTGTTGATTTTCTTCTTCAGTTGTTTCTTGAGACACACCAACAGTTTGTACCATCAAGGCCTAGTTTAGCATACCATTGAAACATGTTTCTTGATTATGGGGTTGGCCACAAGGAAACACCATTCATATTCTTGTGTAAGGTTATTCTAATGGAACCAAGGCTCTTGATGTTGAAGGTGTATTAGGATTATATGGTTGAAATGGTCTAGCAATTAGGGGTTGTCCTTGATTTTTGTTTGCAGCTTGAACAAGAGGTCTATTAGGATGATATGGAGGCCTATTTGGTTGGGATTGAGGCTGATAAGGTCTAAAGTTTTGGGCTTGTTGCCTCTTGAGGGTTACCAATTCATTCCCTAGGTTCTATAATTACTTCATAACTTCTTGGAGTTTAGGAGAGGTGCTAGAGGAAGAGGTATAATCCTCATTGGAACTCTAATTTCTTGGGTCAGGAATAAGGGATAACTTGGGTGTTTTACTAGAACTAGGATTCCCCATTTCTGGATAAATAGGCATAGGTGGCCTAGGTGCAAGTTTACCATCTTGAATTAGGAAATTCTTAGCCCTAATGGCTATGGCATAAGCTCTTGGTAAGGTTATCCCTCCCATATATTGTATCATAACAGATATATAAGAATTACAAGATGTAAGGAAATAGATAAATGCACCTTCAACAATTAGTCTTATAGAAATTGGAATCATATCCCACGTCCTTTGAAATCTGAAATTGAAGTCAGCCATCTACTCATTTGGTGCCCTCTTTATAGTTGTTAGTTGTTCTAGAAAAGATATATTATCCACCTTCTCTCCAAATTGACTATAGAGGGTTGTGCATAGTGCATTCCAATTAGAAATTGACCCTATCGTCAGACTCCTAAACCATTACAAAGCTCTTCCTTTGAATGAAGAAGATAACAACCTAATAGCCACATCTTATTCAATGATCTGATGGATAGCGCAGAAATTGGAAATATCATGAATGTGGTCAGCTGGAGTAGTTTGATTCTCCTAGTGAATAAATGGATGCTCTTGAGAGAAGATTCTGGAATGGGACTATTGGAATTAAGAGCAAGAGGACTACCACTTTGGTAAAATTGATAAATTCCAAGTTCTTTGTTGTGTTTCCATTGTAATAGGTCTAAGAACTCTAGTAGACTAGCAAGAAAGGCCTACCAGAGGTGGAGTGGAAAGATTCATGTTTGGTGGTGAAGGTGACCTTTGAACTGATCTTCCTCTTCTTCCCCTTCTAGGTGATAATTGCAGGTACTCAAAAGCTCCCTCCTCTACTATTCTGGACCTTATCTAAATTCTTCTCATGAAATTGAGCTACCAGTACTATTGAAACCAATTGATTTTATGATTGGAGTCACCAAATGTGCTCTTGGAAGGCCTCCAAATGCTGGGATCTGATCAAGACACACACCCAATCTTGATAAAATGTAAGAATTGTCTTCTTACATCGGGCGTGCCAAAAATTTTATGTCAAAAAGTAGCACACTAGGATTTGCACATTACAAATCCCTACTTTTTACTAACATGGAATTGTATCAAGGTGTGGGACCCTTGCAATTGAGAAAACCCTCTAGAGAAGGTTAGTTCCTCTACCTATTCTAATACTAAAACTACTCCTAGAAAGGGAAATACAACTATTTTATCACTAACCTAGATTTCCAAGGGACTACGGAAGAGAGATGTATAAAATGAAAGTCATAAACTAAGTGAGGTGATAACACCAAGAACAAGGGGTTGAAGATATCCTTAGTGAGTGAAAATGGAAGAAAATGAGGTAGAAGAGGGCATACAAAAGTTCCATAGTTCAAAGAACACATTCAAACCTCCAATTTCATGGAGCACAACGAATTTGAATCCTACAAAAGAACACAATATGCACAATATACCTACAAATGTAATGAAAGGAAAAGAAGGCAATACAACTTGAGTTAGGGAAAAAATCCATAAAACACCAATTTTATTGCTTAAAATGATGCACAATCCATTACAATATAGGTACAAGGAAAAAATCCTTTACAAAATGCCCAAATTTGAGGCTGCAACTCACAAAAGTGTTAGAACAATTTTGACAGAGTTCCTTTACATTCTAGAATGTCTCTCTTCAAAATAAGGTGAATTTTACAATATATAGAAGGAAGAACCTCAAAATTGCCTCACCAACCGATAGATTTCATTTAAGAGGTATAGGAGGTAGTCATGGGTGTCATACCACATTAAACTGGTAGTTGAAAAACTTTATACTGCTTCTATTAATGTCTAGTTTGTTCCTGCATTCATCCTGTTGCATAATTCTTCATGGTGTCAGCCGGGAGTAAATTTCTCTTGTCAACCAGTCACATTCTTTTAACTTATCTCTTTTTTTCCACCGGTTGCATAAATTAAACTAGTTTGGTAACATATTATCTCTGCTATCGACACGTTACTTCAATCATGGCGTGAGAATTTCATTTTTTTCTCTTGGTCGGTGGTGCAAAATTGGTTAGTGATAACATCCGTACAAATGCTAACAAAATCCTTATTATTTCCCGAATTCTCTTCATATCACCTTTATGCAACCAGATGGTATCACCAAAATGCTACCAACCGGTAGCATCTTAAACCACTTCTAGAACCACCAATGTCCCGCTATTGGGTCCCTACCTTGTTACCAGGTCGGTAGCATCCATACGTCCTACTAGTTGGTAACATTTTAAGTTCTACACCACTTTTCCTCTGCAGCTTGCCGATTATGCTACTAGTCGGTAGCATATAAAATAGTATCAGTTGGTATCATCTGTACCTACTACCGGCCAGTAACATATAAAATACTACCATATGGTAGCATCCTTGATACTACTGATATATTTTTCCCACCACTTTTTCCCAACCAATCATCTCGGATCCTCATCACGGTTTACCACCTCACCACAAAAGAAGACCAACTCGGCCTAGCTAACCCACGAGATACCATGAAGATTGCATTGCATGCCTCAAATAACTGCCACACCCAAATCTATTACGTTATCCATTTTGTAGGGGTGCAAAAAATGGATAACAATAGTAAGCAATACTTTATGAATCCTTTGAGGGAAGAGAGAATGTGGAACTTAGAAACAATGGCTTAGGGATTCCTCATTTTATATATGTTGTCTCCACCATTTAACATTGGGTGGTCAAACTATATACACCTAATTTTTCATGCTTTAGCTTGTCATATATGTTACTAACAATTTCTCTTCCAGGTTAGAGGTCGTTAATGCATCTATTTCTAGGAATGGGTTCCTTAAGGGGCTCGTTCTAGGATAGGTGGTTAACACTATCTCAAAGGATAAAAATATAATCACATATAATTGACAACATAGAGATATATAGGAGCTCACCTTTTTCTCTACTCTTTTACATCAAATTTCATCTACTCACTCATCTCTTCTATTTCTTTCACCTTGACTCCTGGATTGGATCTTCTTCTTGTTGGACTGGAATGCTTGCACTCTTGGGTTGCTATAGTGAGTTAGGACATGATTGTTTCCCCTTCTCCACCCAAAATATATTATCTCTTGGTGTAATATATTTTTGGAAATAGATGCATCAATGACCGCCCCCAACAAGTAAGTGTTCTAATTTGAATTCTCATTTTGCATAGAGTAGTATCTTATCTCTTTAATTATCACTTTATGTTATCATAACATCTTATGCACATGTTAATTTAGCATACTGTTATTCAAATCCTTATCTTATGTTACATACTTTACTTCGGTTAGCATAGATCTTGCATGTTTATTTTGTCCCTAATCACCCCCATAGTACTGATACCCCAATAGGGTTCCTTCCTCTTTCTCGATCTCAGGGCCTTGGAAACCCTAGGTTGACCTAGTGTAAGGGTTACTTCCCTTTGGGTATGCGATCTTAATGGTCCTTATACCCCCTTTGAATTTTATTCATTTTGTGGTGGCATTTGTGTGTCTCTTACTAATTTCCTCTACACCCTAGTTGAGTGAATGATACAAGTGCATATTGTCTAGACACATTTTTACTTGCCATACACAAACCAATTCATTATTTCCACCGGCCTCTTTATTGGAAACATCACATAGATCTGTATGAGGTCCTTAAAATTTCTTATGAGATGGAATATTTTCTTCATGTTTCTTCCCACATAAGGGAGACATAGTAAGGGAACATTTTTAATCCTTCTAGGGTAAGGAGAATGTGGATGGAAAAGGAAATGTCTTGAGGCTTCCCATTTTGGAGAGTGTTATCTCCACTTTGTACATATTTGGGTGGACAAATCACTACACCACTTTCACTAATATCCCCATTTGTAATATCCTACGGATGTGATTAAGGCCCTCCAGCTTATTTTTGAGAGGACATATTATTCACTTAATACTATTCCCCTCATAAGGGCACCACTCAAAAACTTACTCAGTATTATCCTCTATTTTACATGTACGTAAGTGTCGGAAGAAATCATATATATATATATATATATATATATATATATATATATATGTATGTATGTATGTATATGTATATGTATATGTATATATGTATATGTATATGTATGTATATGTATATGTATATGTATACACACACACACATATCATTTTTATGCTTGGCTAATATTAATATGATCTCTCAAGGTATTATCCTCTATTTTACATGTACGTAAGTGTCGGGAAGAACTCATATATATATATATATATATATATATATATATATATATATGTATGTATGTATGTATATGTATATGTATATGTATATGTTTCGTATATGTGTTTGTAAGTGTCGGGAAGAACTCATATATATATATATATATATATATATATATATATATGTATGTATGTATGTATGTATGTATGTATACACACACACACACACACACACACACACACACACATCATTTTTATGCTTGGCTAATATTAATATGATCTCTCAAGGTGTCGATTATGTGTACATGTGTGTTTCCTTCTAAAATTTTGGGCAATGTTAAATATTTAATTTTTAAAAACATTTTTTCCTTTACAAAAACCATTCATTTTTTCAAGAGTTAATGTCCTCTGCATTCCATTATATTATATTAGTTTTGATCATAGAGGTTACTAACTAATGACGTTATAGAAGTAAAAACTTGTGGCATGATGTTGGAAGTGGCAAACATGTAGAAGGTGCCACAACTAGGCAACATATTGATGTTTTTATTACATTTTGATGCAGCCTAGAATTTACCAGATAACACCCTAGTCGCATTGGCACATCACTCAGCCTAGACTGAGTGCTCACCCAAAGCACGCAAAGGTACCAGGTCCCTCTTTAGGGTTGTTGTAGCAGGATGTTAGCATGATGAAGGAAGAAACATATATATCCATAACTAATCCACCATTCTACAATGCATACCATATTCAGATTTATGGAAGAACAAGTTTAAACAATAATCATGATTGAGTCAAGAACATGCACTCTTGGATTACACACAGAATGAAACTTAGATTCAGCTAATAACTTCCATCTATTAATAAACATAGAAGCTCCTTATAATAATGTCAATCTATACCAATGCATGTATGGATCGGATACATTAATCTCGTTGTATATCTCTCTATCACACACACACATTACTACTATGTGATTCTTATCATATATATAGGGTGGGGAATTTCCCTTCACCGCTTATCTATTCCAAAAATAGGTCGCATGCTATTTATAGCCACATGCCATTTATAGGCATAACCACACATGCAAGTGTGCTATCTATAGACCTCTTGTAGTTAACTAAAGTGAAAATCCTATTCTTATCTTGTCTCCATGCAAAACGCTTCAATCTAATCCTCTAAAGATAGACAATGCATGACGTGCACATCTCTACATCGTTGGTGTGGTCCACACGCCTTCTTCTAAAAATAGGTCTTCATGCTCAAAATCAGCTAAGTCCTGAATGCTGAACTTGCCCTCCGTGCGTGTGCTCTTCTTGTCCATTTGCACCCTTAAACCTGGCCTACTTTCCCATGTAGAATTCTTGTGTGAGTTTTGTCAAGTGTTCTGATCAACATTACCCCACACTAATCGCATTGTCACCCCGACAATGGGTATTTTCAAAATTTTCAATAAAGAATATGAATGGAAAGAAACAAGAAAGAATGTAGATGAATAAATAATATTTTAAGAGGTAACATCCTCTGTATCAGTTTGAAGGAGCAACTCTGGATACTCTTTTATTTCAGCCTCCAAGGTTTTCCATTCAACGAGTGCTTATTTTTTTCTCTAGAATGTCCACAACAATGGATTCCAACTCATCCCTCGCAATTTCTCCTTTTTCATTCTTGGAACCAACACAATGCTGGACATTGATGTCATTATTCCTTCTAGAAGATCCATCTTACGTGCGATGAACTTCCCAGGTCTTCCAATTGAGTCTTGTGTGGTTCTTATGCTATTGTTAGGGCCTCACGCTTCTACTTAACCATTGACAATCTTTCTGTATGCGGCCCAATGTTTCATCCTTCATTGCTCTCTAGACCTCATTGCTTTCTTCCAAGGTCTTCATGTTGATAAGCACCTCTGGAGTTGTGCAGATGTTTAAAGCCTGGTCTACTTTCTTCAATACTTCTTATAGCACTTGCAACAACCCTTCATAGGATGTAATCTTTCACCTCACTGAGGCTTTCTCTTGTTCGGCCTCTTTCTCGACTTCCTTGGCACTATCATGCACGAGAGGTTCATTCACAAGTACCGAGTCCACCAACTTTCCTACATAATGTATCACTGAGGGAAATGTCTGTGGTACCTTGGTCTCTAAGTGTGGCCTAGCTCTTATGACATTATCCCTAATCTCCTCTGCAAAGTTGATAAATACTTTTTTATTCTTATGTGCCAAGTCCCTCTCTTGTGTTATGCACGTTATCTCAGCATCCTTTGTCTTTAGATCCTCGTGCGGTTTCTCTCATTGTTGCGACTTTATCCATGTTTCTTCTAGCAACTTCAATAGAAACCTTTACTAATGCATTGCTGACCTGCTCATCTAACATGACAGTAGGATTTATTTTCATATGTCTATATTGTGGTGCCTTCTTCAGCCATCTTGAAACACATGACTCTTCACATATATCAAAGTCAGGCACATCCATATGGGTGTGAATTGATCATGATAGTTGCTTCTGAGTGCGTACATTTGCCATATCCTCATCCATTAGCTCCCAGCCAAATAAATCCTTCGGTGCTATCGTGCTCTTGAAGTGGGCGCAAACAATTTTACTGCGTCCTCTCTGCATACCCCATGTCTCGTGAAATGTGCTCTCCATCATCCTCTTTGATCTAGGACCCTTGGGAATTGTAGCTTCAAGGTTAGGATCCTTTCCCATTACATATTGAGCAGTCGCATGCGTGGATCTGGAGGTTTCCTTTTATTTTTCTTCTCCTTCCTTCATCTCTTCATATTTATTCTCTTCCTCATTCTATGGCTCGTCTTCTTGCTCAAGTGGGGTACGAGATGCACGCTCGCTCTCTTCTGATTCCTCCGCTTCTTTATCCAACTTCAACTTTCTTCTCTTCTTTGTTTCAATGGCATCTTTATGTGGAGAGAAATGAGGTGATTTCCGTTACCGTTTATGGGGTTCCACTTTGAGTCTTTGTGCATCCAGAACACTTTCTTAAACCTATGCTCCCCTACTCAACCTCTGTATCTTCTTCTTCTTCCTGTCCTTGAGGTGGCCACACACCTGTGACTCTTCTCTATCATAAGGTTGCTTTCTTCTGTGCTCCAGTCCTCCACTATCTTCACGCTCCTCCTCTTCACCCTCCACTTCAACAACTTCGTGGGCCTTTGCTTTGTATGTTTCCCATTGCGTGCTTACCCTTTGGTGGCCACGAGAGCGGGAATTCATTCTCTACATACTTATTGTTCTCCATCTTGGGCTTCAGCTGAAGATACACTAATGATTCCCCTACATCTACTACAACTAGACTTATTGGCTTAATATTCAACACCTCTGAAAAAATCCTCTCACTGTAGGCACTTCTTCCAGGATACACATGATTCTTCCTCAATGTATGGTAGTCACAGTCTACCTTATCAGCATTGAATACCGGTCACCGCGCGTCACAGTAAACTTATGTGCTTTGATGCCTAGAAGTACCTTGCTATGAATGCATATGTAAACTTACACCAAGGAATCTAGACTCCATCTCTCATTGGGAAGCACGCGATGCATAAATGTTGGTATACAACAAACTAGACTTTTTCCCTACTCTTTTGCCGATGGTAGGTCCTTGGGGATGCGCCATTCCTCCTCAAAAGCTGCCTGAGCCTATCATACCACTTCTTGGCTGTTTCTTAACTGCTCTGTCATAGATCCCTCACATAGGTACTTCTTGAAGCACTCGACAGTGATTTGTGTTCCATCGGATACTCCCATACCTTCTCCTTCGGTCCATCGAGCACTCGATCTCCATGAACACTTGTGATAACATAACAGCTCCAAAGATGATCTTTCCTCCCACACACGCTTCTTAAACAATTGTCTCTACGATATATCATGAAATGTTGTAGACTACTCCTTGAAATCTTTTTGGCAATGTCTAACCACATTGTGTTCACTTGTGACCACCTTTCTGGTCATTGAGATTTGTAATGAGATGTGTAGTGCTTGTACTTACTCGATACTTCTTTATTTTTTGATGTCCATACCACATTGACCCTTTGTATATCCCAACTCCTTCTGGTCTCTAATATTGCAGTTTTATTTGTCATATCATCTCGTAAATCGTCTCCCGTGCCTTTCAACCTGTCCTTTGTGGAGAGATGAGTGCAATCTGAAATTCGACTCTACACCCTACAAAGTAGAAAAAATCCTCATGCACTCTACTCATAAGCCACTTTGGTATAATGGCTCATACTTCTTGAAATAAGGGAGCTCATAAATTTGGTAAACCCCTATCCTCTGCAAGAACTTCTCACTAGCATCGTCATACACCGACATATCTTCCGTCGTGTGTTTATTTGTCTTCGTGCTCAACAAGGCGTCAAGCTCCTTCTTGTTCTCAATGGTATGGTGATTGTACTCACTCACTTTGCTTTTCCTTATGTGAGAATCCCACTCCTAGCCGACAATAACCCCCTTTGGATATTGCATCTCTAAAAAATTGCTTTATAGAGCCATTTCTTCCTCCTCGACGACCACCTTCCTCTTTCCTTTTACTCCTATTGCAACCACCTTCTTGGGTGCCATTTTACCTTACAATCCCTTATAGATCCTTTCCGTTAAAGTTACTGCAATGTACGAAGTAAACCCTAGTTTGATTCAACATGCCTTAGGTGAAATTACGTGCCCCTAACTCATCTTCGTTGCCTTGCTTCGCTCAAACCCTTCACCACTTTGGGACATAAGCTTCTTACGCACACTGATCTCTTCGTCAATCACAATGGTTACACACCTCTCACACCTTAAAAATGATCACTCAGCTCTTTGCACTTGGATCCTTTCAAATAATCTTAATCATAATGGTAAAAATGAATCCACATCCCATCCTTTTATAGATTTTTCAAAATTTGATGCATTTATTGCTCCTTCACCTACCAAATATCCTCTCATTCATTGACCAAATTCATTCATTCCATGTGGTACATCTTCACGCCCTAGCTATAACCTTCTAGCACGCCTCCTACCCTCTGAGTCACAGACTTCTCTTTAATGTGTGCCCTTGCACTGAGTACCTCGTCACTGTACCTTATCCTAGTAGTTATCATGGCCTCTGCTTACCTCACGTTATACTATCCTTTCATTCATCTCCATCCTTGGTCACTTTTGAGAAGCAATCTTCTTTTGACTTAAATCACACCCGTAGCAGCTTATTCCTTTCACCTTTCAATTCTCACAGTATTTTACTTGGATAACTACAACCACCCCACACTAAAGGTATGTGCAGTCCTCTGTGCATAAACATTATTCATATAGTAATTAACTTCATGCGCGCAAGTGCACTTATTACACAAAAACAACAACTAAATTGACAAATCATAGCGTGATGAAGGAAATACATAATTGAAAACCTAGCCTAAATGGCAATACTACCTTTTTTACAAACACCAAGAAGACTTATTTATAGTAGGGCTTCAGCTTACTCCTGTTGAAGTAACCAGGTAGCTGTGTTCCATCAATTGCTTCTAATTGGAAAGCACCTGATTCAAATATGTAAGTGATGGCATATGGCCCCAACCAATGTACTTTGAGCTTTCCTAGATGGCGCAAGAACTTTGAGTCATAAAGAAGTACCATTTGTCCAATCTCAAACTTCTTATCCCTTATGTTTCTGTCATGCCATGATTTACGCCTAGTGTTTTCCTATTTCGACTCCATCGTGATATGGCACTGTCGCTCATCTAGTTGAATCATCTTCTTGATACACTCTTCTAAAGCCTGCTCATCAGCTAGACCTCTAGCACGTGTAATGCGCAAAGAAGGTAACATAAATTCTATAGGGAGAACGGATTCTGCGCCAAACACCAACTGAAACGGTGTGGCTTTATTCAATCTCTTATAAGTTGTTCTATATGCCCAAAGAATAGATAACACTTTATCATCCCAATCCTTTCTCCCAACATCACAAATTTTTGTCAAATTTTGGCTCAAAATCTTGTTGAAAGCCTTAGCAGTTCCATTTTCCTAAGGATGATAGGGTGTAGTTTTATGGTGTGCAACCATAAACTCATCTCATAGAATCCTGATTGTCTCATTCAAAAGTGTGTACCCCTATCACTTGTCAAGCTTAAAGGACATCCATATCTTGTAAGAACATTCTCCCATAGAAACCTAGTTGTTGTAGCTGATGTACGAGTCCATTGTAGGTGCTATACGCCCCACCATGGGAGATAATCTATGCAAGTAATGATATAACGTGATCCACTCGTGTGTCTTTACTAGCGAAATAGGTCTTACAAAGTCAATGGCCCATTTCTCAAACGGTTCAACACTAGTAATTGGTCTCAAAGGAATCTCATCTCTTTTCCTTGGTTTTCCTAGGCGTTGAAAATGATCACACACCTTACAATATTCTTTACAGTCTTTATACAATATCTCCCACCATAATCCAGCAAGTAGGATCTTCTAGGCAGTCACATTACTTGCATAATGGCATCTTGCAATACCACCATGGGATTCTTCCATAATATCTTGATGCTCATGCTCTAATACACAATGATGTAATACTTCATCTCTTTAACTTGTAGAGGTCACCACCGATTAACATAAATGGTGTCGTGTGTATAGCAAAATGTTTCTTTTCTAATGCCTTCATTCTTGTCATAGCGTGTTTGATTATGATCCTAATCCTGGTGCTCATTCTTACCCTTAGAATTATCTCATTACACTTGTGCAGTCGTACTCTAATATCTATAGCATCCTAGATATGACCAATCAACCGACATTCCTCGAGTATCATGGGTTGTGGACTTACAAATTTTGCAAAGACTAGATACATTCTTCCTTATCGCGCGTTGTAACAAAGTACGGTGACTAACATCATGATTCAAATGAAAAATCCCACAATCCAATAATAATGAGTGTACTTGTTCTCGCAAGGAAAACTATCCTTGGTGTGACCTTCCACTTCACAATCAGTACACTAAATTCTTGTGCGCATTTCATGGGTTGAATTTACTAATAGCTTCTCTAATCGCTTTGCCATAGTTGCCATATATGCCTCTAAGAATGGACTAATGCCATTGTCAATGCCCCCAACTGCCTTAGCATGCAAAGATGCTTCCAATGCTTTGCATAGATCAGTGCATGTCTTATGTGACAGTTCTCTTCTAAATGGTGTAATCAATCCTCCAACGAACCATTTTGCATGTTAGCTTACGTGAATATCATAAGATAGCTTAGATAGAAGTTTCTTAAAATGGGCATCAAACTCACATACACTCTCGGTAGTACCTTGCTTGATATCCTTGAGCACACTAATACTCTTCTCTCAAACTCGGGGATATGAAACTCTTTCAAGAAAGCATCCTTTAATGCTTTGTAATCCACGCAAAGTTTGATCGGGTCAAACTTTCTATACCAGGTTTTGTGTGCTCGTCCCTGTAAGGTAGTAGTGAATTGACTTGCCTTACACTTAGTAGCCGTGATCCCTTTAGCACGCCACATTATTTCACACATATGCACATGTTCAACAACATCCTCTATGCCTCTATACTCCAAAAGATGAAGAGACATCTCCATATAAATATTTTGTGGTTGCTACGGACCTTGACCACCTGATCCAGAACCTCCTGTGTTCCCTCTACCTCCAGAACCACCAGATCCACCAGAACTAGAACCACCTATACCTCCTGATCCTCCACCTCTAGCTGGAATAGGACATGTAGATGTACTCCCATGTGCACCGATAATAGTACTATATTGAACCCCTATAGTATATGAGGTAGTTCCACTCCCAGAGGTGAATCCAACATCCTGTGCTCACATTCTGTGTGGATGATGCGCCTATGAATGTTCCTCCAAATATCATTGAAGTATTATGTCATGTCATTGATGTACTTTCTCCTTGACTTACTCCTGCTCTCCTACTTCCCAAGTTATCTTGTTGGTTACTTGTTGTACTAGATAGTGGAAAACCAAGCACAAGGGCTAGGTCACCAAGTGGATTAAGATGCGTGCCTGCGGTCCAGGTAGTCTCTGCTAGCACACTTCTATAGGAGGAAAGGGGGGATCTCTGTCATGTTTTCCAAGATGGGGGAGTTACTGATGCTCTGGCTCTATGTATTCTATGTGAGCTGTAAATCCTTCACGGTCCATCTCTCTCCTCAACACCATACTTTCTACAATGGAACGCTGCTTCTCTATCTCCCTCTCACGCACCTCATTATACTTAAGCCACCTTTCTTCTCTCTTCCTTTCTACCACTAGGTCTGCCATCTTTCACCAAACTTGTTCCTACCCTCGCGCATGGTGAAGTTTAGTTAGCCATCGGTTTACTCTCCAGGTTCAAAGTTACCATCAAGATCTTGATCGCCAGTGGAATACCTTGCAAATATGCTCCTCTTGGATACCGAAAAAACTGGAATTCAGTTACCTTCGGGAAAGAATACGTCAAAATTGAATATTCTAGAATATAACTGTTTAGAACACCACAAAACCATGTATCCATAGCGCGAGTCTAGATCAAATCAACATCATAAAGGGCTTGAAATTCTTCCTGTGTCCAGAAAAGTGTGCGATACCTCCAATTCCATTGAGATGCATAAGTAGTAAGCCACTTATATAGTTCTACTGGAAATATAGTGAAAAATCTCTCATATAGGCTATCATACAGATTCTATTCTACCCAAGTGCATGCGTTAAACTCAGATCCACTGCTGAACCATCATGCATATTCTTCCTCCATATTGTGTATCCATTCCTCAATACTTGCTAGAGTTAACCGGTACATCTTCATCGCGAACCATCCTAAAAAAAATTGAAAAAGAGGTCGCGACAACGGAACCAATGATACAGCTTAGAATTTACCAGATAACACCCTAGTCATGCTGGCACATCACTCAGCCTAGACTAAGTGCTCACCCGAAGTGCACAAAGGTACCAGATCCCTCTTTAGGGTTGCTATAGCAGGATGTTAGCATGATGAAGGAAGATACAAATATATCCATAACTAATCTACCATTCTACAATGCATACCTTATTGATTTATGGAAGAGCAATTTTAAACAATAATCATGATTGAGTAAAGAACATGCACTACTTGATTACATGCGGGAATGACACTTAGATTCAACCAATAACTTCCATCTATTAATAAACACATAATCTCCTTACAATAATGTCAATCTATACCAATACGCATATGGATCTGATACATTAATCCCGTCGTATATCTCTCTATCACACACACACATTACTACTATGTGATTCTTATCATATATATAGGGTGGGGACTTTCCCTTCACCACTTATCTATTCCCAAAATAGGCAGCATGTTATTAATAGCCACGTGTCATTTACAGGCATAGCCACACATGCAAGTGTGTTATCTATAGACCTCTTACATTTAACTGAAGTGATAATCCTATTCTTAGCTCATCTCCATGTAAAAGCACTTTGATTTGATCCTCTAAAGATAGACAATGCGTGGCACGCACGCTCTGTATATCGTTGGTGTGTTCCGCATGCCATCTTCTTGGTGCCAAGAGAAGATGTACGATTGCGATCCCTTGGTCCCACAACCCAACGGGCCAGAATTGATAACTAACATTGATACAAGTTTATGTTTAACAGTTTTACGCACGCCCGAAACTTATCTTTGAGAAGATAGAACAACTAAACACATTAAACATCATTGCTAATCAAGCCTACGATTATTGGACTACTCCAGCAACGGGGTTTATTACGGGCATGACCATATAAGGACCACACCTCCGTGAGTCTTTAGTTGTGATCCTCGGTCCCATAACCCGATAGGCCTGCTTTGACCAATTAAACATTGACACTAGTTTTCCTACATTGGTATTCAGATTTTCACCACTTCCACATGATATTATTAAACAACTTTCATTATTGAACATAGAATCCAATCAAGATAAGAATTTTTGGACTAGACTGGAAAATCACCCATAGTCCATGTGGCTCTGCTATGTCTCTTGTTCTCACTTGATGACCTTGTCTGGAAATCCATACAAGGTGCCCGTAGGTCACTTTTCGCATATTCAAACCAGTAGATAGAATCTCAGCAGAGCTTGATATTGACTAGAGTCTCCAAGTAGCTATCATATTAGATCGATCAATCATGCCACTTGAGGTTAGGAGAGCATTCTCTTCCTTAGATTCACAAATCCCGCTATTACGTGTTGAAGATATAAGGCTGCCTCATTAGATCATCCATCATCACCACATACACACATCTGTTTCTATTCTACACTGGTTGTCTCGGCACGACCTCGGGAATTCGGGTGCGAAGAAGGTCATGTGTTGATTTTCTTTCATACAAATTGGTGAACCCGACATGAAGAGCTAGTCTCTAAGCATTTCCACTTTCTTCGTCCATCCTTTATTCTTGGGTATTCTTATACCCCGAATATGTCGGGATATGATAAGTACGGTCAACCCATCCCAGGTTTTGACATGTACAACTACCAAACATGTATACCACAACAATCACCTTCACTCTCAACATGGGCGGACAACCACTCAACTACTCAAAACCCTCTTCTTCAGGGAACCAATGTTGGTTCCTTTGTACGTATTGAGGAACTTGACCAGATCACATAGACATATCCTCATGAACAATCAAGTTCAAACAACATGAATTTAAGCGGGAAGCAAGTTCATCTCCTTGGGTATTGTTTTGACAACCCATTAGCATGCAATCGGACCAATTCCCACATCTAGATGAGGAATACTTAGCACGATATGCTAGGAGCGAACAACACTTAGAGAATATGAGCAGAAGCTTTCGATAGGTTACTGAGGACAAGGTGATGTTCTGCTCCCAAAATAATAATGCTACCCTCTCACCAATCTGAAAATATTGTTGACAAGGGGTGGCAGCATAGTGAACAATTCAAAGCAAGATACCACACTCCTCAACAACCTCCAAGAATTCAATGACAAGAACTTGAGCAAGGAACCACCCCATCAATGGGTGATGTCATATTAATGTTAGTAGACAAATTCAAGGAGCTAGATATTTCCCAAAATGTTAAAAATTCATACGCAAGGCAAGCAAGAACTTCTCCCTATCCCCAGAATTATGGACAAATAACTACTACGCGAATCCTCCGGTTTATACGGGTACTCCAAACTATGAAGATTTTATGACTAGGACGGACACCTTGGGTATGCCCCTCACTCCAAATATGGATATCTACAAAGGAACCAGCCGAAGTGCATTCTCAAATGCCATACCAGCTGGAAATGCAACGTTCCTTGGCTTCGTGCCTTTGATTCCATATCAAAGTAATAAACCCCCCTACGTACACATGTATTCTAAATCTCCAGAGGGGATATGTAAACTTATCCAGTCCATATGGAAAGCCTTAGGGAATGTCATACACCTCAAAATATGTTTATCATGTCCCATTTCGATGGCGATGCAACCTCCACCTCCCCAACAAGAATCTTCAATGGTGGAAACATATGCAATGGGAACCTATTCTCGAATATCTATAGGAGCCTCTTAACTTTTCCATCCATACAGTCCTACTCCCAAGACCCTTGCCCAATCTTTCGAAGTTCAAAGGAGATGGAAATCCTAACGCCCACATTACACAACAACCATTTGAGAGCTTCTCCCATGGGATGCGGTTGTTGCGAATATTTTCCCTAAGACACTAGAAGGTATTGCTCTCGATTGGTACTATAGGATACTAGAGGCTTCAATACACTCCTTCAAACAACTCGTATCATAATTTATTAAGGATTTTGATATGAATTTTTTTAGAACAGAATAAGGGAATTCCTTCATATCAAACAAGAGCACAACGAGTTTGCAACCCACTTCATTCAAAGGTGGCGACAAGTTCTCTACTCCTTTGTAAGTGCTCCAAATATGGATCAGATGGAGCTTTGTGATTTTTTCCTCCACTCCCTCAATAGGGAGACAAAGGAAGAAGTTCAAAATTTCCCGCTAAGGAGATATGAAGAGGTCTTAGAGGGTGCTCTTCAAATTGACCAAGCAGCCATTGATAGTGGTCGTAAGACTTATAGAGAAAATGGAAGGTTAGTCACTCCTAACCAAAATAACCTCGGTTACTCCAACAACACAAGAAATAATCAAGGCGAAGGTCCTTAATAAGAATCATGGCATGACAATGGATGGTGTCACCGACCATCCTAAAAGCCTAATGTTGTTATCCCTCCCAATATGAATACTACTAATAACAACAACAATGGAAACAATCGAGATAAAATATAACTTCTCACCCTCAATCAATGTTGTAGATTTTAACCGTCAACAATAACAACAACAACAACCTTAGTAATCAAGAAAAATGTAGACCCAAGGCCCTAACCAATACCCAGGTGGGTATTTGAACCAATTCCAAAACCAAGGGCAAGGGTTCCCAAATTTTAACTATAACAATCAACAACTGAACAATAATCGTAATTTCAGACCGCAATAAAGTACAAACCAAAGGCCTTGAGATTATGATCCTGATCTATATTACGGCTTCCATAGGGTTCGCGGGCATGATGCAAGAACATGTCGCGATTATAACAAGTTTCTATAGCATTTTCTAGAATATCAAAGACAGTTATTTGTTGACATGTTTTTGGAAAACCCAACAACACCAACGTAGAACACTTACATGGGACCTATCTCCCCATAGAACATACCACTTAGGATCTTTAATGATCCTCTCCCCATGCGTCCAAAGGATGGTAGAATAGATCCTAATGGTTCAAACAAAAGTATTGTAATAGGGACCTATGATTGTGAAGCCTCAACTTCATGAAACCCACAAGTAGCACCTCCTTTGGATGGTCGTTGCCAAATGAAAATTGTGAGGTTGGTGAGGTTGGACACTTTGAACCTCGAGTAATGTTGCCACTAGAACCAAAGATTATTCTTCGCAGCCAATTTTGATCTATCCAACTATATCAGATGACATTCGTGATACGCTAAGCAAGCCAGTAGGATCTTATGATTTGATTAGTGATCTAACCAAGACCTTCTCTTACATTTATTTATTCAATCTATTGAAGAACTCACATGCACACAAAGACTCTCTATTAGAAGTGCTAGATCTTTTCCATTTGATTAATGTCACCCATCCTCCGAGAGCGCGAGATAAACCACATGGACTATGATGTCTATCCTCTAGGGCAGCCTAAAAGCGATGTTGGATTCATATTTTACATTAGTAAGATGCCCACGAATGCTAAAATAGCTCGTAGAGGTGATCTAACATTGTTTTTACAAGTCTGGATTTACAGCAACTATGTAAAGTGTGCGATGATTGATGAAGGGGAAGCTTGATTAACATAGTCCCCTTCTCTTTCCTTAAAAATCTAGGTTATGGAGAAACAAATTGATCTTGAATGTGAAATACGCCGAGAGGCTATGATATCCTCAAAGCAACATCCATCGAGAACTACGGTGTTGTCGGTCACCCTCGGACCTAAGACAATTTTAATCGAGTTTTATATTATAGATTGAGAAACAAACTATAATATAATCCTTGGTTGTCCTTGGATTCATCACATGAAGGCGATTCCCTCCACGTTATTTCAGGAAGTCAGGTTCCTACATTTAGGGAAGGTCTTTGTAGCATAGGGTGATCCAAAAGCCTTCAACATACACCTAACTAACTTGAAAAATAATCTAGGGATCCACTTTGAGTTTGAGCTTCCTATAAATCATTTAAGTAAACCTACTGAGCTCAGTACTAGAGGAAAATTTAGTTCCTACAACAAAATTAGAAGTCACGGGTTTGATCGAGGCATTTGGAAGTCAAGGATGAAACCGTCATTGTAGAGAGAGTGTCGTTGGGAACCACAACAAAGATTGTTAAGTTATTGGAGAAGGATTTACCTATCCTCCATCCTTTTGTTTCTATGGGTATGGTACATACTTTAGAACTCGATTCTCTGCCCAAGAGATGAGGTTTGTATGGTTGAAGTAACTGAGGTAAAATAAGAGGACGCAAAGAGATGATCCAACATCCATTTTTCCAAGTTACTCTTAGACTCTCCATTTTTATGGAGCCAAGTGTCATTTTTATGTCGGGCGGGTGTGATTCTTATATCTCCCAAGGGAAGGATTTTTCCTTTTGCCTTCAAGTTAAAATTTGAATGTATGAATAATGGGGCTAAATACGAATCCCTTCTACTTGGTCTTATTTTAGCCAAAATAATGGGTGCTCTTAATATTAGGGTGTTGGGTGATTCACAACTTGTTGCAAATAAGATATTTGAGGTATATGAGACTAGAGCCGAGAATTTACAACTCTACAAAACAAACGAGTGTTAAATATAACAAAGGGTTTTGACTTCATATAGATTGAAACAATTCCACGAGAGCGAGAACCTCCTTGTAGACTCAATAAGGAGTGAGTTTGAAGATAAAAACTTCACAGTCTCGGTTTGTGCTGAGCCTTTGGCTCGTAAGACACCAATAAATCCAATGTTGACATACATAGAAACTGAGAGCAAGTATGTCATTATAGATCACAATGACATTGATAAATAAACTTTAGGATTTCTAAACGCTCTTGTAGAGTTACATCTTACTCATCACGAGGTTGATGTTTCCCTAATTCCACACTCTTCTTTATATTTTGTAAATCCCATGATAGAATCTTCCCTGGAAGAAACTCAAAATTTATGAGGTAGGAGAAGAGGGGGATTTAGAGTTGCCTCCGGCCTCACTCACGAGTTTGAGGAAGGAAATGCCTCCTTAATTGATGGAATGATCGATATAAACATTGGGACCAAGGAAGAACCAAAAATCTTGAAACTAGGATCCTCTTTAACTCTTGAGGAGGTTGAAATACATACCCGTATCCTCAAAGAGCATTAAAGAGCTTTCACATTTAGCTATAAGGAAATGATGGGAATCACATAACACATTACAGTGCACAATCTTGTCACCAAGCTAGATGCTAAGCCAATTAAGAAAAATTCAAGGCCCATGAAGCTGAAGGTAACCCTCATGGTGAAGTAAGAAGTGATGAAACTCGTCCAGGTAGGGTTCATCAAGCTAGTTGACTACTCACAGTGGGTGTCTAATATAATCCCCATCCTAAAAAGAATGGAAAGATCTGTATTTGTATAGACTTTTGGGATATCAACAAGGCTTGTCCCAAAGATGATTTCCCATTACCATCCATTGATGTCATCGTCGACACAACACTTGGTTTTGATTTGTTGTCTCTCATGGATGGGTTTTCTGGGTACAATCAAATCAAAATCTCCAAGGAAGATTAGGCCAAAAATATGTTCATAACTCCTTGGGGAACCTACTGTTATGTTGTTATGTCATTTGGGATTAAGAACGCTAGTGCCACGTACCACCGGACAATGACTTACATATTCCATGACCTTATCCATAAGATTGTGGAATCTATGTGGATAACCTTACTGCTAAGGCCGAAAATGCTGCGATCATCTAGAGGTGCTTTGTATCATCCTTTCTCACCTAATCGAATACGGTGTCATGTTGAATCTAGAAAAATGTGTGTTTGGTGTAACGGGATGCAAGCTTTTGGGATGCATCATATCTTCACGAGGAATTAATGTAGACCCAGCCAAAATATGAGTTGTATTGGAAATGTCTCCACCATCAAGTGAGTCGAAGGTTTATCCTTGATTTGACCTTTGATATTCACTCAATAAATTTTTTTGAAAAGGATTGTAGTGCGATTAGACAGGATGAATGCAACGAGGCATTTGAGTTGGTTAAACGATTCTTATTGTCCCCTCCCCATGCGTATTCCACTTAGGTCGATCGTCCTTTGATCTTGTATTCACGAGCTACGAATGTTTCGCTAGCCTACATGTTGGCTCAAGAAGATGATGATAAACAAGAACGTGCAGTCTATTTTATTAGTCAAACATTGCTTGATTATGAGACATGTTACACACAGAAGAGAAATAATTTCTTGTCATAGTATTTGCGACAAATCGTTTGAGACATTATATGTTGAATCAAGAAACGAGGGTTATTGTCAAGTCAGATCACTTGCGGACATTCCTCACACAAGGATCCTTATATAAAAAATTTGGGCACTTCATAACTCTGATGGGAGAATTTGAGTTAACATTTTTAATCAGAAATACGTCAAAGGACAAATCATTGTAGATTTGGTTAGTTGATAACCTATTAGATGGAGGTGATCTAGTAGATCTAAACTTCCCTGATGAGTGTGTATACTTCGTCGAAAATAGGCCCCCCATTTCTGCATGTCCATGGTATACTGACATCATTAATTTTACAGTGGACCATACGTACCCGAAGGGAAAACATCGAACAAAGAAGGCGGCTACACTTCCTTTCCGCTAAGTATGTTATTTTGGAAAAAAGTTATCTATCATAGATCCTTTGAAAAAATATTGTTAAGATGTGTTGACGTAGAAGAATCTGAAAATATTCTTTATGAATCACATAGCATAGTATGTGGAAGTCACTTGGCAGCCATTCCACTACTCGGAAGATACATTTTATGGGCTATTTCTGGCCCACTCTAGAGCATGACGCAAGTAGAGTTTGTGCGTAGATGCCATAAATGTCAAGATTTCTCCCACGAGATCCACATACCGGCACAAGCTCTACAACCAATTGCAACCCCATGTCCCTTTTCCACGTGGGGATTGGATTTGATAGGGAAATTCTCTCCCTCATCAACAAATGGCCATAACTTCATAATCACGGCCAAAAATTACTTTACTAGTGGGTAGAATCCATGCCTCTTACCATTGTACCTGGGTCTGTAATCGCTAAGTTCATCTTGAACACAATCATTTATAGGTATGGGGTTCCACAGATCATTATCTTGGATAATGGAACATCTTTCAAAAATGAAAAAGAACATGAATTGTGTGCAAAGTTCAAGATAAGTCACCACATGGATTCTCTTTATTATCCTCGGCCAATGGATAGGTTGAGGCTACGAATAAGACATTAAAGTCCATCCTCCTTAAGACCGTTAAGGAGAACAAGTGAGATTGACATTTAAAGCTTTTTTTCGACCTTTTGGGCCTATCGGACATCAGTATGAATGCTGATAGGGAAACCCCCTTTTCTTTGGTATTTGGTGTAGAAGCGGTTTTACTGCTTGAATTTGAGATACCTAGTCTCTGTATATCATTACAAGGAATTCTGGGAGAAGAAGGCTATTAAGAAGCATGATTCTCTTTGCTAGAAATTCTTGATGAGGCTAGACTCAACGTTGAATAACGACATAACGTTTACGCTGACCGGATGGCTCAATAATACAACAAGAAGGTCTACTAGCATGAAATATATGAGGGAGATTTGGTCTTAAGACTTGATAGATGGATAGACAAAAAGACCGGTGAAGGAAGGAAATTCAGACCCAGATGGTTGGGTCCATATCGAGTAATAAAAGACTAAAAAAATAGGGTGTTTCACCGTATACACTAGAGGGTGAGGATTTTAGCGAATCTTTTATCTTTATTCACCTAAAGACGTACTACGCATGATCCATTAGCATTTTCATTTGAACATTACTTTGCTTTTACACCGCATTTTCATTTTCCAGTTCATTTTTTAAAATTTGTTATCAACGGACTTATTCGTATAACAACTCCTAAAAACTTTTGAAAACAATGGAAAAACATTCAAATCATATCTCTTCAATTTTTCATGGTATCATCATTTGTTTCCGAATCATTCCATCAATCCAAATAGGATAAGAATTTTTTTGACCATAACCATACCAAGGCCTACATACTTGGTTATGCTTTTAGTCTCTTTCCATATATTAGGTGTCTTTTCCTATAGTCATTTCTAGAAGCTTCGTGGTGTCACATCTATCCCATAAACATCTCTTTGGAAATAAGAACATTCTAGCCATTTTTCCTAGATAAATAAGTCAAATGCAAATCCACGAGAAAATTTTATTTTACACATTTCTTTGCCCTACCAACCTTTGGCGTTGAGCCTATGTCTCTTATAGTTGATGTAGGGTTGGGAAAGGATAGAAATTCCCTTACACATATATGTCGTGTCCATGGCAATAAGCCCATACTTCCTACTTGGTAGCATGGGGTAAGGTGTAGGGGGTCTCTTTGACAAAATTAAAATTTAGAAGTAGTTCACTCAAATACTTTGAGGTCATAAGTCAAAAACAAAGTGAGTTAGATGTCCAAAATCCAAAAGAGTTTAAAACCCCAAAACCATATTTTTTCAACCAAGTGGCCATCTATGGATCTAAGTCTAGATAAACTAGAAAGTAGATCACATTCTAAACTATGAAGTAACTTGAGTAGGGTGAGGTTGTAGCATCTCAGTTTGGTTTTGTCAAACCATTGTCTTTCCCTCATCATTACCATGCAACAAATTTTCATAACTTGTGCCCTTTCTGGCTCTTGGTGTTGAGCCCTCACATCTTACTGGTTACGTGGAATTAGGAGTAGGGAAAGTACATTTACTTATCATATCATTGTATCACCACGTTTTGCCAAGACAACATGAAGTACCAAATATTTCTTAAAGAAACTAAAGTTCAACATCACATTGTGTTTACATTATCATATATCAACATTATAAAATACAAAAATAAATCATTCTGTTATCATTCACACCCACTACATACATTCTAAAAGCATAGAAAAATGGAAATTCTAAACATCTAGAGTACACATGAGAGATAAGCCAAAAGGAAGTCAAACTTAGATACACTAGATTACCAAACCAAAAATAAGGGTCTGTATATATCATGGTGAGTCAAGTTTGTATACAATGTCATCACGCACTAGGTATGGTCAAAATGCTCTCAATGAGCCCGAGATATACAAAAAAAATCATATGGTGCCCAAAAAATGGAAACAAAGAAATGAATGGCTTCATGGCATGTCAATCCACATGGGACCCCTCGGAAGGAGCACGACCACATCTAGGCTCCTACTACAGGCTACAACGACACTTTGGAATGAACCGAATGGTGTAACTGCTCATGATGACGGCCTCTAGATGTGGTCTCACTACGGGAATGGCTCCGCCTCATCAATCACTAAGTGGTCTCATATCCGACCACCTGAGTACGAAGGGAGGTCACTACCTCCGCTATCCTCCAAACAAGATCAAACACATTAGTGTGTTTAACGGTTGCTAATGGTTGGCCTAAGTCAACAGTCAACTCAGCTCGGGTCTTCCTTAAGGGTATCAGCAGAGTGAAATTGCACACCCGTTGAATGATCTCTGGCCACTCCAGTGCAGTCGTTGCGAAAAAAAAAAAGAGAAGAAGAAACAATGAGTTATAAAACCATAAAACAAAAAAAAAAGCACCAACTAACAAAGTCGAGAGAAGAGTATCAACATACTCGGATCTCCGAGCATCCAGGTAGGGTCAATGGCTACTGTTGGTGGTGGCTACGGGGCCTCCCCAAATCCAGAGGCTAAACATTTTCCTATCATAGACTCGTCATCCCTCTCCCCATCTCGAGGAAGTGTATCCTCTGAGACTAAGGTCTCTCTCACACTCGCCTCCTCATGTGCTGCTCTCAGCATATCCTGAGTGTCATGCCACTTAGGGTCGCTCTCCACCTCCTCCATATGGGATGCCTTTCCATCCTCAACACTGATCCCCTCATCCTCCATCTCCTCTCTGACTGACTCCTCCTTAGTCTCGTCTCCTTTGTACTCCTCAAAATCAGAGTCTACATCAATGGGCTCATCCTCCTTTCTATTGTGATTAGTAGCGGCCACAATCTAAATCAAAGGCACTCAAGGGGAACTAGTTGACCACCAAGCACGGACCACCTACCTAACTACGGTAGGCACTCCCTGGGTAACCACTGTCTAGCCGAGATCTCATCTAGGTCCCTTCCAAGCCTCCCAAATGGTCTTGTAGACTGGTACCACTAGGGGAAGCATGTCAACATATGGGAGGCCAAATTGTGAGGAACTCCGATCAAATGGATGAGTCTCGACTCTTGCTGCCCCGTTGACTAACCGTCTGTAGTAGAGTAGGCTACCACTGTCACCACCTCTTGTCCCCATAACCCTACCATATCCTGGTAAGGTGTGGTAACCATATCTATTCAGGGTCAAGGATTCCACTAGCTAATGTGGCATCCTAAGAACCGACATCGTTGTCCACCGCACTTCCCAAATATCCCTGGATCCAACACTAATATTCCCCTTCCATAAGGGGTGATGCGCTCATAGACCCAGCTCATAACAAGAGTGTGGTGGCTCGATGGCCGACTTGCCACTGTAATTTGACTACCCCCGTATAAGTCATGATAGGTATTCCCCAGGATATCTACTCCCCAGGCATATATATGGTTATGCCCCTCAATTTGTGTAATAATGGGAGCCCAACAGTAAAGAAGCGTTTCACCTCCCTTGTCCCAGATCAATCGCAAGGACAAGATTCCCATGATGGCTCTCCGAATGATAAGAATAGGAGCTATGGTAATGGACCGAACCTTCACCCCCTTCTTCAAACCAAATGAGACAATGATGTCTCCCATGTATGTAGCCCACTGGGTGATCTCATATCGGGATCCCGATGTCTTGATTCATTCTCCTCCCAAGTATCGGGAACTTGAGAATGCGGTATACGTCCTTTAGGGTAATGGTCCACTCACCCTTGGCACTTTTTAACCGAGAAAGTGTTCCGATTTGCATCCCAATAAGAAAATAGGTCACACAGGATGTGACTGACAAGGGTAACATGGGGCACTTGTGCAATCATCCAAATGCCCGCCCTCGAAGAGTGTCCCTCTCGGCTGGGTCAACCGAGCCAAAATCCTCATGAGCTAATCACACTCCCGCTCACAGCTCCAACAGATGTATTCCTCCTGCATTCACTAAAACATAGAAACGAAGAACATTAGTAACATATATCAAAAGATAAGCTCACCAAAAACATAACAAAACATCAAAAATCCAAAAAATTCAAGTTAACACGCATTTTGGTCATTATGTCCAACTTCGCCAAAGACAGGGGTAGCGGTCCTGTGACCTCCCTTACTGCTTTGGGCGGCAGTCCTAGACCGATTTTCAAAATATGCCTTTAACCCTAAAAAATGCTCAAAAACAAAAAAATGACCATTTCCGGTAAAAACAAAAGACTACCTTATGCCCCCCTAGAGACTCATTTAAGACAATAAATTTTGAAATTTATCCCACTTAGGCAAACTTTTCAAACATTTTACATTTTAGGTATGAAAACACAAAAGTGAAAAAACCAACCTTAGATCACGTTAGTCGATCTCCTACTCGTGGAGGCATGATCATGATCTCGTAATGGTCGCAGTTGTACTCTCATTGAAAATGGTCACCGTAGGTCCAGAGCTCCAAATTCACCAAGTCGAATATGCACAAATGAATTAACAAATGAGTTGTTTTGATATATATATGATGTTTTGACCTCGTTTTGAGTGTATGTGTTCATAGGGATGGAGTGTTGGCATAGGTATATCTCTATATCCCCAAAAATGGTAAGTCCTCTTATCGTTTTGATTTAGTGTTTATTTTTTGATATTTTATCTATCTGCACTTGAGTCTTCTCTTCCTCTTGCAGTAGCGGGAGTTTTGCGGCAATGTTTTGACACATGGGCATGTCGGTATAGCTTTTAACTCCCATTTCGGGAACCCTATACTCGAGACTCTATGTTTTAATCCCTTTCATGGATAATATGCTTCTCCAAGGGGGAAATATGTATGCGCCCAAAATTACATGTGCTACATTGTCGAAAAATGGTTACAAAAGTCCCCAATGATGATTCACGTCCTTTTAGAATATGTTTGAGCTCCAAAACCCATATGTAGTGTATATTTGTAGCCTATATGTCCTTACATAGCTTTTCCACACTTTTTCCAGCTTCCCACTTCATCATGTGCTTGTTTTGGCCTTTAGTGCCAGGATCGTCATCCTACCTGGGCAGTGGTCCTGAGTGATTTTTCCATATTCCGTCATGCGTGTTTTTAACATGTGAAAATTCACTTAACTTCAGTTTTAGGATGCGTTTGTGAACCGATTTGTCTAAAATAGTTTTGATTGCTTGCTTCTTTTTCCCTCTTCTTTTTTTGCATGTGCTTTAGTTAGTTGGAACTACCTCTTCTTTCCTTGTGCATAAAGGCACATCCCAACCCCAATTATTATATATTCCATGCTTGTGTTCAAGTAAAAGGCCTGAGAATTTTTGTGTATCTTGTATTGTATTGTTGCCACAATCTTGCTAGGAATTACATAGCCAAGCTCAAATCTCTTATGTTATCTCTCTTCTACTTGCATTGGATCCAAACTACCTTCAAGTTGTCATTGCTCAAACGCCATCCTCCTGTTGATGTTCTTGCATTCCCAATCCCTTGGACTCATATGAACACTCAAAGAAAGAAAGGAACAAACTGAGGGGACAGATACAGATACAACCAAATTTACCAAAGCTCTTGCTTATCCAGGTTGGAATTGTGTGTTTGTTTTCTTTATTTGTCAAATTGTCAATTTCAAATCATTAGTTTCAATTGCATATCAAATAGAGTAGTAAAATTGTTCGTTTCAATTGATTAGGTAATTACAAGTAGATCAAATCATTAGAAAGCTTGCTCTTTGACATTATCGGGAAAGTTATGGGGAACAATAACTCTTTTAGGGTTATGATTTGTTCTTCACCTCTGAGGTAGGGTTTGAAGGGTCTTGATTAGATTAGGTTATTTGTTTTAGATTTAGATTCACATATTCACACAAGTAACTAACTACATCTGGTTGATTACCTGTCTTTAGTTTGTTTATTAGATTAGACACATTGTTTGAAAACCAGAAAAGATCAAAAATATTTTCTTTCATTAGATTAGTTTGTTTTCGTTGCTTTGTTCCAATATATTGTGAAAACAACAAAAACATAGATTAGGTTTCCTTTGATAGTTAGTTTTCTTATTAAAATCATTTCAATTCATTTCGCATGACCATCAATGGTCCACAACAAGAGAAGATGTACAATTGTGATCCCTTGGTCCCACAACCCAACGGGCGGAATTGATAACTGACATTGATACAAGTTTACATTTAACAGTTTTACACACACCTGAAACTTATGCTTGAGAAGATAGAACAATTAAACATGTTAAACATATTTGCTAATCAAGCCTACGATTATTAGACTACTCATGGCAATAGGGTTTTATTACGGACATGACCATATAAGGACCACAGCCTCTGCGAGTCTTTGGTTATGATCCTCAGGTCCCACAACCCAATGGGCCTGTTGACCAATTAGAAATTGACACTAGTTTGCATACATTGGTATTCAGATCTTCACCACTTCCACCTAACATTATTGCACAACTTTCCTTATTGAACATAGCAACCAATTAGGCTAATAATTTTTGGACTAGACCGAAAATCACCCATAGTCCCTGTGGCTCCACTACGTCTCTCGTTCTCACTTCCATGACCTTGTCTAAAAATCCATACAAGGTGCCCACAGGTCACTTTCCACGTGTTTAACAACCAGGAGACAGAATCTCGGTAGAGCTCGATATTGACTGGAGTCTCTGAGAAGCTATCATATCGGATCGATCAATCACTCCAATTCAGGTTAGGAGAGCATTCTCTACCTTAGATTAGAAAATCCTACTATTGCATGTTAAATATATAAGGTTGCTTTATTATATCATCCATCATCGCCACATACACACATCCATTTCTATTCTACATTGGGTCTGTCTTAGCATGACCTCGGAAAGTCGGATGTGAAGAAGGTCACATGTTGATTTTCTTTTGTACAGTCTCCCTACCTGATAGCTCTACTACTAGAGAAAAAAACCAATCGGGAACCATTAATAATGACTGTAAATCTTAGAGTAGAGATACATGATTTGATAATATTCCTAAAATGCTTAGTAAAGCCAAATTTCTCCAAGACTCTGTCTAGAAAAATCCATGAAACCTTATCAAAGGCTTTGTTCATATCTAGTTTTATAACCATGCCTGATTTTTTTCTTTTCTCCATTGAGTGAATGGTCTCATGAACCATCACAATGCCATCCTGAATAAGTATACCTTTAACAAAACCCCGTTCTTTGCTTATAAATGATGATAGGAAGAAGGGGTTGTAATCTGATTATAAAGATTTTAGTGAAAATCTTATAAAACACATTAGCTAGGCTTATGGGCCTAAAATGTTTGAAGTCCTCGGCTCTTGATTTCTTAGGAACTAACACAATGAAAGTGTTATTAATCTCCTCGAGAAGCTTCCCAGTCATGAAGAATTCATTTATATCTTTGAGGATATCCGAGGAGAAAATCTCCCATAATCTTTGAAAGAAATTTGTAAAAAAACCATCGAGTCCGGAAGATTTATCGCCCTCTAGAGAAAAAATAGCTTTTTGTAGTTCCTTAATGGTGGCAGGTTTACTAAGGCAATGATACTCCTCTGGATCGATGAGATTACGGGAATAGATTAAAGAAGAGTGTTTGTAGCTTCTCTAGAGAAAGGGGTGCCATCATTAAGGAGCTATGTGTAGAAATTCGAGCTTCTCCCCTTATGATGTTTTGATCCGTAGCGACTGTGCC
Organism: Taxus wallichiana var. yunnanensis; assembly: GCA_018340775.1. Classification (NCBI taxonomy): domain Eukaryota; kingdom Viridiplantae; phylum Streptophyta; class Pinopsida; order Cupressales; family Taxaceae; genus Taxus; species Taxus wallichiana. The sequence continues at coordinate 645,821,965 of CM031236.1, forward strand.
ATCGGAAGGGAAACTTCGAGATCTGTTGTGTTCTCTATGTTTGAGATTGGTCACATGGAATTATTTAGTATTCCTATCCCTAGCTTTAAGCCATAGAGCCCTAGACTTTTGTCTCCAGTATGATTCTTCTCTAGTACAAAGTCCATGAAACTTAGTCAAAAGAGACTTTTCCAAAATGTTATCTTCTTGTGTCATGCCTTTGATGGATACTCTGCTTTCTAGAGTAGCTAGCTCTTCTTGTACTTGTTTCTTATGAATAAAGACATTACCAAAGACATCTTTATTCCATATTCTTACTTTCTTTTTCACATTTTTGAGCTTCTAAACAAGTCTATACTAAGTAGTTCTCTCCACTTGTAGTCTCCACCATTCCTTGATTCTATCTGTAATATCAGGGTGGTCCAGCCACATTTTTTTGAATTTAAAAGAAGACCGAGAAGGCTTATCCATATTTAGAAAATTCAAGACAATGGGGTTATGGTGGAACCAATCTGGGAAGAGATGAAAGGTGGAAACCTTTAAATAAGAACCAATCAACATAAATGATGGCACGATCAAGTTTGACTTGGATGTTATCCTCTCCCACTCTCTTGTTGGACCATGTGAAGGGGTTACCATGCAGCTCCAAATCCATAAGGTTAGAGTAGGAGATGAAGTCGGCTAGATCTTCCATTCTTGCTTGAGAGCATAAAAGAGCCACCTTTTTTCTGCATGAGTTAGTGGTGTGTTAAAATCACTAATAATCATCCAATGGAGTTGTTGGTAGTTAGATCCAAAACTTTTGAGTTGGTTCCAAAGTTGTCTTCTACCATGTAATGTGTTAGGAGCATAAATTCTAGAGAGGATCCAATGCAAAGAATTATCCACATTGTGAAAAACCACATCAAGGTGATTGGAGAAGAAAATAACTTTACCCAAAATTATAGCCAAGTCCCAAAGAATAGCTATGCCACCGGATGCACCCTTAGAGTCCACATAAGATAGCTTGACTTTTTCCATATATACTTGCTACAATTAGTACATGATAAAATATTAGTATATAAAAGGGATAACATATTGATAACGTGTTATTGTCTTTTTAAAATTAATATATAATAAAATCTTACATTTTTTTAGTAATAAAGTTGGAAGAGATATTACTAGCACAAGATGTTAAATACATTTATTTGAAAATTGTGAAGAGATTAATTTGAAAGTCTTTACTTTATATTTTTAGCCTATCATAATTATTAATAATTTTGTTACCTTCTTCATTTATTTCCTACTAAAAATAACAAGTAGTATTAATTTAACTTTAACATTAAAATATAAAGCTCACAAAAATATTGTGGTCAAAATGGAACTCAAAATTCCACCATTAGAGCTAAGATATTATTGTTTTTCCATTGACTTGATAGAAAAGAAAAATTATTTTATGAAAATTAAATAAATGTTAAATTTAAAGTGAACACAGTCCACAACCCTTGACTACTATTGTACCCTAGTTTGGTGTGGATTCATATTTCCAAGTTAATTGGCATGAGAACAAATCCACTAAAAACTAGTATGTCTACACTGACAAGTCTAAACCTCCGCTTGAGAGAGAAATTAAAATATTTGGAAGTGTCTCGCTAACACCCCAATTTAATGTTTTGATGTGAACTTACATTTATAAATTAATTAACCCAAGATCAATATAATAATATGTGGAATTTAAAATTGTAATTACCTATTATTTTACTATAAAATATATTTAAAAAAATAAATATAATCAATTTTCAAAAAATAATGCAAAATTATACATAGGATTAAAGCATATAAGTGTGCTCCATTTGGTGGCCAAAAATATTTTAAAATTTGCCTAGTAAATAAATATTTAAAAATACTATAAAAACTTTAAAAATAAGAAGGGATAAAATTATTTCAATGATCTAATTAATATATTTTAGAATTACTGTGATGCATATACACAAATATGAATATTTGAAATTATTACGTCATAAGGCATTTCTTATTGAGTTGCGCCTTGGAGGGTCTAACACATATCAGATAAGGGACGACTGTGATTGTCTTTTCCATATTCGTTGAAATCTAATGGTGCATATTGAGTTTTTAGGTGGCCAATCAAATTGCAACACATAGATTGTGTTTCCTTGTCCAACGGTAGAGAAGAGGCGATTGCCAATAACCGTTGATGGGAGGATGTACTTGTCCTGGAGAATAATGTGAAAAAATTTGGCCTTGATTTGCCTCCTTCATTAAACATTTTCCCACTTCAATAATATTGGGCAGCTAAAACATTTCGGAGGTGTCTCTCCATTCAGTGATGAGTATATGAAATATTTCATGGCCCTTTTACTTTGACGGTTAATAATCAATGCAGTTTGTGGTTAAAGTAGTTGTCTGTGGTTTGACAATGGAGAGGTTGTGTTGTGCATGTGGTGGATTTTACACAATGGGTTGGCTTCTCAAGGAGGTTTGGCCTGCCTAGAAGTGGTTTTTTTGGGTTTTTTTTTTGGTTTTTTCCTTGCTATAAATGTCTACCCTTTGGGTTTCTGCACTTTTGTGTTCCTGGTTGCTGCTGGATAGAGTTCGTTTTGTTGTTGCCACTATTAGGGGTGTTCCTCCTCGGTAAGATTTCTTTTTTTTGGGTGAATAAACCCTTCCTTTCTGTGTGGATCAAATTTTGTCGTGTATTTTGCAGGTTTCTCTTAGCAATGTGTTTCTCCTTTGTGGGCTTTAGTATTTGGAGGTCTTCATCAGGGTTGTATAGATTTTCATCTCCTTCAACTTTTTATGTTTGTTATAATATTTTACAGGATTTTCACTGAAATATGTTAAATGGCCATTGAAATGCATGCTGCTCTCTGTTGTGTAATACTATCAGTAAACAAAATCTTAGTTTTGATATTTTAAGACCACTGTTTTTAAATCAAACTGTGTTGTCTTTTATTTTTCGGGAGAGACATGCAGATCTGTAAACAAACCACACTCTTCTATTGTCCTTTGTTTCAGGTTACTTAAAAACATTTAGATCCTCTTAAAAACATGTCTGATCTATACGGCACATTGAAATACTATTGAGGGTTTATCAATGATTTTGGGAGGATCCTGTAGATGTAAATCAATTAGACTAATCGTACATGGCCATGCCTTGAATGTGTGTCCTGACTCCTAACAATCCCAAATAATTTTTTTCATTAAATGTTGGTAATATAACTACCTACCTACGCAGTACTTACTTACCCCTTTACTTAAATCTATTGTATCATGACCATGCCTTTTGTAAATGCGTTTGGATGGTTTGAACGGCAAAGAGCTTAGAGCTATAATTATTCACAATATTATTACTGAACCCAAACAGAAGCCAACAATATGAAAATTATCATATCCCAATGATGGAATCATCTCACCCAAATTATCAATGACTTTCAAGAGTGATCTTGCTCTTAACAGTAGGCGAATAACAATAGCCAAAGCTATTCTTTTAGGTTCTACCTAAACCTCACGCAAGTTCGCGGGGGTAATCTTTAATTAAAAAGACTCAAAAATCTCAACAACCAATGCTGTGGCAGAGTGGTGGGGCTCCTGCCTTGTATTTTGCAGGTCACATGTTCGAATCTGCCTATCTCTCTGCAAACGTGCGTGAGAGATAGGCTCAAATGCCATTCTTTTATTCGTAATATGTGTCAAGTGGGTTATTGGTTTTTTATCTTTTTTTTTTATATGTCATCTTGTCCTCTGGATTTTTGTCTCATGCAGTGTGCGATTCCTCCCATTCGATTTTGACAAGTCTATTAAAATAATAGGCTTCATTCTCGTATGAACCTATCAAACTCTCGGTCGTATTTGATTCCCCTCTATTATGAAAATCAACAATCTCCACATGAACAAGTTATCTCATTGCTATTGTATAGTTGTCCTTTTTCTTTTAATAAATAGTATGATGTGTATGTGAGACATATATGTTAATACACCTAATATATGTTAGATTGTACGGTTGTTGTGATAAAAAACTAGATTTTCTTGTTTGGAAAGTAATGATTAATTACTTTCTATGTTTCCCAGTTATAAAGATTAATTTTCAGATTTATTCGTAATGGTTTTATTTTAAAAGTAGATAAACATTATATTGTTTTGCACAGTGTGTGTTGCATTTCCTTTAACCTAAATGGACATATAGGGGCATGTGCCTTGTCAAGGTCAGGAATTGGAGTGTGTTGAGAGGTTATAATCCTCTGGGAGGCCACTTCAATATGCCCCAAGTTGGGCGTCAGACTGTGCTTTGGCAGGGCTTTTTAAGCTACATGTCTTCACTATTTTCAAGTTGTTTTGCTTGCATGTATGATAGCTAATGTTTTATTGTTTCCTCTTAGATTGGGCTAATGAAAACACGAAGTAAAATTTACATTCCTCCTATCATTGTTTCGTGACAACACCACACTGCGTAGAAATGAATAATTGAAGAGAACTCAGTTTGTTGTGAATGTTTTACATTGCATGAAGCCACGTCTATAAAAACCACATTGCGAAATGGTCAAGGAATGCCTTCACTTACCAGTGACATATGTCATGTATCTTTCAAAATTTTGCACGGTTGATTCATTATCTAGAGGGTTTGCATTGGTGTACGACACAACAACTGATGCCGAGAAGTGTGATCCCCTCATAAATTGAAAAGGATGGGTGTCTTTGTTGACAATGGGGAAAATGGAATTAAAAAAAGAACATGTAAAAAAATCCCCAATGCGCACAAGAAAACTTTTGAGAAAAAGAAATGATATTTAGCATTGTATATGTTCTTTTTGGCTTCAAAATGCCTTATGTAAATATTGTAATGTGCTTACTGTTTGTTAGTTTTTGCTAGTACATACGTTTATGTAAATAACAAATATGTGATTGAAATTACTCTTTCAATATTTTAAACATTAATCTATCGATTACTATTACGATGTATTTATATTGTATTGATTTTTTACTAATGTTTATTTCATTCTTGCATATTTGATTATGGAAAAACAAATAATAATCACATTTTTCTCGTTTTAAAACCGATTTTAAAAGTTGTAATTTTTCTTCTTGTGATGATCTATACTTTGTGCATATCTTAATAAAGTGAAGAGCACTTCAAGGGCCAAACATTGATTAATTATGGCCCCTGTTGTACTTCATGGTATTTTTTCAATTGTTTTGTGGGTTTGATTTATCTCCTATTCCACAGGTTATGTGGGATTATTTTTTTGTATATTTTCAAGGCATCTTAGGGCATCCATTATAGCAGATCCACCAGTTCGGATCACTTGGATCCATTTTATTCATATTCACATATGATAGCTTGTTGGTTATTGTAGCATGCCCGTAATCACTCTTCAAGGGACATGACAAATAATTATCCACAGGAGTGGAAACTTCGTATAACCACGTACCTTAAGATAATCCTTAAAACATTTAAGATGCATGTGTTTGAAAATAATTAACCAAGGACCTTAAGTTAAACTTCCTTAACTTTTGGATTTTTCTATCCCTAATCAATTATAGTCATCAATTACTCATTATAGGTGGAACTCTTAGAAAGTGCCAGTTATCCATGAATCAAGCTTTCTGTGTTTGCAGATCTTAGAAATTAAGCTAATAGCCTTTGTTACTTAAATTTAATACCACAAAATACTTGAAAACTAAATTTTCCTAGGTACTTTATTTGAATGTTTGTGGTGACGCTGCGTCTGAACTCATTAATGGATTTTTACATAATCATTTTTTTATGGAAAAGCTTGTAGGTCCATTTCCCACCTAAAAGAAGACTATGCTTTGATACTACTTTATGTTTGTGTCATGTGATAAGGTGGTTTAGAGAATGGCCTTGTATATGTATATGTACATATACATACATATATGTACACACACACACACACACATATATATGTATGTATGTATGTATATATACATACATATATGTATATATATGTATAGATACATATATATATATATATATGTACATATATGTATATGTATAGATACATATATATATATGTACATATACATATATGTGTGTGTGTGTGTGTGTGTGTGTGTGTGTGTGTGTGTGTGTGTGTGTGTGTGTGTGTGTGTGTGTGTGTGTCTAGATATATGTGTTTGTGTATATATATATAGACACACACATATATATACATATATATATATATATATATATGTATGTATGTATGTATATGTATGTAACACACACATATCTATATATAGATATGTATATGTATATGTACATAATATATATATATATATATATATATATATATATATATATATATATATATATATATATATATATATATATATATATATATTACAGTACATATACATATCTATATTTAGATGTGTGTGTGTGTGTGTGTGTGTGTGTGTGTGTGTGTGTGTGTGTGTGTGTGTGTGTGTGTGTGTGTGTACATACATACATATATATAATGTAATTCATTGATATAATTATATGCATACAAAATAATTTAAAATGACCGGGAATAAAATTTCTAAATTAACGAAAACTTGCTTCCATTCTTTGGATTTGAACAACCCGGTCGTTTGGGTGAAAGCCAAATATCCTAACCAGACTAGACGACAACGGCGATGTATAGTTGATCGTAAATTTAACTTATTAATTGCTATTTCCATAGAGAATAATATATTAAAAATAAAAATGTGAGTATGAGGTATGGATAGGAAATTTTTATGGCACATTGTTGTTTATACACACACACACACACACACACACACACACATCTATAGATATATGTATACATATATATCTATAGATGTGTGTGTGTGTGTGTGTGTGTGTGTGTGTGTGTGTGTGTGTGTGTGTATATATGTATACATATACATACATATATATATATATATATACATTTGTATACATACATACATACATACATACATACATACATACATATATATATGTATGTATGTATGTATGTATGTATGTATACAAATGTATATATATATATATATATCGGGGTTAGAGCATGAGAAAATCATCTCGATCAATAAGAGATTGCTTTTTCTTCTCAAACTAAAATAGTAATTAGTTGAAGATTTTAAAATAAAATTTTTACTGGTACAACCTAGAAAAATTCCAATACCAAATATGACTAAATAAAAGTGTTAATTATTAGATATTGCATGTTTAAAAATAAAACATGAGGATTAGGTTGGGTTGGTATGAAACTTTGAAGAAATAAAAAATATGGCATTCATTTTTTAAGTTTAAAATTCTATTAAAACAACGAATATTTACATCTTCCCAAGCCTTGGACATGAAGGGAACCAAGACGAGTGACATTTCAACAAAGAATGAGCTCTTACAAATCATATTAGCATAGATCCAAATATCAAAATATAACACAGGTAGAAAAATTTAAGAGTAAGCCACTACTGTTCTAGACCTAAAACTAAGAACAATTGCATGTTGAGATTATCTTTTGTACTTTCTTGACCCTAATTGTTGGAGTGGAGCCACATACCAAATTACAAAATTTTACATAATAACATTTGACATAGGGATACATTGGCTCATATTGGCATAGATCCAAAGATCAAAATATAACACAGGCAGAAAGGAAAGCAACGAGTAAGCCACTAATGTTCTAGACCTCAAACTGGAAATAATTACATGTTGAGAGAGATTCTCTTTTGCACTTTATTAAACTCAATTTTTGAAGTGGAATATCATACCAAAACACAAAATTTTAACCCTATGACATTTGGCGGTGAGATGCATTGGGTCGGCTTTCATGAAGAGAGTTGTATTACCTTCATTTGGGTTGTATATTGGCAATGGACATTTGTCCTTTTTGTAAATATGAACCAAAGAATGGGAAAGTGGTTATTGGTTTTTTATATTCAAGGATTCTTTATAATTAATTAAGAAAATTAATAACCCTTCATTTGGGTTGTAGTATATTGAAAATGGGTATAAGTTTTTTTTATTATGTTTATGGTACCTAATTTTGCCTTGTACTGTGCTGAATTTCCTTTAATATAACACAATATGTTTTAACTATTAAAATAAATGATGAATGTTTTATGTCTGGATTTATTTAGTTTATGACACACAAACCCATCTAATATTTGGCAGGGTGTTCTAATGGAAACAACTGTTGAATTGGTTGTTTCGTTAATGGTAGCAGTTATTAGAAGAGTAATTGAAGCAGATCGATTACATCATTGTGGTAGATTCAGGTATTTGAATTTTTTTAGCATTTATAACAATGATAACTTGTTATCAATATCGTTGACCTTGTTCCCTCCCTCGACACATATAATGCTTCTCATGAATTACGAAAGGATGATAAAATAATAACTAACGAAATATGTCATTGTAAAGGATAATGAAATAATCACTAACGAAATATGTTGATTGCATTTGTTTGTGAGTGATTGCAAAACATATCTTTGACTGGGAAAACACTACTTCATTTATTCTCAAGTCACTTGTGATTAGTGGAAGGTGACTTTCTAGGGTCGTCAAAGGGTGGGTTGCATTGTCATGCAGTTAATACATTTTTATGTGTTACGTTCAAATTGATTCCAAATTGAAAACCTAATTTATTTCTTCATACCATTCAGTGATCAAATTTTAAGGGCTCCCCATATTTCAATTTGATAGGATAGCTCGAGTGTTAATAGAAAAAATGATAGTCTTGAATTCGTTTAAATATATATTCAATTAATGTCCATAAAATAACTATTGAAAAGTAAAATTTATTAAATATGTACCAACTAATAATAATATCCACATTTATTTAAATTAAATAATCTAGACAAATAAACTAAATGGCCAGATTACAAAATAAAAAAGGACACTAAGAATAAACCAACAAATTCCAAACAGGATTGCAACATTTGTCAAAGGTAAGACAATCTTACACACAATGGAGATAAACTTGACTGAAGGAGGTGTACTGAGTATCATTAAAGGATCCCCATAAATGCCTAGCACACTATAACCGTTGAACTCATCTCCGTTCGTTCATCATTGAACTCTGTAGTTCAACACCAGTGTGGACATGTCAGACGGAAATCATATTCAACCTGCCCTGCTTCCCTCAAAATTTGCGGGCCATGTCCTCGAAAAAATACTGCAAGAAGGGTCCATTGTGCTGCTCTCGAAAATATGTTTGCAGAATGTTTAATAACGAGCAATAAGTTACATCTTGGTCATTCTTCAAGTTTTTCCAAATGTTGTTTTCCACTTTCCTGATCGCGATTGTTCTTGCTCTGTGTTGTAGGACGGTTCTTATTAGTGAGATGGACAACATTGTCTCTACCTGGCCAAGGCAAGGAACACCAGCCCGTTGTTGTTCCACCTCCCCTTATCGAACACATTTTATGAGGGAAAGAAACATTATGTGAAACAATGCCCCTTGCACACACCCAGGTGTCTCCAAATACACCTCCATGTCATAACTATGATTATAAAAAAAATGAAAAGTGTCACACATACATTTCTCGCTTTGACTTCTGATGTCATCGGGCGTGACATAGAAGGCAGGGCTCTAGCTAAAACAACTCTTAGAGAGTATCAAAATACAAGGGGTAGTGGCATCATTTTTGCCTTTGATTTTGTGGACAGCAAAGGCGGAGAGATAAGGATCACTTCTTTCAATGAGGTTGCAAACAAATTCTATGCACAAATAGAAAATGGAAGCCTATACAATATATCTAATGGCAGAGTGGGTAAAGCAAATCGTTCTTACAACCATTTAAACAAACCAGCTTTGAAATTGTTTTTTTGTCGTCCTCTGTTGTGACTCTCATAATTGAACTACAAAATGATGTTCCTCTCCATCACTTCCATTTCAAAGAGATAAAAGATATACCATCCATCCCTACACGCTCAATGGTGGACTTAATTGGTGTTGTGATGGCCATTTCTCCTTGCTCGACCGTTCGTCGCAGAGACAAGTCTGAGGCTATAAGGAGAACATTGTTAATGTGAGATATGTCTAGATTCAGTATCTCCATAACCTTATGGGGCCAACATTTACATGATCTTTGCAAAGAGTTATCAGAGATACTCTCAGTTCCAGATTTTCCAGTCTTGGCAATAAAATATGGTCGTGTTTCAAATTTCAATGGCACAATTGTTGACACCATTTCTGCTTCAAAATGCTACGTCAACCCTCTGATTTTTGAAACACGTGCTCTCCATGATTGGATATCTTCACCAAATTCACATGTTCCATGTCCATCAGTCACCAACAAAGATTGGGCCTCCACAATCTATGGTTGTTCTTTGCTACTTTGTTACAAATTTTAGAGATGGGAAATCTCGAAACGAATGAGTGGGTGACTGTTGAAGCTGAAGTATCAAACATCAACATGGATAATTTCTTCTACGAATTTTCCAAAAATGGTAGGTGACAAAAATATCAAAAAGGTTCAAGAGAAACCAAATGGTAAATGGTTTTGCAAAAAATGCAATATTCATGTTCAAAACTGTAATTACAAGTACGCTCTGCGTATGGATTTGAAAGATGCTACAGGGGAGCTTAAAGGGGTTACTGCATTTGATGACACTATAGAAATGATAATGGGAATTACAACTACAGACTTGCAATTTACGTCGATTGATAGTGACGCCACATAAGAGATTTTTTATCATGTTATTGTTAGTGCAAAATCATAGCACCCCCAAATGAGTCTATAGATCTACTTTTCTAAGGCAGAATCATTTGGTGTAATCCACATAACATTGAATCTTCCTCAAAGTGTGGGACTTTGTATAATAGGAAGACTCTCCAGATTAAAGGTTGGTTCCTATTCCTCTGTTTAGGTGCCTGCATAGAAACTTGCAGAGGGTCTGTTTTTAAACCTAATCTAAACTTTACCAAGGAGGCAGGGATAGAAGAAATACAAAAATTAAAAAAAGCTACACTATGAGGTGATGCACCAAAGGAATGATGGACACTTGTTTTTCTGATAGACACAAACCAAATAAAATGCATATAATAATTGAGCACATATAACTAGATTAATGATGAAAGACTAGATGAGAGCAAAGAAGACAGAAGGATCTAGAATCAATCACAAAACATGTTTTATTGCTCTACGTAGATTGATACAATACATTAATAGATGGCCAAGAGGCGAGAAAGCGTATTGCAGTTTTTGGAAGGTCTGAACTCCACGAGTCCCTTGCTAGAAGGAAAGGGGAGCCTGCAAAAGACAAGAGAATGTCCAACCCTTTACAATGAGTCCCGAGCCTGTATTTATAGATCAGATACAGACGGGAGAAAGAGAGAGAAGTGGGAAAAACAGCTCCAAGCTCAACCACCACTATTTAATGACTCCCATGAAATCTATCTCAAATCTATCTTGACTGCACCAAACCATGATTTGATGCCTTGAAAGAGGAGGAAACGGCGGAGCAGATCAAATCCGATCTGGTAGTTGGAAGAAAGAGATCCTACATTGAAGGCCCAAAGTCATTTCTCCATTTTCTCCCACCTAACCTCCCAAAAATTAAAGTTTCAGACCTCCATGGCGTAGACAAGGTCGAGATCTTTCCAACGGTGTCAGATTTGTAATATTTTGAGCCCTGAGTCGAAAGATATGCCCCTTCAAAGTTTGCATTGAGTCCGTACAAATAGGTGGGAAAACCAGTTTGAAAAACGGGCCCCTTCTTTAATATGGGACACGTGGTAGCCATATTAGGGCAAAATTGGGTTTGCATGGGTTCAAAATTTATCTTTTCCCCCTTTCTGTGAGAATCACAAAATCCAGAAAATTCCCACAGCCCCACTACTTCGCTTGGACACGTGGCACCCTTTTTATGGTGGGAGATGCGCTCCAACTTTTGTTTTGTGCCCCTTTGTCAAAAGGAAAATTTTCACCTTTTCCTCTAACTCCCCACTTTGGTTTGACTCGGGTTCAAACGCTAACTTTTTCCCTTTGGCGAGTCATGACCCATTTTTTGGGGTAAGAGGCAAAAACCAACTTCCCCACTGGCGGCCCGCTTTAGTGCCGCTAGTTTAAGCTTTCCATGTGGTGCTTTCTTTGTTGCCTACTCAATTTCTATGTCTTTGGCTAAGTCTTTTGCTTGGCGATTCATATTTCTAGGCCCAGGGACATACGGCAACCTAGCACTCATTTGAAAACTCTCTCTCTATTCAATCCTTGAATTAGTGCCATTTAGACACTTGGCGGTATTCGCGGCTTGCTCCATGCGTTGACTATTCAACCAACTCTGCCCCTTTTTGAGACTGGACACGTGGAGGCACCACACTCGCTTGAAAACCCAATTCAAAATTTGCCTTTGAAGGAGCGTCGAGTTAACACTTGGCATCCTCTCGCATGTTTGTGGACTTTTCAATTGTCTCTTTTATCCTTTTGGACTCTGAGCTACGTGGCAAGCTCGCTCATTTGGGTTTCCGCCTTTGGACTAACTCTTGGAAATGCGCCAGGCCAACACATGGCACTCTTTGCTTGCACTTTTATACTTAGCCAATTTTGAGGCTCGCCTGTCCGCCTTTGACTCTGTTTGACCATTTGATCCTGTCTCTGTTTCGGCCTGGGACACATGGAGATGCGGCGCTTATTTGAGTCTCCATTTTTTGATTCATCTTTGGACAAGCACCATTAAGACACATGGCTCTCTTCACTAGCTCCTCCATACTTAGTCAATTTCAGACCTTTTCTGAATGCTTTGAGCCCGAAATCTCTCGAAACTTCACCATTTTTTCCCCTTCTTGCTTCTGGTTCCTTTGTGGCACTACCCCTTCTTCTCTGACCCTGCAATTCCATTGTTGAGTCTACTTGTAACTTGCGAATGAATTTAAGACATGAAATGGCTTGACAAAGTCGTTTCTTCTTGCACAGGGCCGTTTAATTTTCCTCAACCCCACCACTTCATCATTGAGTCCCTCATGACCTTTTCACAAGATCTGAATGAGATTTCTCAGGTTCTTTCTATGTGGGGTCGTGGATGATCCAATATTTTTCCTAGGGGGAATATGGATAACAATTATTATACATGTGTTCCTCTTCACTCTTTCCCTTAAAAAGGAAACATACAATGGAAAAACCCAATTGAAATGTGTTATTCTTAAGTCAAAGACAACATGATATGTCCTACAAACTCCAGCATATGCATGTTCTATATTTTGTTGATGCACAAATGTTCCCTTCACAACTACTCTCTTTTCATATTTCCTTTTTTCCCGTAGTACCTTTTGCAAGTTTATCTTTTTATGAGAATATTGTAACTTCTTTACTACATGTATTCCAACAATATAAAAAGAAAATATTCTTTACATAAATCAACTATGGTCCTCCACTAAGTTCTAATTCCTCTGTAGTATTTTTTGTATCCCCCTCATATATGATTATGAATGAAATTATTTCATGTTTCTCTTGTACAAAATGAATCGTTTGTTGTCATTTCCCATGTGTACAATTGCATTTATTGCTATCTTTTCAAGAAAAATATAATGTTTATATCTTATCATGCGTGCACCTTGATATTTATGCTTCTATAATTAGCTAAACAATAATTACTTGTTGTTCATTGGCTTTCTTGCAGAAAGCTCTAACATTCAACTTGGTGACTTCCAAATGTCTCCTCTTGAAGGAAGGGAACATAGATGTGAATATTACGCAAGAAATATATTGTGCATCACTGAGCAAAACATCATAAATACCACACTCACATGGTAGCGGGCATGCCTTGGAGCTTACTTCCTTTACACCAACCACAAACTCAAGTACCCCCGCCAATTATTTCTTCTTCCACTTCTTATTCCACACCACCTTGTGTTGATATGCATCGCAAAAATGTTCTAAATGTCGGTTGTAGTTCCCGTCCACAATTTTCCTCATGCGAAAACTCAGCTTAAACACTTCAGTCAACAAAATTTATGGATATACTCCCTTGCCTTCTCTTACCCAAAAATACCCCTGGCACTTCCATCCTTTAATCAAGCACAATAATGTTTCCGTAAAAGAATAGATACCTTTGCAAAGATGGATACTTGCTCTGTCTGTATGGAAAGCTACCCAGGAATGGTGGGGAAAATGAGTAAAGACAAGTACGTATGCAATAGATGTTTGGCCAAGAAAATGGTCACCACTTCTCTGCATGGAACAACATGAATCCAGGCCATCAACCTGTAGTTCTTAAATGCCTTACACAAGTGGAGGAAATGCTTATCGCAAGAGTCAATCCAATCTTACAGGTTAGCCAGGTTCATGGGGGACAATACAAATACACTGGCCACACTATCAGTTTCCCACAAAACATTGAATCTATTGTTAAATACCTTCCGCGACATCTTGGAAAAGTGGACATCTTGCTTTTACAAAGAAAAGGGCAGAACCAAACAAAGTATGATTTCTATGTCAGCAGATCACGTGTTTGGGATGCACTCCAATTCAAAATTGCAAACGACCCATATTACAAAGATGTTCTGATCGACTACGATGCCTTGTCCTCTTTACCAATTGAACAAACCAATGTTTCTTCCATCTTGCAAACAATTGAAATAGATAATCCCCTATCGAGAGGACATTCCCCTTGTATCTGATCCTGAGGAATTTACATCACCCAATAGTCAATCCCTTCCATCATCCTTTGTCCCAGTTTTCCCTAATTCGGTACTGAAGAGGAAGAAATTCAACGATTCTTTTTGGTTCAACAAATGGCCCGCCATTATCTTTACCTTGGCCTGAAATCGGCCTTTCCCCAATCAATGAATACAACACAGAAGGCTTGTTTTCAATGGCATTCCCAACTTTGTTTCCCACAGGTTCAACCATGTTTAAACAACCTCGCATGAAAGAGGTCCAACTTCATGAATACGCATTGCACCTGATCCGTTACTTTGACAACCACTTTGGTGGGCACCCTAGGTTCAGGTATTTTTTGCTCAACCTCATCATGTGTCATCGCAGCCAAGCAACAACTTCTGTCTTCATGAGACAAGATATCCTTTGAAACATTCTAAGAACTTCATGCGTGCTTACAACAACATCTTCAAGATAATCCAAATGATTCCCTCCCATAAAATCTTATGCGGTTTGGCACGACACTTCGTGAAACAAGGTCTTTCTCGGTCAAAAAAGTAGAGGTGAAGTTTCTGATATTATTGAATTATTAATTTGAATATAATATATTATTGATAAATTCTATTATATTTCAGTTATATTTTATAGTTATATATGGTTAAAATTTATATTATTGATGAGTTTAGAAAATTATATTAGTAAATTATTAATTTGAATACAATATATTATTAATAATTTCTATATTATTTCTATTCTCTTTCCAGCGTGGATGACAACATAGAGGATCTGCACATGTGCATGGGTTCCTTTGGCTTCCAGAAGCCCCAAATGTGGAGACAATTGACTGGAGTGACACGTCTGTTGTCAACCAAGTTAGAGAGTACTTCAACAACAAAAATTCCGCACGAAACCCCCTTCCATTTCCTACGGGTTAGAATACATTCATCGTTCGCTCCAGATGATCCCTTCTTATTAAACACATAAAAATATTGGCAACCGACCCTCTTTTAGACTTGGAAGAAATTTTAAATCATGTGCAAAGACATACCAAATTCACTGAACATACGTTCTCGAAAGAAACAAAATGGAATGGAATGTAGGTACAAAGCACCTTGGGAACTACTCTAATAATCAACAATATGACTCAACAATACATAAAAATTATAGTACATGTCATCCAAAAATGATGACAGATTAAACATCCACAACCCCACCATGTTGTCCATCTGGAGAGCCAATGTTGATTGCCAGCCCGTACTCTCTAAGCATGCAGTCCTAAAGTATATTGCTAAATATGCTTCCAAAGTAGAGCAACATTCTGAATCATACCACCAAATGCTCTCAAGAATATCTTCAATAACCGATCCCCATCAACCAGCCAAGGTTGCCTTCCGAAAAATGCTTACAGATAGTGTCGTTGATCATGACATAAGCGCCCAAGAAACATGTCACATGCTGCAAAAGTTGCCTCTTGTTCTTTGTAGCCGATCCTTTGTTTCCCTAAATGTTGGAAAGAAAATTTTGTGGCGCATCTCTAACACAGATCATCCAGACTTTGAGCCAACAAATTTCTTAGACGCATACATGAAACGCCCTACTCATATGGAATCAGTTACACTTATTGAAGCCGTCAGAGCTTGGTCTTACAACAAGCTATGAGTAGGTGCCAAATGGAAGCAACGGTCAACATATGCTATTGTACGCATCTCCCCTAGATTTTATTCCATCCCCAATGATCATTCCCCTTCCTTTGAACTCTTCTGTTGGAGTGAACTCCTCCTCTACAAACCTTTTCACAACATCCCCACAAACATTGGAACCACATCAGAGCAAGTCATTTCCAATTGGCTATTACTGAAAGACTTTTATCATCCTTGGCATGTCAAGTACATCTCTGTAACAAACGATTCGTCATCCTCTAACGAATCTCCTTCGGAGGATGAAATCTTAGGGCCCACTCCATTGCAAGTCTGAATGGGAAATTTTATCCCAATTACATCCGACTAATTCCATATGCCTTGACAAGTTCAACATGCTAGGCCTTCGAGACTTTGACCTGCATCACAATTGGATCCACAATGATGTTCCTCTTTCTTTGCATGACGTTGCCCCATCTTTCATTGATATGTGTAAGAGCACTACAACTATCCCTTTCCAAATGAAAAATTCCACATCAAACACTACACCTTTCTCTATAGAACAACAACAAGCTTTTAATACTATACTCAATCATTACAAGAAAGGAATGGTTTCACCCCCTCTAAAATTGATTATCCAAGGTACTACATGCATAGGTAAATCTTACCTCATAAACAATATCCACTCCACATTGTCCTCTGCATACCCTCAATAACCATCTCCTCTCTTGTTTCTTGCACCTACAGGAGTGGCCACATTCAACATTTATGCATCAACAATGCATGCTTTGCATTGTGCATTCTAATAAAGGAAATCAAACCGCTCGAAGGCATATCGCTTTCCTCTCTCCAACAATCCCTGCAACATGTTCATTACATTCTCATTGATGAGATGAGCTTCATAGGCCCCAAACTCCTTGCCAAAATTGACTTCCGTCTTCGTGAGGCCTTCCCTCACTTCAAATCTACCACTTTTGGTAACAGATCCATCATTCTCATTGGTGACCTTGGCCAACTACCCCCATCAATGATGTTCCACTCTATGTCGGTCACTCTTATAGAAAAACATGTGGTTTATCTTCACAACATGTATCACACTTACTACAATCTTCAGCAAGAAGGTTTGGATGATGCCCAAATTTATTTTCGATAGCTACTACTAAATATCAAAGATGGAATCCCACTCCTCCAAGACTGGAAAACACTTATCCAATGAACAAACTCCCAGATATCTAGCGCCGACATTGCACCTTTCCTTCTAGCTCCACATTTGTTCACAACAAATGACCTTGTCAACCAACACAATCTCAACATGTTGAAATCCCTCAATTCTCTAATAACACGATCCAATGTTGAGCTTACTAGGTTCAACTATTCAGAGGAACATGATGAAGAGCAACTAGAACAAATTATTCTCCTCTGTAAACAACAAAAGGTTATGCTCACCACAAATTTGTGGGTTGAAGTTGGCCTTGTGAATGGCTCCATTGGCACTATTGTCGACATTGTCTACGCCCCTTCTTTGTCTCCTCCAGCTCTTCCACTTTTTTGTAATTGACTTTAACAAATACAATGGCCCTCCTTGGAATCCACATTTCCCCACCCATGTCCCCGTACCCCCAATCTCAAGAGGAAACCGCAAACAACTTCCTTTAAAAATGGCTTGGGCACTTACAATCCACAAATCTCGGGCCTTACTTTACATAAAGCAACTGTGGATATAGGTTCTTCAGAATGACCAAGCCTTACTTTCACCGCAATGTCTAGAGTCCCCTCCTTAAAAGACCTGCACATTTCACCTCCCTTCTCTTTCGAACGCTACTCCGAATGTCCCTTTCCCGTCACCTCCTCAAAAGAAAGGAAGAGGTTCTTCAAAATCTTTAGTTCCCCGCTCCATAACATAACGTGCCCCTATCCTTTTCCCCCTCATACGCTAACATATTCATTCACGATAGCTTTCCCGTTCACTTCCTCTTGTTGTGATTTCATGCACGTAAGTATTCCTTGAAAAATAGCTTCTTGAATGAGATTTGCAAAATACATAGAGATGCAATAAAATATATCAGGCTTTACTTAACATATTTTCAATCTTTACTGTAGGTTTTTGGTCAGATCTTGGAGACTGTGGAGTTTATGGAGAAGTCACTTGCAAGACCTCGCAACAACGAAGTTTGACAACTTATTTACGAAATTTTTGTTTATATTCTATTTCGCAAGGCCCAAACTTTTCTTGCATATTTCATTGTTGCTTATATCCCACGTCAACGATGTAGTTGTAGTTGTCGACATGGAGGGTATTATGAGCAAAGTTTTTATACATACAATTGCTTAAACATATCCTATGTAAGTTTTCTTCCGCTTTGTAGGAAAATGTAAAGTAATTTTTAAAAAAATAAAATCGTCCTTCCCCTAGGATCGCTTACAACATCCACATCGCACGGTCCATCGCGTGATTGCTAATTTAATCACAACTAATTTTCAAATTAAGTTTGAAGAATTGCTTACATAATTTTTATTCATTTACAATGGCTTTTAAAATAATTATTGATTTACCCTCCACTATACAATCTATTTATCAACTCACCAGCAAACACTTTACATTGGCAAGAACAACATACAATTAAAAGTTTAAATAACAATATGTGTGATATTTCCTCTTTAAATATAGCTGAATTTCATTTTTACACCATCTGCAACTATGGTATGTGGTAGAAAATTTATACTTGAATTTGGATTTTCAAGCTCCCACCTGCTCTTCCAAAAAAAAAAAGAGGACCAACCTTAAGAGTAGAAGATAAAACGATCCCAAAAAAGGTGAAAATTAAGATGATTAACCAATTTTTTAATAATCATAGATGGACAAGAAATTTACTTGTAATCAATGCATATGTGATGCAAAAGCATGAAGAGTTCCATTCTCGCAAGGTTGTTTCCAGGGCACAATCTGGGGCCCGAACCAAATACATGATAAATCCCTGGTTTAGGCCTGGGACCCTATGATGTCACAATAATGAAGGAATTTATATATTAAAAAAGATAATAAAAATCGTAATATGTTTATTATACAGTAGAGTGTGGAATTTCTTTTTGAAAATGTTGTTTTGTCACCAATAAAATATACGAAAGAGCACGTGATATATATAAAATTTATAAAAATCTTGAGATTAATATCTATCTGCATTTTTAAATAAATATCTGTAACATGTTAGTATTAATATAAAATTTGTCAAACTAATAATATTATATATAAATATAAATGAAAGAAATTTAAAATCCTAACATATTATATGACATCAGATAATAAAACATTTATGGAAATTTTATGAGTTTACAATCAGTCTTAGTTTTTAAGATGTTTGTGTTACTATTATATTAAAAATTATATCAATATTAAAAAATTCAATAAATTTAGTAAAGATAAAAATAAAAATGTATATTAATTTATATATTAAAGATATGTTAGATTATTATTATTTTTTGTTTTTATCTAATAGATTTGTGTGTTTCTCATTTCTTACAATTTATTATTTTATTTATATGCAATATTAATTTCAAAACTTAAATTAAAAATCAGTATAATTACTTACATCCCATCTCTCTCGTGGTTGAATTCGAGAGGGTTTTCAAAATACCGAGGATCAACATGGTTGCTTCGCAACCAGATTATGACCTTCCACCCTTTTGGAAATATGTAACCTGATGACATGTAACATTTATTCTTTCATATTAACACTAAAATATAAAATTAGTATTCTCTGGAGCCAAAACCATAAGCTTATAATCATGCATGGAGATAACAGAATTATTACCATTGAAATCTATATCCCTTGCCACCTTGCGAAACATAAAGGATGATACATTGGCAAGCCTAATTACTTCATCAATCACCTGTATTATCGACAATAAAACCTATATTATAAATCATCTCATTTTCACTATTTTTAAGATAAAAGACTTTGAATACAACCTTTGAAGTATAAATCATGCTTTTAACATCTTCATAGGTCAGAAGCTTAGCCACTCCTTCATTCTCCCTAATGGGTATATTTTCCTCCTGAAATAAAAGAAAATGGTGAACAAATGTCATATATACATAAGGAAGCACAGTATGCATAAAGAAAAGAAAAGACCCAGGCAATGTATATATATCCCACCCTAAGTTTCTGGAGAACAGTGGGATACTTGGCCAAGTAATAAAGGGCCCAAGTGATTGAATTAGCTGTGGATGCATATCCTGCCAAGATTAGATTCACCATGTTATCCAAAATTTCCTCCTCGCTTAATTTATCACCATTGAAGTCTACTGAATCCATCAAATTCTGCAGGAAGTCCTCCTTAATGCTGCCCTTATTCATCCTTCTATCATGCATTTCAGACAATATTATTGCATTCAACTTCTTTCTACACTGCATATACACAATATTCCACAAAAATTTGACTGATTAATAATAACTTAAACAATTGTATACTCTTGAAAAAGTTAAAAACGATTTTCAGTATTAAAACCAAGAAAATGCACTTCGTATAAGAAAGAAAACTTAGAATTGAGCAAAGATGAAGTACGGATGGTGTTTGATGAAATGTATTTTTCTGGCTGCATAGAATATATTTAAACAAGCTTTCATTAGCTTGGTTTCTAGTAAGGATAAATAAGAATGGCTGCATAGAATATGAGAAAAGATTTTTGATATAATGCTATTGGGACACTCTTTTCCAATGCATTAATTCTAGGTTGGCCAGTTACAGCGTAAAAAACTTTACGTCACACAATTTTTGTTATGAAGACGACAAAATTTGAAAAATAGTGCTTGTTGTATGTGTTGGTTTTTTATTTTAATTTTGAGTAGGTGATGTTCAAGGACAATGTTTGCATCAATTTATTTATTTTTCGACTTTCACTTTTGATTATTCAGGATTATCCCAAACATGCACTGCAACTGCATTTACATTTTGACTATTTGCAATCTTGTTGTCTGGAAAATGTTCTAACGCATAGACATGTACAGAGGACATTAATCCCTATACTAGAAACATATGTCAATTAACACCCATAATTACCATAGCCTCTACATACCCAACAAAAAGGTTTGCCCTACCTGACTAGGCATTAGCTCATTCTTGGCTGTGGTCTATTCACTACAACATTTGACCTAAATTTATGTGCTGTTTGGATATTGAAATCGAAGGATTCGGAGGGTGAAAAAGGTTGAAATGCACTCTGAAACAGTTGGGTTGGAATTTCTACGTTGAAGTCTTCAACAAAAGTTCTATATTCAAACGTCGTTTTTGTTGTACTGTTGGGAATCTGATAGAACAAAGAACCTATCCAACTAAGTTCTGTGCTGGTGATTACTTGAAATGTTATAAAACATATATTGTACTATTTTCAGAGATATGGAGTAAAAGCTGCTGAAACTCTTCTCATAAAAATGTGGCTCAACTTATCCCAAATGAGCATGGAGGAGATTCATGACGTAAATATCTAAAGATCCAAAGAGATTTGAAGAAAACAAATCACGGTGTCCAAAGCTGAAATGGATGTTGTAAATAGTACCTTTAAAGCAGTGTGGAATGCAGTGCCTGGTAAGTTAATGGGCTGAGCTCTAAGTCCACCTAAAAGTCCTCTGTAAATATTTTGCATCTTCTTCAACAGTGGGGCACTTTGAAAGCTGAATAGTAGTCCACATATATTGCTGAATGTCACCTACAATAAAAAATAAGACATGAACAGATCATTTAGGTTGTGGAGGTTATGGTAAAATTTAATCTCAAGAACATGAGTTCGGGGGGCCTCATAAGACAATTTGCATGTATAAGGAGCTCTAGATATTCAATCCACACACATCTTCATCTTGATGAAGAACATTTAACTGTATAATATAGTTATCTGTATAAGGAGCTACAAGAATACAGTTCATACACATCTTCATCCTTGGAGTCGAAACACTAAACATGATCTAACCACAAGGCTGTAATGGCTGCATAAGCAAAGGCAACTGAGGCTGCAAACAAGGGACAGCTAGCGTGGTCTAACCACGGCTTTATGGCTGCATTATAAACAAAGGCAACTGAGGCCACAAACAAGGGACACCTAATGTGGTCTAACCACAGGGCTGTGTGGCTGCATAAGCAAAGGCAACTGAGGCCGCAAATAAGGGACACCTAACGTAGTCGAACCACATGGCTGTATGGCTGCATAAGCAAAGGAAACTAAAGCCGGAAACAAGGGACACCTAATGTGGTCTAACCACAGGGCTGTGTGGCTGCATAAGCAAAGGCAACTGAGGTAGCAAACAAGGGACACTTATGTCTCGGATCCATCTGATAAAATTTCTAGCCCAAGTGTTCAGAAACATTTTTCCTATCAACTTAACTTACAATATTGCTTAAAAATCAAGCTGGGTATCCTTCAAATTTCGATCAGACACAGGGAAGAATGTCATTAACAGAGAAGGATATATATATATATATATATATATATATATATATATATTTATACCTCGTTGGCTTCATCAGCAGCGATGATTGTTCCTTTGAGAGCCCAGCTGTTAAAGGCGGCTTTGAAAGAAGGCTGTAATGTGACAAAGATTCTTTTTAATGACTCTGGACTATTAATGGCTTCCATCAGATACCTCCTTATACGTTTGTGCTGCATGCCTTCCACCATGGCAATTGAATTTGTCCCCATCAGCTGAGGGGAAGGCCAGCCAGCAATTAAACTGCCATCCTCTGTTCCTCCTCCTGTCACAAATCTGTTGGCTTCTGGAGAACATGCTATAATAGTAGGTGAGCCAAATAAATGGGTTCTATAAACCCCAGTGTCTCCATATCTGCAATACAAAACAATAATATATGATTAACAATATACACAGTTTTCAAACACCTTATCATAGTTTTCAAACATTTGGGCTTATGAATATTAGTAGTTGGTTATTCTTGTTTTCTGGGCATCCAAACAATACCCCTCAGGATTGAAACCTATACCTCCTCTATGGACTAGAGGTTCCACCCAGACAGATTGATTCCAGAAAACGAATATTACATAATTAATATAACTGTTATGATATTTATTTGATTCATCTGGCACCCTGTCATTAGAAGTCCTGTTAGGGATTCAATCACTTCCAAATAAATATTCACCAACAGATAAATAAGAAAAGAGAACAATTAATTACTTGGCCCTTTTTTTCCAAATGAAATCGTCAGGTTTGCCAATGAACTTGAAACACCATAAGAAGTCCAATAACTCTCCAATGACGGGCCATCCCATATGACCAGGAGGAAGCTTTTTCCCTTTTTGGATGTTAAATGTGGGTGACAGTATCTCCATTCATTGAAGGATTTGAGTATCCATCTGATTAGTGGAAGCAGACACAGTCCAAGTCCTACAGCCCACATTATATCCACAAATGCTTTTGAGAGAAATATTTTGACAGAGGCTCTAACTGGGCTTTTGGTGATTAGGGTTACAGCTATAGTTGGTTTTATAAAATGGTGTGGCTTTGTCTAGTTTGGATACCTATTTCACTATTATAATCAAAAACTGTTTGAGTGAAGAGATGCCGATGTACTTGAATTTTTCTATAGAATTAGATCGGAATACTATCATTTTTTTTTGTTTTATCAACAAAAAAATGAAGAGAAGAAAACAGAGAATAATACAGACCGCACTCTTAAAGGGTATCAACAACTCTATGTTATTAGCTTTTGTATATTTATGCGGGCAACTATTCGTCATCATTCGAATGCCCTATAAATCTCCTGTATCTACCAATCTGTTGCTCACTGTCTGTAATTACAGCATCTTTAGAGTCTATCACAAATGGCACTACCTACCAACCTCTTTTCTATAATTAGCTTGTCATCTATTGGGCATCCTCGTCATCTTTTGGCACAATCTGGAGCAGTGTCTATTTAAAGCATCTATGCAAATTTCTTGTCTTTTTGTTGACAGGGTGATTGTGCAGGAAGTGCCAGAATTTGGTTAAGGAAAACTAGATCATAAAATTACCTTGTTGCGCGTTGATAATGAATGGAGGTAATGTCACATATATAGGTAACATCAGCTTACTTCTTGTCATACAGGATGGCCTAGTGCTGGATTTTGCAAGGCGTTTAGACGTTGTTTTTAGTCATTCTAGATGTCAAAATACATCCATTTTTGAAATATGACCATCATGATTGAGAGATAAGTATATAATTTAAATGTCAAATGACATTTATATTCAAAATATGACATATATATGAAAGTTAATAAATTAAATATTACATAGACACTACACATTATAAATTTGTGAGATTCATGACAAATATAACATAAATGAAAATAGAAATTTTGGAATGTAAATAAAATAAAAATAATAGAATTATCTTAATATTCTATTGATAAAATAGAAACATCTATTGATTTTGATTTTTAATTGTTTAACTTTATTTTATTGATTTTGATTTGTAATTAGTTTTTTAATTTTTTATTTCTTTGATTTTTTATAAATAAAGATTGGATAATAGACTAGATTCATTGGATTTGGCATTTTGTGAGGAAGGTTAAATTTGGAGATCGACCTTGCAACTTGCACTGATCAAATTTGAAAGGCTCCCTATATTTTAATTTGAAGGGCTAGGTTAAGCTTGACCCTTGATTAAATAATATGTTGCCCTTTAATTAAAAAAATAAAATATTAATTACCTTTCAATATATATTTGATTATTTTATATAAAATAAATATGAAAAAAGTAAAAATTATTAAATATTGAAAAATCAACTAAAAATCTTGAAAGGTAGTTAAATTAAATAATCAAGATTCAAAAAAGTAATTAACTTTATATAAAATAAATAATATGATGAAAGTAAAAATAATTAAATATCTAAAAATCAAGTAACAATCTTGAAAGGTAATTAAATTCAATAATCAATATTCAAAAAGTAATTAACTTGCATTACTCAAATGAAGAGGTCTCTAATATTTCATTCTTTTCCATTCCTCTTATACCTCGTTCCAATCTACTATATCCAAATTTTGAGGTGCAGAAAGAGATAAAAACAATAACGTGTCTAATGTATCCAAACAAAGTCTTCTTTGGATGTGCTTTATGTAGATTCACAACAAAACTTATATTGTGCTTCTAATATATTTTCCAATCTTAAATTTTATTCAAGGCTATAAATAAAATTTCATTTGGCAGTCAATGACAAATTGTTGGTATAAAAAATATAATATTCCAAAAAGAAACAAACTCTTTGTTAATTGAGAATAAGATTTGTTAGAAAATTTAGAGCGATCAAAGAAATTGTAATTTTGTAAAAATTAAATGTAGTTTAATATTACGTACCTTAATCTATCTCGAATACAATAGTAGTTTAGAGCATGGAGGAATCCTTAAATAATCCACCTATCCATTGATTACACAATACTAAAGTTGTTAACTTAGAAGCATAACAATTAACATTATTATCTTAACAACAATTTGAATACAAAATTCAAAGAAACAACTAATATTTAAGAAGCCAAGTTCTCAAATAAAAAAAAGGATTTGACATAAAATCCCCAAATTGATTTAGTGACTAGAAAAATCTAAAAAACTAATTTATTGCTCTTATGAAAATAGAAACATTCAACTAATTGCTTATTTAGTGGTGATTCATCTTCTCCCTAGATTTTGTGAATGATTTGCCTAAATTGAGAGTAGATTTGTTTTAATAGAGAAAATTGAAAGTAAGTATGAGTTATGCACCACTACATTAATTATTCATTTAATAAGTAATTTATTAAAATGAATTCAATACTTATAAAAATTAACATAGCGTTCAACATTTATATGACAAGTGATTTTTTTAGCTAGCCCTTCTATTGAAAAATTAACATAAGTGACCACATTTCAGGTGTAATTTTAAATTTTAAATTTCTTTTGCAGTGTAAATTTTTAAGCACCCTTCTATGACAAGTTGAAATACATTTGAAGGGCATTGATAACTTCAAATTTGATCCTTGCTTGCAAGCGTGGAAGTTGGAAGTTAGAAACAGAACTCATTTATTATAGAATTGCAAGTTTGCACCACTGATTATGAGTCACTCATTTCTATCATTTTCTTCAATAATTGTTTAAAATTATAATTTGAAATTTTGTTTTAATATTTTATAAACTTTAATGATATTTATGGATCTTCAAATTGATTACTGCAACATTAATTTTTATGGGAAAAAAATAAATATGTGAAAAAATATGAAATTGATTAGTCCAATCTATTATCCATAATTAAATAAAAGACATAACTATGAAACTATATTACAAAAACAACAACATACACATAAAATTTAACTCAATTTATGTATTTTATAATAGATATTATAAAAACAAATTTAGCATGTGTATTGAATTTCAAACTCAAATGACAGCCATATAATTTTCTATACCATGAAACATATTTACTGTGACACGTATCATTGAATGTCAAAATCCAACAAAGTGTCCCATGATTGGAGAGTTTCTTATGGTATTTCAAGTTTGTTTTGACCCTTGATGAGTTTAAATGGAATCAGCACTTTGAGAGTTGTAGTAAACTTTAAATCTTATAAGAAAATTACCACCTAGCATTTCCATCAATATAGACATTAGAGTAAATTTGAAATTTGAAAAAAGCCTCTTAAATTTTTTTAAAAGGGTGGTGTCTCCTATTTATAATTAAAAGTATTAACTTATTCCTAACTACATGGCTTAATAGGCCTTACATCAAGGGTGTTACATCCCTGGCAACCTCGGCACTGTGCTAGGGTGCCTAATGGGTAGGGCACAAAAATATGTTTTCACAGTTGACTTTTTTCAGGAAGCTAGGTCAGCACTCGCCTAGTCTCGAAATAATAAATAACCACAGGTCCACCATTCTTTATCATATCTATACAAACAGTAAATTCATTAGAGGTAATCAAATATGAAAGACAGATTGTAGAATCCGAAAACTCGGAATCGTGTAGATCTAATCATTTCAAGTGACACAAATTTATGTGAGTCCAAAGAGCAGTCTCCTGCAAGACAAAGTTACAACACAAAAATTTGGTGTCTACAATTATTACAAATTTAAATTTTTTGAAAGTTTACAAACAATAGTCTATAAAAATTTGGTGTCTACATAGCACGTAAATTCAAACTCCACATGAGGTCTTTGAGTCATGCCAAGTTTGAGGGCAAAATAAACGTGAGACTTTATCGAGTCTTTTTAGATTATCACTACAACTAGAGTTGAAATTTAGAGAGTACAATTGTATTTAAATAATATATATTAAGTATAACATTTAATAATGTTTCTCTACTAATTTTTAAATAAATGTTTTTAATAGATATTTCATACGAAAATAACCTCTTCCTACAGCATACAACGAATAAAAAAGGTATTTAGTTTTTAACAGTTCTTATTTTCCTCACAAAACAAATAATTTTCAATAGTAAGTTTCATAATATAATTGATAGTTTTGTTATGGTGAAGGCAAGAAAGAAGCCTTTATAGCTTTAATTGTATGTGTTAAAAATTATACTATAATTGTTTTTAAAAAAATGAATAGGCGGGGTCACTTTGTCCCGGGGAGGGGGCATATGCTCCAAGTCTTGCTAGGGCTATCCAAAACCTTAATTCAGCCCCCCTTACGTTGTATCAACCAATAAAAGTATTAGGAAAAATTCTCATGAAACCTCTATATTTTTTTCCAAATAAATACTCATTTTTTCTCTATAAATACTCTCCATATGTTTATGTGGTTTTTAATCTTAAATTTAAAGACATCTAATACTTTTAACATTAACTTTGAGTTAAATGCTTCAAACATTTAATCTCTCTTTGAACAACTCAAGGCATTTGGGATTTGTACATCATGGCTTTTGACTTATCTTTCAACTCAAGTAAACTCTCCTTCAATTCTTATGGATGATAATAATCATACTACCATATCTATTTTAAATAAATCTATGTAAAATATGTGAGAGGTATCATTTGAGGCACCTATATTGGATTTGAGACATAAATGGAATAGACACCTCAAAAATGATACCTCTCAACATATTTTACATAGATTTATTTAAAATAGGTATGCTAGTTATATATTATTTATTTATATAAATAGTATACTATATAATTATATCTAATATATTATAATAAATTAATATATAATAAATATTTAAATTAATATAATTCTATTAAATGGGTATATTGTACCATCTTACGATATTGAAACTTTACTTACATTATGTGGTATTTTATCAATGTTGAATGAGATTGATGTTTTGAGGAAGTATGTGCAAGAGCAATCCATCTACATTACTGATTTCATATGACTAAGAAAATATGTATGCATGAGTCTAGATATTCTATATTTGTCGATGGAAATTTTCGAGGACCATTTTTTTAAAGCTTGAATACATTAACCGGCCTTAAGAATCCAAGATGCTACTTAAAATTTAATATAAATGATCATCTGTGTATAACAATTCATGGGAAAGAGATACCACTTCACACTTTTCAGAGAAGAATAGATTGGTTGGATCATAGTTAGAATAAGTATAAGTGACACACAATTCATATGAAGCAGTATTATGTGACACACAAAATAAATTGAAAAATATTTCTCAATCTTTATCTACAAATATTTGTGAATGATTTAAAAAGATAAATTACTTGAAGCAATGGGAGTTGTCAATCCATTCTTTTGAAAAAAGTCATGCGTGTTACTTGAAATGTCTATTAGTAATTTATCTATAAAATATATGAATAGTCTAATGGAATATTCTAGTAAGCGTGAAGAGATAAACAATGTTGTAGTTGAAGGTATTTTGCAAAAGAATTTACTAAGTTCTCAGTCACAACATTTTGCTCTTATTATGCTAGAGAAATTTCATTTTCTAGATGAGCCAACAGAAAATGGTTCCATTAAAAGGCTTTAGAAAAATCTTTATTCAAGCAATATTTTGTGAGGTGATTTCAACGAGTATTTTTTACTATATGAACTGTAACACCTGCAAAAACGACGTTCTAGGAACACGCTAAAACCTAACACTTATCCCAAAAATTGTGACTAATTTGTTTTTTTAGCCAAAGGTAAAAGAGGTTACAAGGGTGTTAACCCTTAGGGTACATTAAATTAACTTACACCACTAAACTCAACTTTACGATTGCTAGGCCAGGTCTAGTTAAATGATTAAATATTAAAATTACTTTACCTCTAAGGTTGATTAATTAAAAGTCAACTAGGAAGGTGCCATAGTTTAATTTACTTGGTTAATTGTTTTCTCTTCTTTAGTTGATGTTAAATCCTAATATGGTTAACCTCATGCTTAATTAATTTAGTTTCATTATCCTAATAGCTTAAGGTCCTTTTATTTAATTCCTAAAACATACTAAGAACTAATAAAGACTTTGCACCCCAAGGCAATTAAATGGCCCCATTCACCCATCTACACATACCCTTAAGGATTAATTTAAAACATTTAAAATACATTTCTACCAAACAAAAGTAGGGTTAATCCTCCACCCTTAGATCAAAACAATCTTGGCCACTAGATCCTAGGGTTCCAAACTAACCCTAAAAATCCTTAAGCATTCTTATTAAAACCTTTCCTTTATTCTATTCTCCTCATTTGGTCTATTTTCTTTTGTTAAAATTGCAGGTTGGAGAGGAGGAAGCCATGGGAGCAAGAGAGGAAGAACTATGGAGGATTCTACAAGGAGATCAAGCTTAGATTAGTTTAGATTATATTTTTATTGTTGTTATTACTTCCATTCAAGGATTGGGAGGGGTTTTCCTTTACCAATCTGGTTTTGGTTCAAGTTATGTGTATTTGGGTTCTCTATTTGGGGAAAACCCTACCCCCATTAATATAAATGAGAATGAGTGCTTTTAATTTTCTATTTGAAGATTTTATTGTTTAGAACCATAAGATTTTTCCATTGTTTGATTTTTGGAGGTGTCCTTACACAATTTACATGCTTAAAATTTTAGTTATTACAAGTTAGAGATTACACAGCGTGGATCTGAGAAGTTCTGCCATAAGTGATAGAACCATTGCTTAGAGTAGGTTAGCAATCCAGGGACCGCCGCCTACCTGGGTGACAAACCATGAACCACCGCCCTACAAAGCAGTAGTTTTGAAACCACTTTGTCTTTCCGAGCGGCGGTTATGAGACCGCCGCTCTAGCACAGGGGTGGCGGTCCTGTTTCTTAGAAACATAACCTAAAATTCCAAGTTTTCTCAAAAACAAAAGTTACTAAAAGGTACTAAAATGCATTATGAGCTTAATTTTATACACCTAAGGTTTCCAGTTGTAATATTTAGTTCCATTTGTTCATTTCTTAGTTAAAATTACTCATTTAAAACATTTTTAAATCCAATAGTAGCAATAACAACTACAAGATCTATTCCATTTTGTTCAACTAAATTTCTTTCAATTCCAAGAGTAAAAAGGATCTAAATCTACTTCTAATATTGTTATTTTCTTAATACAAAATGCAACAATTCCCTATCTCAAATTTGTTGTCTCTTTCATTTTCACTACAACTCATATATCCAAAATAACTACAACAACTTTGTTATACATTCAAGTTTACTATGCATACATTTTTAACATCTTACAACTTCTATATTTCTTCTTTCTCTTTTACCATAATACAATTTCACAATGAAAGTAAACTTTCTTTTCCCATTGAGCATAACTCATTTCTTTTAAAACAAAGAACTTCCTTTCTCACAATACAACCAAAACTTCAAATAAAGAGAATTACTTTCTTTTCTATTTCACAAAACTAACTTTACAACACAAATTTTCTTTTTTTTTTCTTTCAACATACAATACAACTTTAATAACAAATATTTGAATGCAACTTTCCTTCACAAGATCAATACAATGTCCTCCACTTGAAGTGGGAAATCATACAAGAATATAAGTAAAATAATGGAATACAATATTACAAATTCCTCCACCTTAAGTGGGAATAACAATAAGAAGGTTTTATCACAAGGGAAAGTTCTTAAGGACTCCAACAAAGCTCAAGCTTCACATCACCAACAAGAGAGCTCCATCATGTTTCATTTTGATCACAACAAAAAAGGGGGAGAGGCAACACTCTCCACCCAACCAAAATATCCAATGAGGAGGAAAAGCCATTTTCCTCATTGGCCCTCAAGCCCCAACCACATTACAATGAGAAGTGATTCCAACATATGACAACAATAAGATTCCACATCACAAACCAAGTATTTCACAACCATTCCAAACACACTCAACTCAAATTACAACACAAGAAGGAAGAAAAACAAAATAAACAAGGCTTAAAAATGAAAGCCAAAGGAGCAAAAACCTATGGGGAAGCCACTTATGCCTCCCAATGGGAAATGGGTTCCCACCTTAAAACCTCCAATGCATATCTCAAATCCTCTACATACTCTTATGCCTCTCTTAAGTACCTCTTATGCCTCCCTCATACTCTTATGCCTCCCTCATACAAGAACAAGTAAGAAATGCAAGCATTCCTTGTCCAAGGTGGGGCACCTAACCTAAACTCCCTCCAAAACATAAAATAACTCTTATGCCTCCCTACATGAATTCTCCCCATAGTCCCCTCCTACACCACACTTAGGAAATCTACCCAAGCACCCAACAAGCATTCCAAAACACTCAAAAATAACAAGCACATATACACAAATAAAGGAAAACATAAGCAAGAGTAAAGCTCCTACCTTTCCATAGTAGAGCTTGTTCCAAGAGTCAATCTCCAAGCTCCTTCAAACCCAAGCAATCACCAACAAGCTCCCACAAAGACCACAAGCTCTCCAAAATCCTCTAACTCCCAAAAATGCAAGAGCACAAAATAATGAAGTAACCCCAAACAAGCAAAAAATAACTTCAATAAATAGAAAAGGGAGAGAGGAGGATGATGTGGCTCCAAGTAGGATGCCACCTCATTTCCTCTCCACTCCACATCACCCTAGTCAACCCCATACTCCAAAGCACAATTAATAAGTGGTTGAAGAAATGACATTTTACTTACACACACAATCTAAGCCCACACCCCCTAAGGACAAAATTAATTACAAGAAAGAAAGTGCAATAAACATTTTACCTTTTTATCTTCCCAAAACACCTAATGGGGTCTAATTTTGACCCCCAACCCATAGGTAGGGTTGGTATAGAAATTTAAGAGGTGTGGGACAAGTTTAACTTGTCCCACAAGCCTCCAAAATTGACCCTTAAAGCCAAATTCGAATTTCCATGAAGGGGTAGAGTGTACAACACTCAAGATCCCCAAGCACTCAACTTACAACACAAAATCCAAGAGAAATCTACTCTAATAAATGAATTCCTTTGGTCACATCTATAATTAGTTTAGAACAAGATTAAATTAGCTTTAATTAAGACACTACAACCCATTAATAATAAAGGGGAAAATACATACACCAAATTCCAAATAATTAATACAATGAATTACATCACTAAAATCACATACTAACATCAATTAAAGGAAAACTAAATAAAAGACAATACATAACCCCTTGGTCACAATTTCCCCTAACAATAATTCAAACACACACACAAATACATGTTGTCATGGTGACCCTTGTTGAATTCACCTAGAATTCCAATGTGGTTGGTCTCCAATCCCCCGATGTTTGTTGTGAATATATTTACCTGCAAAACACATAATACCTCCTTCGGCCTCATGGCCGCATTAAAACATCTAAAATAAAATGTGTAATATAAATCCACAATCATCTATATATGCATCAAATCATCATCTAGGAAATTACGATATCATTTACAATTTCTAACAACATCTCTATTTTTACATTTCATCCATGTCAAAATGATCACAACATTAGTTCAATTATCAAGGCCTACTCAGTGTGACAAAAATATCACATGTCATAAATATACATATAATCATGTCGACAACATATAAAAATAATATAAAATGTCTCTAATAATCCAAACGCATCATATATGAATCAAATCAACAACAGTCCAATATCTCTAACATTTAACATCATGCTAAATCAAAAAGTTACAATAATATCTATAAGTATAGTCGATAAAGATTTAAAATAATAACAAAAGGTGTCGAAGGGAAGTGGGCACTACATCCCCCTCCCCTTAGACTCAACTTCCTCCTGGAAGTCACTGGAACAGGTGTGGAAACTAAACTCGTAGCAATGTAGCATCCTCCCATGTAGCTGCAGTCTCATCATATCTATCCCACTGGACCCGAACCTAGTCAATCTCTTTGCCTCGAAGGCCCAGGGTCCTGCACTCTATATTGCAAACAAGCTCTACCATCACCTACCCTTGATCCTGCACCTACAATGTGGTCCAATCTAATACGTGAGAAGGATCAGAAATATATCTCCTAAGCACAGAAACATGAAACACATCATGGACGCGAGACAAGCTAGGTGGCAATGCTAGACGATAGGCCAAGGGACCGATGCGCTCCAAGATCTCAAAGGGGCCCACAAATCTAAGAGCTAATGTAGAACCTTTTCCATAACAGAGATAGGGCTCTTATGTGGCTTGACACAAAGAAACACCTTCGTTCCCACCTCATAACTATGATTTGTCCTATGCTGATCTGCATACTTCTTCGCCTCGTCCCGTGCCTCCCGCAACCTATGTCTCGATCAAAAACCCGCTTTGCTCCATATCCTGCAATAAGGCTGGCCCAAGAGAAACACTATCCTC
This sequence comes from Taxus wallichiana var. yunnanensis, assembly GCA_018340775.1. Taxonomy (NCBI): domain Eukaryota; kingdom Viridiplantae; phylum Streptophyta; class Pinopsida; order Cupressales; family Taxaceae; genus Taxus; species Taxus wallichiana. The sequence goes on from CM031236.1 coordinate 645,855,847, forward strand.
TATCATGTCCTAACTCGGAGGGTGTCATGCACTCTCTACCAGGATAATGCCCGAAAAGAGCCATGCCTATTGAACTCTAGAAACTATTATTATAGGCAAACTCCACCAAGTACAAATACTCCTCCCATCTTGACTGATGATCCATAACATACATCCTAAGCATGTCCTCCAGGATCTGATTCACCCACTCAATCTGTCCATCTATCTCAGGGTGATATGTTGTGCTAAAATTGATCTTCATCCCGAGAGCATGCTGCATGGTGGTCCAAAAGTGGGAAGTGTACAAAGGATCATGGTCGCAAATGATCTTCCGTGGAATCCCATTTAATCTGACAATCTCATCAAGATATACCCGTGCCACTGCACTAGCTGTGTAGGTGGTCTTCACTGGAGAAAAATGAGCCACTTTCATCAATTTATCCACCGTGACCATGATGGCGTCATGGTGGTATCTCGATGTCGTAGCCCAACAATGAAGTCCATGGAAATGGTGTCCCATTTCCACTCTAGTATAGCATGAGGAAAGAGAAGGCCAGCTGGATGTTGATGCTTGGCCTTCACCCTCTGACACTCTAAGCAGCAGTGACACAAATTGAGCCACGTCTCTCCGAAGTCCTCTCTAATGGTACAACTATCTCAAAGTAGCGTGCATCTTCTTCACCCCAGGATGGGCTGAATAAGGTGCACGATGAGCCTCTGTCAAAATGTCATGTCTCAAGCCTCCATTTCTAGGAACATATATTTGACCTCTGGGTCTGAGAAGACCATCTACCTCTAAAGAAAAACCACCAAACCTCCCTTCAGGGGGTCTCTGAGACTCAATCTTTGTTCTAGCTGCAAGATAGAAGCTATCGTGGGGAAGCTGTTGTAATATCCTACTCTACAAATTTATGCCTAATAAAGTGGCCATAACCACGTGTCTCTGTCTACTCAAGGCGTCTACAACCACGTTCTCCTTCCCCTTCACATGATCTATCTCCATATCATACTCACAAAGCAACTCCATCCAACGCCGATGGCGTGCGTTGAGATTGGGATGCGTGAAGAGGTGGTGAAGACTCAAGTGATCAGTCCTAAGTGTAAATCTCCGACCAAGAAGGAAGTGTCTCCACCACACCAAGGCGTGCACAATCTGCTGCAAGCTCAAGATCATGAGTCGGATAATTGAGCTCATAATCCTTGAGTTTGCAAGACTCAAAAGCAACTACTCTTCCCTCTTGCATCAACACACCTCCAAGTCCTGCCAAAGAAGCATCTCAGCAAATGTAGTACTCGCCCGAGGATCTCGAAATCTAGCTAGAATAGGTGTTGTCGTGAGACATTCCTTCGATATCCCGAAGCCTTCTCACATCCGTCTCGACCATACAAACTTCTTCTCTTTCCATAAAATAGTAGTTTTTTTAGTAGTTCGGGAATAAAGTGAACAAACTAAATCAATGAACACTTTCAAATAAGCAGCTTATGGGTAAGGGGTATCTACACCATCAAAATCACTTAAGGCAAAATTTTGGTCTCAACTATTTGACCCTCCATGTCGGTAGTCTCAAGCCTTGCACTCAACAAGGCTTGATTCTCGAAATGGGCTCATTGAAAGCCATACATCAACACCAATAAACCAAGGCCCTTCAACATAAACATATTTTTTTGTTTGGTCTTCTTAATATTTTTTATTAAATATTAATACATATTTTATTATGATGCCAAGTAAAATATATCTTTTCAATATTTTTTGAAATTGCTTTTAACATTCTAAAACCCATATCCATCCAATTGAATCGGTGAGCATATTATTACGCCGAAGGTGTTCCCCTATGGGAAAGGCCCTGCGGACGTTTCTACGACTATCTTAATTTTGACGGTTTGATGGCCGTCTGGAAGTTTGTTCTTTTTCACCTATTTTTAATAGTTATTTTATTATTTTTCGCCTATTTTTAATAATGTTTTTTTGGGTGCATGTTGAATGGAGCGGCTATTTTTAAGTCATTTTTGTTTTTTGCAGCTAGCCTATTTTTAACAGTCGTTTTTGTTTTTGTGGGGGCTATTTTTAAGAGTGTTTTTTCTTGCTTGCTGAATGAGGGTTTGTGTGACAGATTTTTGTGTATAAGTAGAAGAGGTGTGGGTTTGCAATTTCACAAGATTCATTACAGTGCTGAGGATTTCGGGTTTGCAATTTCACAGGTGGGTTTGCAATTTCACAGATTTATTACAGTGCTGAGGATTTCGGGTTTGCAATTTCACAGGATTTATTACAGTGCTGAGGATTTCGGGTTTGCAATTTCACAGGTATTTATTACTCTGTTCTCATCAATTTGCTTATGGCTATTCTTTGTGCAATTACGTCTAATTCCCAAGTCATTAGAATTGTTTACCCTGTAACAAGTAGTGCATATACCCTGCTATTCCACCCTCCAACCACTCAATGGAAACAATTCCAGAATGAAACATGATTTCTTTTGTATCATTTTCCTATTAGATTAAACATATTTATATGACTCTACTATGAGCCCTACAGTTGTTTTCAATAATACCAAACTTTCATTACCTAGATTACATGGAGCCTGGTCTATTCTCCAGCTGTTGTAAAAATTATCATCAATTTATTGATAGATTGGTAGTGAGTGTTGAAGAATACATCAATTCACATCTTTCGTTTATTGCTAGGTTACTGATTGATGCTGCTATATGATAAAAATGCCTTAATCAGAATAAAATTAGACATTATTTTTTGTCGCTTTATTTCAAATAAACCCACTTATAGGCCTATGGTTCTTTTCATTACCGCCCAAGTTTCATTGAGCTGGGACATAATGAGCCTGGTTCATTCTCCAGCAGCTGTGCATATACCCTGCTATTCCACCCTCCAACCGCAAGTGTATATACCCCACCAGAGAATGTTATCACAGTTGAGGATAAGCAGTAGAAGTTGGTTCAGTCTAATTTTAAAAAGATCTAAAATAAGCCTGGTCCTGTTCTATACCCACCAAGAGAGTTAGCTTCACCTGACTAGGTATCAGCTCAGAGCTTGTGTTAGATTTGAGATACTTCTTCAATTAGAACAAGTACAACAATAGGGCTTATAAAAGAGTACTAAAAGTGGATTTGGTCTAACAGAAAAATGGATCCAAAAGAAAATTCATGGCATTCTATACCAAGTTACAGCTCAATGGAAACAATTCCTTTGTCAGAATGAAACATGATTTCTTTTGTATCATTTTCCTATTAGATTAAACATATTTATATGACTCTACTATGAGCCCTACAGTTGTTTTCAATAATACCAAACTTTCATTACCTAGATTATAGGGAGCCTGGTCTATTCTCCAGCTGTTGTAAAAATTATCATCAATTTATTGATAGATTGGTAGTGAGTGTTGAAGAATACATCAATTCACATCTTTGGTTTATTGCTAGGTTACTGATTGATGCTGCTATATGATAAAAATGCCTTAATCAGAATAAAATTAGGCATTATTTTTTGTCGCTTTATTTCAAATAAACCCACTTATAGGCCTATGGTTCTTTTCATTACCGCCCAAGTTTCATTGAGCTGGGACATAATGAGCCTGGTTCATTCTCCAGCAGCTGTGATAATGACCATCAATTCATGGATCAGTTGGTTGTGCGCGTTAAAGAATACATTAAATTACATCCCTGGTTTATTGCTAGGTTACTGACTAATCCTGCCATGTGATGACAACTTCTGTCAGAATGAAACCGTGATTCTTTTATGTCATTTTCTATTAGATTAAACCCACATATATCACTCTTCTATGAGCCCTTTGGTTGTTTTCATTAATACCCAAAATTCATTGACCTAGAGCATATTGAGCCTGGTTTATTTCCTGCAGGCTGCATCAATCCTCTTCAAAATGTGGATACATTGGCTGCATCAAATAATACAACAAATCCCATCATTGGTTATTTGCTAGGTTACTGACTAATGCTCTTTTGTGAAAGCAACTCCTCTGTCAGAATGGAATTGGGATTCTTTTGGATCCATTTTCCTATTACACTAAAACCACATAAACAAGTCTACTGTAAAGTGTAAACCCTCTGGTTGATTTCAATAAAGATGTATATCAAGTCCAACAATTGAACTGATGCTTGGTAGGGCAGACACTCTTGTTGGGTATAGAATGAAAACCTGGATACCTCTGGACCCATTTTAATAGCAGCCGAAACCCACTTTTACTATAAGATCTATGGTTTTTCTTGTTGATGAAATATATCAAGTCTACTACGAGCTCTGAGCTGATACCTAAGCAGGCAGGGATAACCCTCTTGCTGGGTATAAACCAGGGTTCTTTTGGAACCATATTTTTTATTACATTAAACAGATCACCATCAGGATATAATCGAACCAGGACCGCTTTTCCCTTTTATCTACATAGAAATCTTCATCCCTATTTCTTATGATACCCCTAATCACAATTATGTATGGAACCATTTTCGCATTTCCGTATAAGGTAGAACAAGTATCATATATTATTTGGGTGGGAATAATCTAAACCAAAGAGGGTTTTTTTAGCGTACTTTAAAAATGGAATAGAATCAAAACCTATCGTCCTCCCTACAATATCAATGTTCCTCATATATATATTTTTTAACAAAATGTCTTTAAAAATAAAGTAAAACCAAGCCTTATCATACAAAATCGATACCTGAAATTGCCTTGCCAGGCACCCTGGTTTGGTGTTTTGGTGTGGACTTACATTTACAAGATAATTGATCGAGTTCTGAGTCCTGCCACATCAATATATATATATCTAGCAATATCCTTTCAAACAGACCACATTTCAAGAAATATCCACATCAATTAAATCATGGCATTCCAAGAGACCACATTTCATTGAGGCATCCTTTCAAACAGTTTCAAGGCCTCATCCACAACTCCATTATGCGAATATCCAACAAACCCAACGAATTCCATGACACGTTATCCTCATATTCTTGTCTGCCTATTGGCAACATTGAACAAGGTTTGTATTCTAGGGGTTGTGGCCATGTCTACTGATACCTCAATTATCTTGTTTGCCTCCATGTTATGTTTGTCAAAGTTCAAATAAGAGGACTTAGGATAGTTTCTTTATTTATCTATTTTTATGTTGCAGTGACCACTACTTAGAAGAGATGAAATTATAGTTACCAGTATTTATATTTCACTTTGATATTTTTGATTTCTGGGATAAATGATTATTATGTTTTACTCCATAAAAATATTGTGGCCATTCAGCTGACTTACTGGTCCAAGCTCCACTGAGCACCATGGCAATCCATCAATACTCATGTCATTTTGTTGTCTTCCCCTAATTTAGTTGTCTTTGCTAGCATCTTTATCACCTCTGTACTTGAATCTTAAACATATCCCAGTACTTATCTTCTACACACCGCATAACTAAATTCCTAATAATTTTGTAGAACCAGCTTTGCATGTTCTTTGGTCCATTAATGGCTAGGAAATTCTACAAACTATACAGATGGCCTGCATATAAGTTTCTGGGTGATTGACAGCGGACACATCTGGAATAAGAACTACTTGATAAATTTCTTGAGCTGTCAAGGGCTGAGAAATGGAAGGCTGCAGGTACCAAGATTTGATGTCTATTGGATTGGGATCCATAAGACCATCTGTTGGACCCAAATCCAGGCCATTCAGGAGCCCTGCCCATTGCATTGTAAGATTCAGAAACTGCAGCTTGTAGCTTAATTCCATGGCATGTGACCTCAGCAAAGAATTCTCCTCTTCCAGCTTCATTTACTTGTGGGAAACAATGTTGAATTATGTGAGAATATTATTGTTTTCTGCTCTGAGATTAGCTGCTTCAGCTCTCAGTTCATCCAAACGCTGCTACTTTCTCATCCTGGATCTCCTTGCAGATTCTCTATTGGATATCATTCTCTTCTGCTTCCTCTCATCAATGATTTGATGTGGGTCTTCCTCGAGCCTGAATTTTGAAGCTGCATCACATGACCACAAGAAGAATTTGTGGAATTTGTGCAGGCATTCATGCCCATCATTGAATTAGGCATAATAAAAATTGATGGAGGAGCCATGGTATTAACTAGCTGCAAAAAAACCAGAGACCTGAATTAGCAGTAAATACATCAAACTAAAATCCACAAACCCAAAAAGGAAAATAGAAAGAAAGAGATGGTTAAGGAGCTAAATACCTGATTAAGCCTTATTAGTTAACAAATTGTTATGAATTAACAAAACCTGTCTCTATCAGCTCAGATTGACAGGATCTATGTATAACCTACCCCTTATTCGCCCTGTTATCTGAGAGGGCCGAGATCTCTGCCTACTCTATCACTTGATTTACCCTATTTCCTCTATGTATTTTGATCTATGTTCTATAACAGAAAAAAGCTTATGGGAAATATTCTTATAGAGGGGGATTCTAGAGGCTGGAGGGGCGATAGGGGCTAAAACTATAAACCCACATAAAAAATAATACAAAGACTGAGATCAGACCTATGTCAAGTGGAATCCCAGAGACCAATATTAGGAATAAAACCATATGACCAGTACAGAGAATTGAAAAAATCTATAATGGAGACAGAGCCAGATTTAAAACCATCAATCCAAACAAGCAAGGCTCAGTTGGGCTGAAGGAAAGCACCATAAAATCCAATTTCAATTAAGAGAACAGAGGAAAACTATGGCCTGATTCAGGATTTACAGAGTGCAATACTGAGGCCTAAAACAATAATAAAAAATACAGTTTACTATTTTCTTATGTATGGCCTCTACTAATATACAGTTTTTAATAACTCTTTATAATCTTTTTGGTTTTGTTGTATTATATTTGAGATTGAAATTAAAAATATAGAATAATCTTAATGGATGAGTGTCTCCTTTTGAATTCGCAGATACATTTAGTTTTAATAACTTCCTATTTCGTTTATTTGCAGGATATTTGTGCTTCTCTTTCTCTGACGGTAAAGAAAAGAGTGTTGTCTCTAGACGAACTTCAGGTGGGTTTCAATACTGATTGAAGTTTTTATTCAGTTGATCTCTTTATTGCATGCTATGGACTAAGGAATTATTGTAGAGAGTTTTGATGTTATTTTGTTTGGATTGTTCCATTTATATTTCAAATTGGCTCCAATCTTTTTCCCGAAGTGACATGTGGGGGCACGTGCCTTCGTCAATGACAGGATTCGTTATGTGCCAAGGGGCTCGTTCCCCAATGAGGCCATTTCGAAGCATCCCAAGTTGGACGTTAGACTGATCAGCGACAAGGCTTTTAAAGCTGCCCGTCATACCTAAGAACATCTTGGTGGACTAACATACTTATTGTCTCTCTCCAGTTTAATATGATGCAGACTAGAAACACAATTCCCCTCCCCACAATGGGATTGACATTAACTACGCCTCGCTTGCAGAGGGAGGAAGATTTTAAGCGTATTCAATGTGTTGTTAATGTTTTGCATTGCAGCAACCGAAACCACCTAAAATAGTGATAGCCGAAATGATCAGAGATCGCCTACACCTGATGCCAACATCACCAATTTTTCTCTCCAAAACAATTGGAGATCATTCACGAGGCTTCTGTTTGATTTATGATTCTAACGAAGATGCACTGAAATTTGAACCACCCCACAAATTGAGGAGAATGGGAATACCAATTGAGGCATCTGTAAATGGACAAAAATACAAGAAATGTGCTAAGAAAATTGCACAAGCAAAAAGCAAGAAATTTGATTTAAAGAAATAACTTGTAGTGGTTAGTTTATAAGTGTTTGTTTATAAGTGTTTTTGAAACAAACTGTAACTCGTACCAAATAATTCCATGTATGCATTGTGGCAATATACATCGGACATAGAATCAAACTTTTTAAACACATGTTCAGTTTATGTAATCCAACAACTATGGCTTTCGAATTTCTTTAACACTGTATCTCCATATAAATACCTATAGTTTTCTTACGTCAAGTGTACGTATTGTTCTTATTGTCTTCCATTCTATTTGCTTAACATAATAATCTGTAATTCGTTTCAACCATGCAAATTTTAGTTCTTTTCAACCAAAGCTTTGTGTGTTATATAACTTTTTTGCATATTGAATTGTTAAAGGATTAGACTTCGTGTTTTCACTTTTTAGCACATATAAAATAATAAGGAAGGCAACTTTAAAGGTTCTCATTCTTTACAAATGCATGCTTTCCTGAACACATCCTTCATTATCATGATTGTCTACCCTACAAGTTTACATTGTCCACCATATATTTGCAGAATTCCCACTATCGCGAGCATCTTTTAGTTGCCATGGAAATAACTTTGACACACGAAGGCATTACTCAATTGATTGAGGGTGGTTCCAATGTTGACCCCACATTTCAGATACTCCACTTGTCCTCCCTAAGGTCCATTCTCAACACTGGTGCCCAACATCGTGTTGACCTTTCAGATGGGATACATTTTCAGACAAAGACTTCTACCCTCCAAATTTGCAAGTCGTGTAACCGACAAATCAATACAAGAAGGCTCCATTGTGTGCTTACACAAATCCCTCGTTAGAATGATCAAAAGTGAACTGTAAGCTTCATCTCCTTCTCAATTACCAATGTACATAAACTTCCTATATTAATTATAATTTCTTTCTGTTTGTTTTTTCAATCCGTTGTTCGATTCTAATTCTATCTCGATTTCCTTTTCCATCATAGATCTGTCTTATCATTGAAATGGTTGTTCTTGTCGAAACACATTTGGTAATCGGTACTCCAATCCGACTACCAACGAATGCTCTCGAACACATTCAGTTGCCGCAAACAGATGCAACTGCAAACCGGGTTAACAAATATTTTGCGAGAACACCAACTAAAATAAGTGCTTTGAATACATCTATGCGCATGTGGTCCGTAGAGGGCCGTGCCCTAGCAAAAACAACCCTTCGCCAATATCACAATGCAAGGGGAAATGGATCCGTGTTTGGGTTTGATTTTGTTGATCAGGAAGGAGGGGAAATCCACATCACTTGTTTCAATGAGGCCGCGGAAGCATTCTATGAGCAGATTGAGAATGGAAAGCTATATACAATTTCCAATGGGAGGATTGCGAGTATTGCTGATGCAAAGCTATGTTACAACCATTTGAACAATGCTTTGGAGATTTTCCTGCAACCTTCCTCAACCATATCTCCACTCATAGCAAATGAAGATACAATACCTTCCCATAACTTTCACTTCACCAAAATCAAGGAATTACCTACAAGCGCTGAAGGTTCTACAGTTGATTTGATTGGCATTGTTGTTATGATGTCACCATGCTCAACAATTTGTCGGTATGACAAAGTCCGAAACTAAGAGAAGAACACTTTGCAGATTAAAGGACATGTCGGGTTTCAGTGTAAGTGTCACATTATGGGGACAACACTTAGATGATATAAGCAACGAACTTGAAGACATGCTTTCTATACCGCCTCTTCCGGTCCTTGCCTTGAAAGCTGCTCGCGTCTCCAGTTTCAATGGAAGCTCAGTGGACACTATTTCAAGAACCAAATGTTACGTCAACCCTCAAATTTCAGAAACAAATACACTTCATGGCTGGGTTGATTCTGATGACTACTTGCTTCCGGCGCCCTCTATCACAAGCCAATTTCTGGGCCCTCCAAAAAGCCTAACCTCTGTAACGACGATTTTTGAGGTACTAAATATGGGGAACACTGAGAGAAATGAATGGGCCATGGTTACTACAGAAATCATGAATATCAGCATGGACAACTTTTTTTACAAGGCATGTCCTCTTCAAAAAGGTGAAAAACAATGCAGGAAAAGGTGAGAGAGAATGGTAATGGTTCATGGTTATGTTCGAGTTGCAACAGACAAGTTCAAAACTACGATTATAGATATGCACTCAGAATCAATCTAAAGGACCCAACATGAGAACTTCAATCAGTTACTACTTTTGATGAGATAGCTGAGTTAATCATGGGTGTTGCAGCTAGCGACCTCCATATATTGTCTATAGACGAAGATGCGACTAGTGAAATTATAAGTAATGTCATCGGCAATGAATACTGCTTCACACTTTCACTGAAAAAAGAGACATATTGCGGAAACAACAGATTGAAATGTGTCATCCTCAGTTCAAAGAAAGCGGAAAACACTGCAACTCCTCCATAACCTTTATGCAAGGATTTCCAACCCACCCGTCCCTTCAAACATTACACCCTCGCTCATCCCATTCTATACTTTGAACTATCACCGCTATGTTTCTTATTTCATATCTATGTTTCACTTTTTTCCCTACTTCAAAAGAAAACTGTTGAATTCCCTTATACACTGACATACTATTGTCTCCTTCTATTATGTGGATTGTTAGTACTTTTAAGAAAATAAATATACAAAATGCAATTTTGTTATGTACGTATTTACATCCTTCTGTAGTATGTGAACACATTGTATGTTTCTATATATGTAATACTCTTTTCCTTAATAAAAAAAGTAGTTTCTCAAAACTCAAATTGTTACATCTTGTGTGTATTTCCCATTGGAACTCCACATGAATTACAATTGAATTCAGTTTTACATTTTCACTTATTTCAGCATTTGTTTGTCATCAAACTATGTATCGTTCCTGGCTAACCCAAAATGATCTTTATCCAACAGGTGGTACTCCATAATCCTGTGAATTCGCAATCATGTCGACTCTTGCAAAACGAGCCCAATGAAGAGAGAATTACGCAAAAAATAAAGTACACATAACTGCTGAGCAACGATGTCGTAAATTAGAGCATAGAACAACGAAAATCTCAAATATCTTTCAACTTACAATGACCAACAACCCACGATCCCCCGACATTCCAATCTTGCCATCAAATACAACTACTGAAGAATTGCCAACCAACATTCCGCATGTAACTTCCATGGAAGAAAACTTTCAAGAGCATACCACTTCCTTCCGTACGAACCCATCTTTGCTAACAACTATCACTTTCCCCCAAATGTCTGGGATGCCACATGAAACTGTCTCAAGTACTGACCTCTCTTCAGTTCATCACACTAATACAACCAGTTTATCCTCTCCTTTAGACTGCTTTCCACCTTGCAATCCACAAAGGACTGAAACAGAACACCCCACCCCTTCCAATACACAGACAATTCCCATATCCCCACCCTCTTCGCTGAATTTAGAAGCCCAACGTCGGTTTCACAAAAGAATAGATTTGTTGGCGAACATACAAACTTGCTCAATCTGTTTGGAAAATTACCCTGGAATTAAAACAATTTCCTTTGAAGGCTTTCCATCCTGTAATAGATGCAAAACTAAAAAACAAGGCCACCGCTTCTCTTCATGGAACAACATGGACCCTGGAAATCAGGCTACCGTTCTTGCATCTTTAACCCAAATCGAGGAGATGCTTATCACACGAGTTAATCCATTCCTACAAGTCGCCCAAGTACGTGGCGGGCAATACAAATACTCAGGACACACCATAAGCTTCCCACAAAACATTACTTCAATAACAAAGACCCTACCCCACCGCCTCGGAGATTTGGACATAATTCTCATACAAAGGGAAGGATCTAATTTAAAAAATTATGATTTCTACGTCAGTAGATCTCGTGTTTGGGCAGCCTTGCAATATAAAATCCAACACGATCCCTATTACAAAGATGTCTTAATTGACGATGACGCCCTTTCCTCTCTACCATCAGAGTCATCAAATGTTTCCTCCTCTCTTAACACAGCCGCATTGGAACTGCCCCAAATGCAAAGTGCCTCTACAGCTCATGGTAATGATGCTCCCACTCACTTTGATGAAACGTATGAACACTCATCGTCTTTCGTGCCAACACCTCACAATGCAGGAACAGAACAAGAGGAAATCGAACAGTTCCTGCTCAACCACGATGGTAACACTCCATTTACCATGCCATGGCCAGAGCTTGGCCTCTCGCCAATAAATGAATACAATACGGAGGGCCTGTTCTCAATGGCTTTCCCAACTTTATTTCCGACAGAAAAGCAATGTGGCAACAACCCCGCATAAAAGAAGTTCCAATGCATGAATACGCACTTCATTTGATGCGTTACCATGATGGGTGCTTCGGTTCCCACCCAAGATTTCGTTACTTCCTTCTAAACCTCATAATGCGACATAGAAGCTAGTCCACAGCAGTAGTCTTTATGAAACAAAACCTCGAATCTGGAATCCCTCCGACAATTAGAGACCTACGAAGACAACTACTGGAATGCCCCAAAGACAACCTCCTAGACAACTTAATGCGCTTTGGATCGAGCCTTCGAGGGACCCGTTCATTCTGGGCAAAAAGTAGAAGCGAGCTTTCAGATATGGTGGAACAATTGGGGACACCAACCTTATTCTTCACTCTAAGTGCTGCAGACACTAAATGGCCAGATCTCCACAATATTATGTCGGGTGAATGCCCAACAGATCCTCGAGCCGCACAACGTTGGAGAACACTTAACATTGTCTCTAACCCTCATCGAGTATCAACATACCTACATCATAGATTCACAATATTTCGCGAAGAAATATTGCAGAAGGAACTTGGAGCAGTAGACTTTTGGTACAGGTAATCAAATCTACTTATTTCAAAGTTATTTCCAAACTACATAGCTAATATTTATGTTCCCTTGTCTCGCAGGTATGAATGGCAACATAGAGGCTCCGCACATGTCCACGGTTTATTGTGGCTCGAGAATGCGCCCAAAGTTGATGAAATGGATTGGGAGGATACAACAGTTATTGAGGCCACAAAACAATACTTTGATAAGTTCGTGTCTGCCTGGAACCCTCGACCGCATGCAACCGCTTGGATTTTGTTCGCAGGTCACTCCTAGATGACCCTTGCTTGCTAGATACAACAAAAATTCTATCCTCCTCCCCAAATTCAGACCTTGAAGAACTGCTTAATCGAGTTCAGCGCCACACTAAATGTTCAGAATAGACATGCCTGCGTAGAAAGCAATCATAGCTCCAGTGCAGATATGACGCCCCCCCTAGCCCGCGCAACCTACTTCTTCCTTGCACATTGAAAGTGATGGGAAAATTAAGTACCTCCCTTCCAGAAATGATGACAGATTGAACATCCACAATCGAACTATGATATACATATGGAGAGCAAATGTCGATTGCCAACCGGTACTTTCCCGCCATGCCGTTCTTAAGTATATTGCAAAATATGCTTCAAAAGCCGAGCAACGCTCAGAAACATATCACCAAATGTTATCCAGATTTTCAAGAGACGCAGATGCAGATTCTCCAGCACATATCGCGATCCGTAAAATGCTCACAGAAAGCGTTGTCGAACATGACATAAGCACACAAGAAACATGCCACATGTTGCAAAAAATGCCACTTGTTATGTGCAGTCGTCCATTTGTATCATTAAATGTTGGGAAAAAAATTCTGAGACGTGTCGTTGAAAGTGACGCTGATGCAGAACAAACATCCGCTTTCTTGGATGCATATAAAGTTCATCCAACAATCATGGAACACCTACCACTTATTCAAGTTGCTCGAGATTGGAGCTACAACAAGAATCGTAAAGGTGATAAATGGAAAAAGCGAACGATACACGCAATTGTTCGGGTCCACCCGAGATTTGTGGATGTCCCAGCTCAGGATTCAACATCGTATGACCTTTTCTGTTGGTCAGAACTCCTTTTATACAAGCCTTTCAGAAATATTGCATCAGAATTTGGAGCAACCCCACATGACATCAACGGCACTTGGGACATGTTCAAGCACAACTACAGACCGTGGCATGTTTTACGCACAACCGCAGACACAGGACCTGTTACGGATGTTAGTTCAGACTCTGAGCCCGAATGCAGTATTCAACACGAACCATTGCAAGAATGGCAGGTCTTTGCACAACTTCGCCCGGGAAACAACACGGGTCTAGACAGTCTTGACATGTTGGGGAAACGAGATTTTGACGTACAGCATAATTGGAACATACATGACGTTCCGCATGAATTACAGATAACTGGTTCATCATTCATTGAAAGAGAGAAGGCAGACATACTTAACAACAACATACAGGCCACACCACCATCTTCCACACTTCCTTTGTCTCCAGAACAACAAACAACTCTTGATACCATACTACACCATTCAGCAAACAAAACCCTTCTACCTCCACTAAGATTCATAATTCAAGGAACGGCTGGCACAGGAAAATCATTTCTGATAAATAAAATCCGCAATTTATTCACATCACCAACCACATATCCCTCACCTCTACTTGTGCTCGCCCCTACCGGTGTTTCAGCATTCAACATCTCTGCATCCACAATCCACGCAGCCCTGCGAATTCCAATCAAAGAACTCAAACCCCTTGAAGGTACTGCATTATCGTCTTTTCAAGAGTCACTGAAACATATAGAATATGTTCTTATTGATGAAATGAGTTTCATCAGCCCAAAGTTACTAACCAAAATTGACAGTAGGCTCCGCGAAGCTTTCCCACACTCGAGAACATCTGAATTTGGAAACAGATCAGTCATCCTCCTCGGCCCAATTACCGCCGGTTTTGGACAGATCCTCTCTTTATGCAAGTAATTCCTACGAGCAACCCTTTGGAAGGGATTTGAGACTTCCATTACATCAAGCAAAACAATATTTCAGCAACAAGGAACAACCAATGCACAAGTTTCATTCCGAAATTTATGCTCCACATGCGAGATTCAACCCCTCTAATCGAGGATTGGGAAATCTTAATGTCTCGCATGCACACATACCTAACTCAAAGCAAGAGCTCAAAATTTTTAAGGATGCACCACATTTGTTTGCAAAAAATGATCAAGTCGACTCCCACAACCTACAAATGTTGAAGGCATTGACGCTCCGATCGCCCAATCCATTCTAAAAGTAACAAAGCAACCGACCAGACCGGAAATCCCGATGATGATCAGTTGGAACACAAAGTTCTGCTGCAAACAACAAAAAATCATGCTTATTGCAAATCTATGGGTTGACGCAGGCCTCGTGAATGGGGCCACAGGAACTATCACCGACATTGTCTACGACACATCAATGCAACCACCAGCATTACCTTTATTTGTTGTTGTCAAATTTGATAGATACAATGGCCCATGTTGGGATCCCAGCAACCCGTTACATATTCCCATACCCCCTATTTCGAGAGGGAATCGAAGACAATTGCCAATTAAAATGGCCTGGGGATTAACTATCCACAAGTCACAGGGACTTACTTTACACAGAGCAACCGTCGACATTGGAACCACTGAAAGGCAGGGTCTTACATTCACAACTTTCTCCAGAGTTCCCTCGCTTGCAAATCTGCGTATTTCACCTGCTTTTTCATTCGAGAGATACTCAAAAATGGTGTACGTAACAACACTTCGAGCAAGAAGGAAGGAGGAAGCAAGACTACTGTCACTCAGCCTATCGTAAAAGATAGCCTCTGCTTTGATAGCACCCCCGCTACTACTATACTAAACACTTATTCTATCCAAAGCGACATTGCTGCTCAAGGGGTATCAAATGTAATCATGTTTACTCAAGCTAAAAAAGCCCACTAAAGGCTACTATACATGATATAAAAAATGCAAATGTATACATGTCTCATTGTGTGCACACAGATCTACTTTTATTAGATATTGTGAAATATGATATGAAACTTTAAATGTACAAAGTTGTAACAGAAAAAAATGTACACATACAAAATTTCAATCTAATGTTTCAACTCAATTCCTACACTACAACTATCAATCACACACATTATCAACTGTACAATAAATAATTTCCCAACAAAACACCAACCGAACAACCGATGCACAACTAACACAATAAACCCGAATAAAATACATACAACATCAACTTCAAGATAAATTAACTATTGAAAAGGGTTAACAAGTTTGAAAAGTAGAAACAACCTTCACATTAAGTTACACTTACGAAATCAATCACACCCCTAATCACCATCTACTACAAAAGTAATAAATATACCTCTAAAACAAATAACATATACCGTTCGGCGTTCACATTGCATGAAACACATGCGATTGCTAGTTTTTAACTTCCAATAATATGAATATGTTTCTATACCTCTAAAACAAATAACATATACCGTTCGGCAAATGAAACACATGCGATTGCTAGTTTTTAACTTCCAATAATATGAATATGTTTCTTTTAAAAATACAATCTCTACGGGAAAAGAAGCATGTTATGATATCGACATTGATACATGTTTCTAATTATTTTTAGTCTTTTTTAATATATGGTGTTAGACTTGTTATGTTGTGCGTAAATAACATGATGTGGGTGTGAGACAGGAGGAACATCATAACGTTCGGAAGGAAAAAGGAGGAGAGAATATTCTCAACTATAAAGATGCCAAGAAAATGACTTACACTTTAAAGGTTCTACTCAACAAAACTCGAGCATATTTGAATTTTGTTATTCAGAAATGATCAATCTATATAATAATTTAATGCTTCGAATCACTAGACAGAGTTCATATACAGGAAATTAGATACATATGTTATAAACAATGGGCTTCATTTTTTATCAGTGTTGTTAATCTATTGATCTTCTGCTATTTTTTTGCATTTTACTATTATTTATAACCTATTTTGTACGCTGAATTTTAAATATGATGAGATATCATAAATAAATATTAATATAAATATTTTTTATATTTATTCTCATCTAATATTTTTAAATTAAAAAAAATAAAATTTAATTATATTTTTCTATGTCATATTAGATATATTCTACCATTTAATGTTGGTTTCATCTTTTCTATGTTTTATAAATAAAAACAATCTGAAAAATGGCTCTCATCCGTCTCCGTACCCATAGCCCTCTCAGTAACTATACTTTTCATCTATATTAAAATAATGGGTATAGTTATAATGGCTGGTAATGTTTTAAAATGGTTTCTCGAATCATGTGATGTTTGCAGTATTTCTGATTTAGGTGATTGATGAAGTTATCAGACTTGCAAATGTAGCAAACTTTATGTTCAGAGAAGTGGCAAAAGATACAGAATTCAATTGTAACTTCTTTCTTCTTTTCATTTTTTTTTTTTTTTTTTTTTTTGAAGTGGATGGAATCATAGAAGAATAATTGATGTGGGATGTTTTAAATATGATTGTGTTAAATGAGATTGACTTTTAAACAGGTTACAAGTTTCCAAAAGGTTGGAAAGTAATAATTTGGCTACGCTCTATTCATGTTGATCCCCATTATTTTGAAGATCCTCTGGAGTTTAACCCTGACAGATGGGAGGTGAATCTGAAACTCTTAGAAATAAACTTTGCATTGATGTCGAAGTATCCTTTGTTGCTGTAACATTATTGAAATTATTTTTGTTTTGTAAGTTTTCTTACTGTGTATAAAAGTTGATGACAAAAACATTATAAAAACAAAATTCTACTTTTAATTTATAAAATCTTCTGATTTATTTGTTATTTTTGTGTAGGGATTTAATCCTAAGCCAGGAGTATATAACGTATTTGGCTATGATCCGAGACTATGCCCAGGGAATAACCTTGCTAAATTGCAGCTTATAATATTGTTATATAACATATGCATGGATTATGAGTTAGCATCTTATTCTTTTATAACTCCTGCATGGCTTATTTAATGTGTTGGGCAGTTTTAAAAATTTGTAAGTGATTAGCTTCAATTGTGGTCATTTTAGTTAAAAGCTAGTACCCAACATTTGAATAAAGCAGGGTCTCCTTTTTCCTAACATGATTATGACTTGTGATTATCTTCTTTACTTTCAGGTGGGAGTTTTTAAATCCAAATGAAAATATAAAGTTTTTGCCAAATCCAAGACCAGCAGACAGTGCAAAATTGAAATTCAGAGATGTATCTAAGCAAGTGTAATATATTCATAGCTTATGTGTGTTTATTATTCAAATAAAATCATCAAATTTCCAATCATTCATAAATGTTCATGTAGGGCCTTAGCTCCAATGCCACTACTATATAATAAATATTTATCGTTGTCAATTGATATTCAGGTTGATAAGGTTCATGCAACTGGTTATTTATTTTATTTTTAGAGTATTTATTGCGATCAGCCTATCCATCAATGTGAACCTGCATAAAACTTTGACCGGTGCGGTCTATCCTTGCACCCAGCCAGCCTCAAACCTGCGACCCCCGCCCTATTTCCCGTGCCCCACCATCCTATTGTGCACTCACATTTGAAACAATACGGTGCCGGTTCCTTTTAAAAAATCGCAAACGGAAATTTGACGGAATAGGTAACAATGTACTATGTTGTTACCTATATACGTACTACGTTGTTACCTATTCCATTAAAACTAACGGCGACGTGACAAAACTAACGGCGACGTGACGGAAAATACTTTTTCCCTATTGTGTGAACTTGCGTGAGAGATAGGCCTAGCCTATTTATTGTCCCTTTTTTTTATTCCTTTAGGCTTGTTTGACTCGTCTCATCAAATAAGTGGATTATAATTAAATTGTGATGCAAATAATTATTATTAATACAAGAAATCTGGATTTTGAAGTAATCTTGTATTAACCCAAAATAGATATAATAGGTTTGCAGAATTTCATACTTCATATGTTTTTGGGTACAATTAGAAGATTTAAAGAGGTTTGTGGTATCATCTAAATAATACAAATGTTTCTCAATTGGTATAAGCAATTGCCTGAATAGCACATCACAAGAATTGGTCGGAGAAATATATACAACTTTAGAATGACCGAAAGAGGTGGTAAAACTCTTGTACGTAGTGGTGTAATATTTGATCACTTGGCACAGGGTCGGTACATTACAGATAGTTGAAACCATAACATCACGCCATATTTTGTGCAAAGTAGCACATACGCCAACCTACGAGGTTCACACTATACTTAGAGGCTCATCTTGATGACATGAAGCTACTTGTGAAACCACAACGTCATTTGGGGTCATTTGGGATTCTGCACAAGGATTTGTCTTGAAGCCTTGTGCACATGATTGTGTGAAGAAACACAATGTGCATGTATAATATGATGGAGATAAATTATTTGAATTTAAAAAGTTGTTTGTTTTCTAGGGAATTTGACCACGATTTGATAATGGAGATTCACCTCACCCACTACTGATTTTTTTATAGTTGTAATATGTTAAATAATTGTCGCATGGGTCGAAAAAATTCATTTAATGTCATATAATAAGTAGCATGTAGCTGAGGCAATATTGTAAATAGGCAATGCTTAGTTCTATATTGAGAGAAGGAGGCTCTTAGACTTGGGTTGAAATTTTTTAGATCCATAGTTGTTGTTATAGGTTTATCTTGTTAGATCAATTCATGATGTTGTAATGTGTTTCATTTGAGATTGTTGACGTGACTATATCTAGTAACTATGATCGGTCCTGTGCTTCTATAAGATTTGCACCATCAATTGAAATCAATAACGTGTTTTTTATATTTCTTTCTTTTGTGTGTAAGGTTGTGAATTAGTCGGGTGATGTGTGAGTTTGAAACGTTGCATGGTCTAAGGTTTTTTAAATGGGTTGCCTAATCATGGTTGTATTGTCTTGTATCGGAGAAATAACATCCCTTGTGAGCGACACAAACTATCTATTTACCACATTTGCAATGTAGGTAGGTAGTAAGTAGTGAATACATATTTCATTGAGATGATTGTTAGGAAGAAGGTGTGAAGGTTTTAAGGATCAAACCATATTGATTTGGATGAAAATAAATGAAATAAAGTGTAGATATCTCTATAAGATTAGAAAGAGCACCGGAACACCGAGACTTGTGGATTTGGAAGAATCAATGAGAATAATGCAAGTTGGTTTGAAGGATTCAAAGATCACTGAATGTAGAAGAGTTTCATGAATGATCATGCAAGAAATGATGCTCGGATCAATGAAGTGACATTTAATGTTAGGATGTAGAAGAGGAACATATTGATGAACAAGAGGATACATTCTTTTGCATAATAACAAGGATGGGTAGTAAGCCTAAGCTAGATACCCAAGTTATATTGGGAGTTTATATCTTGAATAACTCAAGAATTGGATAAATGAGTTATAAAAATATTTTGAGTATAAAGTTTAGAAAAATATAAGAAGGTCAAATTTGCATGCACTAAGTTGAAGGATTAGACATCCATATGTTGGGAGCATGTATAAACCGAATGAGTGTGAAGAGGTATTTAGATAAGATCAAAAATGGATAGTTTGGTTCAATATTGAAGGCCAAGTTTTCACCTTCAAATTAACAACCAAGTTTATTCAAAAAGTGATAAAACCTATGACAAAAAGAGTTATACGTGAATTATTACACTTTGATGAGTTCTATAGAATTAGTATTACTCGAGTCACATTGAAGATGGATTTGGATAAATGGTGGTGTGCCTTGCACTGAGCCATAAATTTTGATCCGAGAACCGAAATGACTTTGTTTTTCTTACAAAAATATCTCAAAAATATCTACAACATGGTAAGCTATATCGGAAGTGGCTTACAACATGTGTTGACAATTTTGGAGGCCAAAATCACCATCTAAGGCCCAAAAATTGGTTGGGATGCCATACATGCACTAAGATCACAATTGGAAATGTAGTTAGCTAATTTTCATTGTGCTTTAAAAGATAGAAGCATGGTATAGTCTCCCCGCATAAACACAACAAAGTATTGTAATCCACTCTCTACTCTTTGGGAGTATGTGGGGTACACTTCTAATGCCCATCTTTGCAATCACCTATCCTATAGTTCCTACTAGATTGCACAAAGTACACTAGTTTCATCACATTTCCATATCCTTTGTGGTCCATATTGATAATTTTTATACATAATCCAAGTTATCATAAAAACAACTATGTCAAAGCCTAATCATAACTCGCCTTGTCTCGATCAAGCCCTTATGTGGTCCTTAAAGTCAAATCTTTGTGTCTCTTTCAACCACCTTGCCACTAGGATCTGCCAAGCATACCATTAATAAATGGAGTATTTTTTGTCTCACATGTGTGCCACGTGAGCTTTTAATGGGTTTATTTGTAGACCATGACCTATATCGGTGATGTAGGAGCATAAGTTGTGAAGGCCATAACTTTTGATCAAACTATTGGATTGTCTTGAAATTTTCCAGGGTGGTAAATATTCATTAGTATTATGCTGGGGCCAAATTTCTGAAATTTCTTGAAAGTTTGTGACCATTTTGGCATATTTTCAAAGCCAAAATCCGTCATCAAGTTGTCTAAAATTGGCTCCGAACATTTTTTTACTTTTGACTAGGTCTTAAAGTTTTAATAACTTTTGTTGTGCTTTTAGAATAAGTCAAAATTTTGTGTGAGCCTTAATTTATGAAGGCATATTTGGCATGAAAATTTTGGGGCCCATCCAAGGTGCTCTGCTTTGGTAGGTAATTTTCAGCATTTTAGGGTTTTGGGCATTTTAGGGTTTTTGGCATTTTAGGGTTTTTTGGCATTTTAGGGTTTTTTAGAGTAGATGTGAAATAAAAGGAAGATTGTAATGATGTAAAATATTAGTGTGGATTCCAGAATGAGAAGAAATATATTTTGAAGCTTTTGGTTTTTATTTGCATCTACGCTTGTGTGTGTTTTGGAGGTATTTCAACCTCTTGCAGCTAGATCCACATCAATCGGCCACATGTTTACAATATTGTACAATTTCATAGTATTCTTGAGACATTAACATGGTTGGGGGACCTTTGCATTTTGTAGTTATGATACCATTCAACCTTTGTTAGATAATGAACCCATTGAGGCACCCCACTTTTCTACAACATCTCTAATGAAATATCCATTCTCTTCAACATCGCTTGTGTTGTTGTGTGCTTCCCGCTAACATTATTAGCTTTGGTGTTGGCTTTAAATTTGTTTTGTGATTTGCACTGGTATGGAATTATTGGTTTTTATTAGCTTCAACTAAATATTCCTCCGAGTTAAGTATATAATCAAGTTTAACACCCCTTTTTTAGGGTCCATTCGTGACTTCCTCATTCTAAGAATCCACTTGAATATCTTGTTGGCCTGAAATCATTTAGGACAAAGTAAAATAAATAACCCTATGTAGAAATGTGTACAAAAGGCCAAAATATGATGAATCAACAGAGTTTGTGTCGAACGAAAGATTAAACAAGAACATGCACATAAACAACTCAATAATGAATGAATATACATTTGTAAAACTGGTAATGCTTGATTAAACAAGAACATGCACAAAAACAACTCAATATAGAATGAATATATGTTTGTAAAACTAGTATTGCTTGTCAATGTGCTCATTGCATGAAACCGAAGAGAAAAGATTTAAAAACTATGGAAATGGGATATCATGATTGTCAATGTTAAGAATTACAACATATTATGTGATAATCTATTTCCATTTTGACCTAGAACAAATAAATTTGAGATGTTGTAATGTTAAGAATTAGAGCATATTATGTGATAAGGCTCTTTGTTTAAAGCTAGGGGTTGATCTCACCTAATGACCCCCTTGGCGATTTGAAGTAACTACTTTTCACTAGTTTTCGACTTCGTTGTAAGGTTGAAAGGGTTGGGAATGTTCATCTTCATGTCCCCACATTCACACTACCAAATGCAATGCCATGTAGTAAATGATTGCATTGAATGCGTTAGTGGCATGCATGAACTAACAATCGGTGGAGGCTAGCGAAGTGGTAGGGGATGATGTGAAGTGAATTGAATGTGGTTTTTTTGGGAATAAAAGTAAATTTGTCTACTTGCCACGTGGTTAAAAGTAATTTTTCATGGAAAAATTATTTTTTGATTGACTATGCAAAGTTAATATTTGAAAAGGGTATTTTGTTGGTGTATTCAGTGATCACATCACCATAAAATCATATTGCATTCAAATATTGCATATACCATAAAATTACTGAATATATGGTTTGAAGGTTAGTGGTAAATACGTTGAATTGAGAGAGTTTGTGGCGATATGAACATTGAATACACATATACTAAAATTACTGAATATACATTAACTATATGCTTGTAATTTTGTCATTTAATGCATTATTTGAAATTACAAAATTACTATTGCATATTCAATATATATTCATTAATTCCCATATAATCAATACATATTCATTAATTCTCATATATTCAATAATGACAATGTATCGGTAAACAACAATCTATTTTGAAATCAGTAAGACATATGGGTGAAACCCTTTTTAAAAACAATTTCTACAATGTATTAGAAGAGTTCGTGGAAAATGAAGGAATAAACAAAATGCACTAAAATAAATGAATATACATCGAAAATACAATTGGTCACAGTGTGCATGCTTGAAAAACATGTTAGAACGGAATCCATTACTCAATAACCAACAATGTATAGTCAATAACAACATAGTTTTTGGCGAATGGGGAAGTAAAAAGATAACTATCATTTACCTCCTAAATATGTGGCCTCCTAGCAATATAAGTATTTATTCAATAATAGCAATGTAATAAGAACATGCAATGAACTAACAACATATTCAATGTATATTTAGTAATTTCAGTGCACATTAAAAGTTTGAATGCGTAGTAGAAAATGACAAAGTTATAGTTGTATATTCAATGTATGTTCAGTAATTCCAGATATATTCAAGTGAGTCAATATAAAGTTAACAGTGGATATTCAAATATTAACTGCATAAACAAAGACAACACTTATTTATATTCAAATATTCCTCATTTGTTAAGGTAAGTGATTCACATATTACATATGCAGATCATGCATTCTTCACGTATTTAACATTCTCGTCTATTTTTCCGACATTGTTCACATATTTAGCGAAGTCAATATAAAGTTAGAAGTGGATATTCAAATATTAACTACATAAACACAGACAAAACTTATTTATATTTAGATATTCCTCATTTGTTAAGGTAATTGATTTACATATTCATTACATATGCATACATTCTTCACCTATTCAATATTTTTTCAATTTTTTGAAATTGTTCATGTATTCAATGAGTCAATATAAAGCTAATAAGGATATTCAAATATTAACTACACAAACAAAGACAACACTTAAATTTATATTCGGATATTCGTCATTTATTAAGATATGTGATTTACATATTCATTGCATATGTAGACATTCTTCACTCATTTAACATTCTGTTTATTTTCTGACATTGTTGCAATTAATATTTGGATATCCATTGTTAACATATTTATTGAGTCAATATAAAATTAACAATGGATATCCAAATATTAATTGCATAAACAAAGACAACACTTATTTATATTCAGATATTCCACATTTGTTAAGGTAAGTGATTCACATATGTAGACATTCTTCACGTATTTAATAGTCTGTTTATTTTCTGACATTGTTCACGTATTTAGTGAGAAAATATAAAGTTAATAATGGATATTCAAATATTAATTGCATAAATAAAGACACCACTTATTTATATTCAAATATTCCTCATTCGTTTTAAGGTAAGTGATTCACATATGTAGACATTCTTCATGTATTTAAATTTTTGTCTATTTTCTGACATTGTTCGCATATTTAGTGAGTCAATATAAAGTTAACAGTGGATATTCAAATATTAACTGCATAAATAAATACAACACTTATTTATATTTAGATATTTCACATTTGTAAAGGTAAGTGATTCACATATGCATACATTCTTCATGTATTTAGTAATCTTTTATTTTCGACATTGTTCATGCTTTCAATCACCAATATAAAGTTAATGATTGATATTCAAATATTAATGGAATAAAAAAGACAACAATTATTTATATTCGATTATTCCTTAAATTTGTTAAGGTAAGTGATTCACATATGCATTGCATATGCAAACATTCTTCACGTATTTAACATTCTATCTATTTTCGACATCATTTACATATTCAATCAATTATTTAAATATTAATTGCATAAACAAAAACAATAGTTATTTATATTCAAATATTCCTCAGATGCTAAAGTAAGTGATTCATATATTCATTGAATATTTAAACATTCTTCACACATTTAACATTATGTCTATTTTCTGACATTCTTCACATATTTAGACATTATTTGAATACTTTGAATATTAAAAAGGTAATATTATTTACCTAATGTATATGTGGTCTCCTTCAAATCCAAATTTGGCAAAGTGGTCTCCCGTAAATCTGAATTTGGTATATAACTCTGCCAGTTATGTGCTTTGTCAATTGTTTCCACAAAATGATTGCTAACCATATTCATCCAAATATATAATATTACATTCCATTTGAATTTGAATTATGATATTTTGGAGGGATTATTCAAATTTTGGAGGGATAGTTATTACTTGGCATTAATTTTGAAAAATGGTGAGTCTAATACATATATGTTTGTAGGTGCAACATTTAATGAGGTGAATGTGGCAAAAAGAAGGGCAGTTATGATAAAAAAAAATTAGAGAAGTTTGTTTACTTTAAACTTAAAATTGCTTTTAATATCATCTTGACAACTTGAGAAGTTGTGCACTTAGGTGCATAAATGTGAACAACTTTGTTCCAATACATAAATTGATGAACTTGTGATTATGTACACTTAAGTACTTAAGTTATTGATGTTGACATTTTAATGATGCAAGATGGCTTTTACTATTGAACCGCTCATAATATTAGTTAAAAATTATATGAGAGTTACAAGAGCAGGGGTGACCGGAATACTCATGGTCCCACAAAAAATCCACGTAGGCACCACAAAACACCCAAAGGGAAAACAGAGAACGCCACAAGGGAAAACAAGAGAATTACATAAAACCGAGAACATTAAGCACATTCGACCTCTCTAGGAGGAGGAAGAGGATCATCTCGAGGTGGGATGAAATCTCCACTCGACGGCTCAATCAAAGGAGGATCTACCTGCCAACCATCGTGATCTTGCATCTAAATGTGTAAAGGCACCATAATTCCCCAACTAGGGGTGGAGATCCTACCATAACCTTCCCCACATAAGAGGACTCCACCCAAACCGTAAGAGGATGGAGTCGAAGGGCCACCCCTGGGAGAGGTGGAGCAGTGGGCGTGATGCGGTCCTTGCAAAGATGGTTAGCGAGGCCGAGATGACCGAGGTGGCAGAAACAAAGGGTCAGGAGGGACCCGACTCATCATGCAAGGAGCACTCCCCTAGTGTGTGAGCAATTCCTACAAATGAGCAAATTCTAGGGCAACTTTTTCGGCTTGAGCTTGAATTTGTATGTGCACGACAACAAAAAAACCACTTTATCATTAATGGAGAATAAAGCAACAATTTGATCATTTTGGAATATCATAGTATTACGAGCTTTCCAAATATGAAAGAGAATACAAGCTCTAAAAAATGCCACAGAGTAGTATCACGAGGAATGAAATCTATAAACAAATTCTTACGCCAATGAAAGAATTTAGGGTGGTAGGGTTGAAATAATGTATGAATTCAGACCAAACGGCTTGCACTCGGGAATAATACCATAACAAATGCTTAAAATATTCAGGTCGAGAGTAGAAAGGGAATTTTGAATTGGGAATTCTGGTGTGAATAAGATGCGTGCCAAAAGGAAGGCCCTGATAGATAAGGCACCAAATAAAATGGTTAACTTTAGGCGAGCAAGCAAGTGGTTCCAAACACGTGAATGTCAATGAAGCCATGTAGATTTGGCGATCGCAGCCCCAACAGGCATTGAGCTTGGTAATGGTAGGCGAGATAGGACTCAATAGCTGGTATATGGTGTCAACATTATAGCAAAGAAAGGAAATATCATGATTCCACCGCCAATCGCGCCACCATGCATCCAGAGGCTTAAGTCCTAGTTTATGGAGCATGACATATGGCATCAAATATTGAATTTTGCAAATAGATGAAATTTTATCTTGAGCTTGGGCCAGGAAATCCAGTCTCTACAAGAAACCAAATCTGAATGGTGTGAATCCCTTGAGATAAACAAAGAACTTTGATTCCTAGAGTTTCCGCAAGTGGAATACTATCTTTCATGATAATGGTAGACCACCCTCGATATTCTAGGAATCAAAGAGATCCCTGCAAAAACATCGCTAATCCAACACAACAGAGGTTTCACTGCTTCAAAGGCCTTCCATATGATTTTGGTGACGAAAGTGCCAAAAATCTTGACTGGAGCCTTAGTGATAAGTAAGGTATGCAACCCTATATTATTCCAACATTTTTTACCGTAAGGTGCACATAAAGCAATACAATTCCAAAGCAGAATTTTCTAGGATTGAATGCTCACAAGACATCTCACTACCCATTTAGAACATAAAGCCACGCAATTTTCCTATAAGAATCAATAATACCCATCCCACCTTGATTGCATGGGTAAACAAAAACTTCCTAGGCCACCCAATGAAAACCAGCTGAACCAGAATTTTTAGAACAAAGGTAATCCCGGAGCAGCTTGGAAAGCTTAGAAAAGGAATCCTAGGATGGGCACCAGCAAGAAGAATAGTAGACATGAGTGGCCACAAGATTCTTTGTACACACCTAAAATTTATTGGCCAATGAAAGGGATTTGGAAGACCACCAAGATACTTTATGTTCAACTTTTTCAATCACATACTGCCATAAAGTAGTAGAATCGATATCAAAGGAAAAGGTATGCCTAACAATTTAAATTGTTCTCTGCATCCAATCCACTTCCGATGGTAAGCTTTCAACTAGTTTAGCATAGGCCAACAACTTTTCGATAGCCCAACTTTTTAGCCATCTAAATGTTGGATCCTAAAGTAAGACAAAAGATGTTAAGACATTAAAAAAACAAAATTTTGCTCAGATTGAACAAGGTAAGAAAAGAATCATTAGTAAAGTGTCGATTAATGAGTGGAGTCGAATTATCTCGGCAAAAAAATCCCTTAATGCAGGTTTGAGCAACACGTTGGGCAATAAGATATCCAAGAGCATCATGATGGCTAAGACAAAAAGAGCAAGCACAAGAGGGCACCCTTGTTTGATAGATCGAAGAGGCCAATTAAGGAGGACTGATGCCCATTGATAGTGAGGAAAGCAGAAGCATTGGAGAACGAGTTCAGACAACCGAGGTAAAAAATTCTCCAAATCCTAAGGTTGTGAGCATTTCCAAAATAAAAGGCCATTCAATATGATCATAAGCCTTTTCAAAGTCAATTTTGAGAAATAAGGGTTGTTGTAGAGACAATCGAGCCCATTCCATTCCTTCCCAGATTGCTATGAGATCATCCAGAATGTATCGGCCTTTGACAAATCCCGTCTTCTTGGGTTGAACAATCTTGGGTAAAATATTGGCAATGTAAAGAGTCAGGGCCTTTGCAATAATTTTGTAAGAAACATTCAACAAAGTGATATGTATCCAACTAATAATAAGCTTTGGATCGTTAGTTAGCTTTAGGAATGAAATTAATGTTTCCTTGATTGATGAAACTCCCTAAAGAATTGGATTGGAGAGCTTCATTGTAAACTCGAAGCAGGTCTGGACCAACAAAAGACCAAGTGGCTTTGTAGAATTCACAAGGAAAGCCATCCAATCCTGGATATTTATCATCGGAAAGGCACAACAAAGTTGCATAAAGCTCATCTAAAGAAAGAGGAGCATTGCATCGAGCACGATCATTAGGAGAAATCTTGACCAAACCACCTCGATACATTACTGCAAAGTGGAAGCTCGCTCATTAGTAGCCTCTTGAGCTTGGAAGACTAACCGATAATGTTCCATAAAGGCGTTAGTGATCTCAGGAAAATCTTGAGTGGCTGCTAAGCAACTTGAATAGCTTTGATATGTTGACGAGCATGCTTGGTCCAAGGGGATTTGAAAAAGAGTATCGACTCTTTTTGTCTCCCACCTTGAGCCAGTGCACCCTCGATTGGATCTTTGTGCACAAGCCAAATGAGATTCCATGAGCTTGAGCTTGTGCCAAATATCAATAGCCTATAACTAAAGAGGGGTGTCGAAAGGATTGAATTCGGGGAGAACATATTTCCTTCAAAATTCTTTGTGCAGAGTTGAGTCTGCCCATTTATGCACTCGAGCAACCTGCTTTCCAAACTGGTGGAGGAATCGGGTGGTGCGCTGAATCACCGCTTCCCACCACTCATTCTAGTTGGTAGCAAAAGGTAGATGTGGTACCATGTTCCAAACTTTAGTAATAAGCGGGACCACCTCCGTGACTCAACAAGGAAACATTAAGAAGGAATTGATTAGATGGGACTTTGAATGGGCCCCGCTCCAAATAATCTTAAAAGAGATCGACGGGTGATCTGACAAAATTACATCTAACCACACCGTGATAGGGGAGAGGCCTTGCGTGTCAAAATCAAATATAGGCTACTGAGAGAGAAGTACATGATCAAGTCTTTTAAAACCCGATCACATCCTTCTCAAAGATTGGTCTAAGTATACCAAGCTTGAGACTTAAATTCATGTCGTTGTTTGAGCAAAGGATCAAAAAATCCCTCAATGGATTTTAAAGAAATACCAAGCCGCACGCTCACCGACACACCAACACATGGGGAGGGCATCAAGTTTGTCATCGGGATGTTCTATCATATTAAAGTCACCACACACAAGCCAATAAGCTAAAGGCAAGTTATCACCTAACCATTTCCATAATGTTGTTCTTTCAGAGCCATCATTAGGAGCATAAACATTTAAAATACCAAAAGAAAGATCATTAATCGCCATAATCACCCACACGACCCGATTTGAAGGATCTTGGCCCGAGGAGGTGATTAAGGCCAAGAATTTCGGCAATGGAAATACTAGCGCCACCTTTGCCATCAATGTGTTGAGTATGAAAATGCAAAAAGCAGGAGCAATACAAGTTAGAGTATTTTAAAGCAAAAACCGAAATTTTAATTTCCTATAAACAAATAATATCAAGGCAACTAAAATGTTGACAAGCTAATCGAACATAATATTTGCAAGAGGGTTTTGTAAGACCCTTAACATTCCAAGAGATGAAATTCATGAAAAATCAGACATGTCAAACTCCCCCTGCCCGTTTGGCACACCATCCTCTCGAGCCAAGAATTACAAAATTATTAGCAAGTGGGATCTGGTCTAAATTAGAAAGTTCAACATGAATGGAGCGACATTTGACCCCATTATCTCCTCACGCGCACATGGGGCACCTCTCCTAAGGTGGACTGCATGAGCGACGTAGAGGAAGAGATGTTGAAGCTAAGTTCCCAGAGTTATCCGATTAATGAGGCACAACTTGGCTCTACGAGGGCTTGAAAGGAATGGAAACCAACGAGGGGGTGGAGACGATCCCGACTTATCCTTGGACGGAAGAGGGGAAGGAGAAGGAGCAGGAGGCTCCACAGGAGTGGATTTCACACATGCACCCTTCTTATTCTCGACTACAGTCCAACCATCGATCATTAGTTGAGCATCTTTAGGCTTAGGCACCGAGGGTTGCATCACCATTGGCTTAGAATGAGCTAGAAGAGGACAATCACAAATGTGATGGTTCGGGGCTTGACAACGAAAGCACATGTTGGGGAGGTTGAAATAAACCACCTTTTGAGAGATATGCAGGGACCCAACTTGAATATCTAGGTGGTCCCCAAATCTTTCGCAAGGTCAACTTCAACACAAACTTGTTTGTTGGGACGAGCGTAAAAAATGCTCTTGCTCATGGCATATCACCCTACCAATGGGTTTAACTATCTTTGGAAGGAATGACCAGAGATGAATGGGGAGTCCAGGAAGCTCGATCCAAATTGGGATTTTCAACGAAACTTGGCTAGTGGGATTAAAGTTGGGAGTCCACTGAGAAAGCACTAAAAGGGTATTACCTAAATACCAACAAGTCGCCTTAAGAAGGAGGGCTTGGACCTGAGAAGGCTCGCGAAATGAAAAGAGATTAAAATCCTTGGTGAGGTTACGGATACTTGAAACTAGGATACCATAAACTCCCAATGGTTCTTTATTCAATTTTGCAAGTAAGATTATGAGGGGATGTGACCACAGAAATACATAATAAGGCAATTGTTACGATACCATTTGACCACATGGTCTAAAAATTCATCATAAATAACAACATCCATGGATGATTCAAAATCTATACCTTATCGTAGACCTTCGACACAAACTTTCAAGCATGTTTGGGAGCCATTTTCACCACCAGTTGCAACAATCGTTGCAATGGATGGAGAGTTAGCCATTTATAGGCAACTCACCGCCTTAGCGGCAGAAAATAGCCGACTAACACTATGATAGGGCCAAAGGAAAACCTAGACAGGCTAAAGGGGCGTAGTGTAAACAATGAGATATCACAAGCATACACATAAAACCCTACTAGAGCTGAAGTCTCCAATCAAATATTATTATTTAAATGTTAATGTTCCCAATATGTCACTGAAATAATGAGTGTATTAATTATGTAAGTTCTATAAAGTTTGAAATATTTGTACAAATATGCACATTTATTGGGTCCCCTCAATTATATTAGTTTGGATATTTTTGTCAACTTAGTGGAGGGAGTCACCCCACCATCACAAAAAAGGTTCCCCACCATCACAAAAAAAGGCTCATATCTATTGGTGCATGTTCACCAATTGATACCTTTCGTGATGAATCAATGATATTAGGAAACAAATAAAAAAACTGACGTATTTTTGACAGCATATCAGACAGACAGATGCGTGGATGGATTGTTAAGATGTTGAACGGTGAAATTTGTAGGTAGGATACCCACCGTTGCTCTGGGAGAGTAGTATCATCCCAAATAACTTTTGGGCACTGAAAATTTGTAGCAGCTGCAGATAAGTTGTAGCATTTTTTCTCCTCAAATGACTGAATGGGTAAAGAAAAGAGCATCAATATCGATTAAGTTGTTTATAACAAATTGAATAAAGAAAAGAGCGTCAATGTTATCACTTGCCACTTTGAGTTAGAGAAACAAACAAAATAGCATTTCCATTGAATTCGACCAGGAATCTTACACATTTCTATATAATTGAATGACCGAGAATCTGATATCCAACACCTCTTTGCATGTTGCTGGATCAGAAATAAGGGACCGTCCATCAGAAAGTAGCAGAAATTTATGGATACAATGTGGGTACTTTTATTGGGTTTCCTCCCATTGCTTATATGGGTGCTGATATCCGTCAATGAGTGGAGGTACTGTCATCCACATTTGATATCCAAGAATGGTGGAAAACTTCCTCCTGGTCATATGGGGTGGCCCATTATTGGAGAACTCCTGGAATTTTTATGGTATTTCAAGTTTACTGACAAGCCCGATGAGTTTATATGGAAGAGAAATCTCAAGTAAATATTCACTTTCTTTTGAATTTTTTTTTCTTGTCATTCATATGAATGTGTAGACGGATTGATAAGATTATGTTTACTAAGCTGTAAACTAAAGGGTATAAAGCTTGAACAATATTTGAAGGTAAAGTAATTAATAGTTCTGCCTTAGGGTTTTGGGTTTGAGAGCTGTACTAGTATTGGGCAGTGTGTATTTTAGAAATGTTCGCCGTCTCTGAAGGTTTTTTCCTCCCTTTGGGCTTGTCTGTCGGTCCTACATTAATACTCTCCTTGCGAGGCATTACAAAAGCCAAAAACATTGGCTATGTTGAAGCATGCTGTTGAATACCATCTTTAAATGTATTCCAAATGATTCAGAATACAGTATGATTAACATGGAATGGTACAGAGGAAATTTGTATGGACTATCAAAAATCTAGAAATTGTGTGCTCCCACTGATGTATAAGCATTCTCCCTCTTAGCCTACTATAACCCACTTGAGGATAGCATCTCCACAATTTCCATGCCCTGAACGCTCCCTAGCTTGTGATTGTTGTTATCTATGTAGTGTCTGCAGTTTACAATACTACATTGGCATGTGGTTATGATGGTGTCTGATACAAGGTTAATACTCTGCTCGTATCTATATTGTTTTGAGTTTGCAGGTATGGAGATACTGGGATTTATAGAACCCATTTGTTTGGTTCCCCTTCTGTAATATCATGCTCGCCCGAGACCAACAGATTTGTGATGGGAACAGGAACAGAGGATGGTAGTTTTATTGCAGGTTGGCCTGCTCCTAAGTTGCTTGGAGAAAAATCAATCATCATGGTAGAAGGATTGCACCACAAACGCTTGAGACGTGCTTTACTGGAAGCCATAAACAGACCCCAGTCATTGCAGAATATATTTATCAGTTTACAGCCTGCATTCAAAGAAGCCTTCCAAAACTGGACTGCTAAGGGAACCATTAATACTGCTGATGAGATCAGAGCTGTATGTACATGCGATTCTGTGGTTTTTGAGGACAGATGTCAAGTGATTTATTGGTTTTCTTTAGAGTTTAATTACTTGTTACGATTCTATATGAAAAGATAAATTGTTTTGCTATTGCAGTTGTCATTTAGCAACATATGTTCTTTCCTATTGAGCTTTCAAAGAGGCCCAATGCTGGGAAGCATGGAAACGATGTATAGAGGACTGTTAGCTGGACTTAGAGCCCAACCTATTAACATCCCAGGAACTGCATTTCATTATGCTATTAAGGTACCATCTCTCTCTCTCCAAAGAGAAACATCTAGCCCAGATAAACATTTAATCCTCTTAGTCTTGTGCACTCCTGAATGGACATCATAGTTACCAAATAAGATGGTTTTATAGAAATTTAAGGTATTTTTCAATTCACTATGGAAATGCAAAACTGTGATTTCTTTGCTGGAAGTGTTTAGATTTTGTTTCTGGTAACTCCAAATCTCTATATTACGTTGGGTTTTTGAAAACAATATGGTATATTTATAGATATAATTTACTATTTTTTTCATCCTTTCTTTAGTAATGGATCCTGTTTTCCCCCATTTTTTTGGATCCACCATATAGAACCCTTCTGACTAAAGTTGCTAGCTTGAATTGGACATCATCATGTCTTGCAGTGGTCCTATATGCATTGTGGAAGAATACAGGTCATAGAGCCTATGATATATGCATTGTAGAAGATGATACCCTTAACCCTCGGACCTCAACAAGTGGGAAGCATGACATTGGTTGGAGTACCTCATGGGCCAGGGGGATTCATCTCTCTTGGCTATTTGTATTTGCACTTCGCTTCAGTGCACATGTTTTAGGAGAAAGTACAGAAGTCCACCTCTTTTAAGTTTTACCCTTATTATTATATATATCAAAGAAGTGGTTTACATAGCATGTATGTGCCAAAAGGAAACCCACCACCACCAAAGCATAAAACAGCAATAGAAACAAGCAGTATGACAGGGCCCAATAAAGAGTAGTTTCAACAACCAAATCTATGAATAGTCAACTGGAAGCCATGAAAGGCCAGGATTAGAAAGAAGAACCACCACTAAAGCGCAAAATGACAGCAAGCAGCAGTATCAAAGACCAGCATTGTTATCCATGTCTCTTTGAGCCTGTAATTTACCCTTACTTTTCGATAAAAGTTCAATTGTGTTATAAGAAAAAAGTAAAAACACATTTCATTGAGATTGAGAATGTATAACATTGAATTTGTTTAAACATTGCTGGATTATATTATACCATGATTATCCATCAGCAATGACCATTGCAAAACATTGGTCACTGATTT
Organism: Taxus wallichiana var. yunnanensis; assembly: GCA_018340775.1. Lineage (NCBI taxonomy): Eukaryota > Viridiplantae > Streptophyta > Pinopsida > Cupressales > Taxaceae > Taxus > Taxus wallichiana. The sequence continues at coordinate 645,890,354 of CM031236.1, forward strand.
CAAAGAAAAACAGTAGAACTCTTGTTTTGTTCAGTTTTAATCTATCTGTTTTTGAAATTTTCTTTTACTCTATTATTAATCTGTTTAACAGATTTTACTTTCGAGTCCTATTAACATTCTTTAGTAATTTGTGAACATTAATATAATTTCATTCCATCCCCTCTCTTTAAACTTTAAACTATAATTCTTGACAATGTATGCGAGGTTGGTTGGTTGGTTGATGGAATTGGAATGTATCTGCCTAAATTTTTCTTTGATGCATGTGAATATATACAGTGCAGAAAGAAGCTGTCGGCGATTGTACGGTCTGAGATACAGAATAGAAAGGCTGCTTACACAGGGAGTGCAAAGACAGATTTTTTGCAAGATTTGATGGATTCAGTGGACTCCAATGGTGGCAAATTGGGTGAAGAGGAAATCTTGGATACCATAACCTCCCTAATTTTAGGAGGATATGAGTCCACAGCTAGCTCAATGACATGGGCTCTCTATTACTTGTCTAAATACCCCAAAGTGCTATGTAAACTGAAGGTAAAGCATCTAGATTTATACAAAATGTCCTTCATTGCCTTTCCTTTTCCATCACTTATATATGAGAAGCAGACTTGTTATTTTTTGTTCTAAGCAACATGACTGGGTTTCCTTCACCTTACAAGTCAGTAGGCTAATTTGTTATTTTGTATAGGTCTGATATTTTCTCTGATCAACAAGGTGTGGATGTGTTTCAGGAGGAAAATTATACCATTCTTAAGGAAAAAGGAGAAGATAAGCTTCTCAACTATGATGATGTGAAGAAAATGACTTACACTTCAAAGGTTGTAATCAACACATAGTGAACTTCTTTGAAAAACAATTAGTTCTTGGAAGGATGAATTTTTATATTGACCTACAAGTTAATTTTTTTCTTATATCAGGAGGTATGATAGATTTCCTCTATAAGATAAAAGTAAAACATGTGACCTCCTGTGTTAAGTACACATGCCTTCACCATCATGTCCACTCAAATTGTAACAGCAACTTGACCAACTGGCTGAATGAGCATATGATTCCCCTTGTAGAACAAAGGTAAATTACACTTTAACAAACATAATTAAAATTTATATATATTTGGATTCCACCCTTCCACAAAGCTTGTGGTAAACCATGTTTGGATTTGGACCTTTATATATAATAATATATCAAGGTAAGGTAGTTTCCTAGATCACAGGTGGGCCAACATGCCGAATTGGCAAATGAGTCTTCTGTGGAACAAGGGAATTCATACTTTAAAATACATAGGTAAAAAATTTAATTTTTGGGTTGGACACTTTGACAAAACTCGTGATACTAAAAAGTTTGGATTTGGACCTTTGATATATACATATTATAGTTCCTGTTCTAAAAGCACTGCCATCATGTGATGTTTGTGTCATTTTTATGCAGGTGATTGATGAGATTATCAGGCTTGCAAACGTAGCACACTTCATGTTCAGAACAGTGGCAAAAGACACAGAATTCAATGGTAATTTGTTTCTTCCTAAAATGCATGACAAAATGATTGGTGTGGGATGTTCTCATTATCATTAGACTATTCTTATTTTTTAGTGTGGTTCCTTCGCAATTCAATAATGTACAATAGTCTTCTGGATACAGCTGTGTAAAAATGTTTGTATTTGAGGATTCAGATTCAACAACCAGATTCATCTTCATGGGAATGAAGGCTGAAGGTTGTTGGATCAGAAACAATGATCATAACCATTTTTAAGTAGATGTATCCAAAAGACTACTGCAAATCATTAGACTACTTGAAAGATAGATTTATGCTATTTATCGTGTAAACAGGTTACAAGTTTCCAAAAGGTTGGAAAGTAATAATTTGGCTACGCTCCTTCATGTCGATCCTCGTTACTTTATAGATCCTCTAGAATTTAACCCTGATAGATGGGAGGTATGCTTTAAATTCATGTATAAAATGTTGAGTACTTTTAGAATAGTAGCTCAATTTATGAAATCTAATGATATACTTGTTTTGGTGGTGTAGGGATTTATGCCTAAGCCAGGAGTATATAATGTATTTGGCAATGGTCCCAGGATATGTCCAGGAAATAGCCTTGTTAAAATGGAGCTCTTTATGTTGTTACATTACATATCCATTGATTATAAGTAACTCTTCCCCCTAATAAGCTGGCAGTTTTCAAATTTTATAAGTAAATCAGCTCGACTTGTGATTATGTTAGGTAGCATGATTTTAGATTATATATATCAAATATTTGAATGGAATATAGTGCTTATATGATGCCGATTTTTCCATTTCCATTTTTTTTTCTTTCAGGTGGGAGCTTGTAAATCCACATGAAGCTATAAAGTTTCTGCCAAATCCAAGATTGGCGAATGGTGCAAAATTGAAATTTAGTCGTATCTAAAGAAATGTGATGTTTATAATTCATGTATCTAAATAATTGCGAAAGGGAAAATCTTTGTAAGGTCCATGATGCATTGCAACAGCAGGTTCACTTCACTGTGAAATGTACAGAGCTTGTATATAGTTTAACCACAGTTATGTAATAAATAGAATCATCATCTTTTGTTTAGATTGATGGATAAACCTACCAATTTAGAAGTTTGCAGCCTGTACGTATTGGTGTATGAATAATTGACCTTCTTCAACATAATGCCAGGAATTAAGGGGTATCCATTTTACCAAATTGACTCATATTTTCAATCACGTAGAAAAATAAAGAAATAGCTTTGGTGATTCTAGAGCCTCTATTTTGCAGTGCTATAGTTGTTTTATAACTTCTGATGGAAGTCTTGACTGATGTAAGGGTTGATAAGATTCATGCAATTAATTGGTTCTTTTCTTTTTAAAAGAAACTACCTTTTGAATTATCCAATAAGCCCTTCTTACTGTAAAAGATTATCGCTGAACTAATTCGGGAGATATTTGAAAATAAAGGATTCAATGAATATATTAATAATAAGGATGTCGATAGAAAAGGGTTGAGATGGGAAAAAAATCCGTCCATTGATGTTGGCACACCAAAAGCTTTAAGCTTCTACCAAACTTCATTCCGGGTCTAGTTTATGTCTTCCCTCAGGGTTAAGTAGATATGTCTCTGCCCTCTAAGAGGGCTATGGTCTCCTCAGTAAGCTCTAATTTGGGGGAAATACTCTCAAATGAATCTGCCCCTCCATGCAAGAAAAACCTTCAGCAATTTCTTCAATACCATTTTTAAATATCAATCTCCACTTCTGATGTAGGGGCTCCTAAGGAAAATCTACAGTGAAAAGGACTCAAGGATTAGGAGTTGGGAAAATTCAAATGAAATCCAAGTCTTTATGATTGATGCTCCAAACATCTGACTTGTGTAAGTAAAAATACAGTAGAAATTTAATGTGTATGTTTGTTTGCTTTTAGATGTAGGTAAGATATTAGGAAAAAGGTAGCAGAAGTGTTTAAGGGCATAAAGAGAGACTTAGAAGGTTGAGCACAAGAAGAGGTTGAAAAATAGATAGGAAAAGAGAGAATAGAACAACTGAATATGCAACAGGGTCTGAAGCTACTAGGAGGATTGTGACTTATCCACAGGTCTATGTTTTATAATAAGAACAAAATTTTGGAGTGAAATGTTCATCTATCCGTTGTTCCAAATTGCATGTAACATTTAGAGCAGCTTAACTGTGTTGTTTCTTATGATTTTGGTTCATATACCCTGACTTCTCATGATTTAGTAAAATCTGCAGCATACAGAATGGTGTTTTATTGAAGGTTTTAATGTGTGAATAAGTGAGCTGCTCCATCATTCTGGTATCAGAGTAGGTTAAATCGTGTAGAAAATTGGTGTTGAGAAAGTGACAACATGCCTCCAAGAAGAGGATCCATGGCAAATCTTGTGAGAGAGATGCAAGCCTTAAGACAAAGGTTGGAGGAATTTGTAGCAGAGAGACCTGGCAGAAGGATCAAGTTGATCAAGAGCTTGAAGAAGAAGAAGAAAATTAGAGGGAGGAAGGAGAAGATCCTCAATGGGCATTATAAATTGTTTGAAATCTTTTAAAGAAGCAGATAGTTCAGTAAAAATGGAGGTTCCTTACTACAGTGGTAGTTTGAAGGCTGAAGAGTTGATGGATTGGATCTATGAAGTAGAGATACTTTGAATGGAAGCAAATGGTTGATCCAAAAAGAGTAAAATTTGCAGCCACCAAGTTGAAAGGGCAAGCTGCTATCTGGTGGGATCACTTGCAAAAGGATAGGGTTAGGAAAGGGAAGGAATCCATAAGAACTTGGAATGAAATGGTATCCAAGTTAAGAGGAAAGTTTCTACCTATAGATTACAAACAAAAGCTTTTAAAGCAATTTCATGGATTGAAACAAAGAAAAATCAGTCCGAGGATTCAGAAGAATTTTATAAGCTTTCTATTAGAGCTGGGATTAATGAAGATGAAGAGCAACAAGTTGCCAGGTATGTTGGAGGTTTGAGGATCTCCATTCAAGATGAAATCAGTATGCATAAATTAGGTTCAGTAGAAGAAGCTTTTCAATTAGCACTCGAGGGTGAGGAGAAATTAGCTAGAAATCAGACCAAAAATCCTTTGAAAGAAGAGGAACACACACACCAAATAGGGTTAGAGGAGCATTCTCTTTTCCAAGCGGTGAAGTTCAAAGAGAAGAGGGATTTAGCTACTCTAGAGCCAATGAATCCCCAAGAGGAAGAGGTAAGGGAAACTACCAGCAGGAAAGACCGAATTTCTAGGAGGGTAACTTCCAGACCAAATTTTCAGCAACCAAGAGGTGGATATCATCAACAAAGAGGAAGGAGTTTTGGTGAAAGAGGGGCTTATGATATCCCAAGGAAGCCACTTATTTGTTTCAGATGTGGAGAAAGGCATATGGCTTTTGAATGCCATCACAGAGACCAAAGACAAAAAGAAGTTGAGCCAAGGGCTATTATGGTTGAAGGGGACACTGTTTCAGAAGTTGGGACATCCTCAACCACTCCGGAGATCAGAGAAAATTTGATGATGAAAGATTTTGAAGACTCCCATCAATGAAGGAGATGAACAAATTCAACGACAACAACAAATAACTGCATCTCTACAGCCAATAGGTGAAGATGATTATTGGTTGCGAAGGAATACCTTCTCAACAAAGTGCAAGACTAAAGGTAAGTTGTGTGATTTAATTATAGACAACGGGAGTACTGAAAATATGGTTTTTGAAAAAATGGTTCAAAAATTGAATTTAATTTGTAACAAGCATCTAAGTCCATTCAAATTATCTTGGTCTCATAAAGGTCATGAAATTATGGTAGACAAGAGGAGCGTGCTGCACTTGTGAAGATAGTCTTCAAAGTCTTATGCGAAACAAGACTCTCACATAGTGCCGTTAATTTATTTGTATTTTGTTTTTGTTCATAGTTTGGTCTCTGTTAGGGCTTTTCTTGCTGTAACTAGTTAGTTTTGTGGCTGTTGTAACTGTTTTTTATTAATAGAAGCATTCTCAATTTCAAAAAACGTGTTTGATCTCTTATTAGATTGGTTATTATGAAGATGATGTGTGGTGTGATGCTATTCTAATGGATATCTGCCATATATTTCCTTGGGGGCATGTCAATATGATTTAAGGGGTGAATGTAAACAAAATACTTACACCATAATTAAAAATGATTTAAAAATCAAGTTATTGCCTTTGAAAAGTGAGGAAGCACAAAGTCTATTATTATTATCACCGAAGGGATTTGTAAAGGAGATGTCTAAGACATGAAAATGTTATGTTTTTATGGTAAAACATGATGGAAAAAGAGAAAAATTTGAAAAAATGACAAATGAGGTTAAAATTTTGTTAATGGAATATGAGGATATAATTCCAAAGGAGATGCTCATAGATTTGCCTCGCAAAAAGGGGTATTGAACACCAAATTGATCTAGTTCTTGGGACAACTTTTCAAAATTTTCCAGCTCATAGGTTGAGCCCAAAAGAAAATGAGGAATTAAATAGACAGGTTTCAGATTTGCTACAAAGGGGATGGATTAAGGAAAGTTTAAGTCCATGTGTTGTGCCAACTCTTATCACTCCAAAGAAGGATGGATCTTGGAGAATGTGTGTGGATTCAAAAGCCTTGAACAAAATCACAATAAAGTATCAATTTCCCTTACCCCAGATGGATGATATGCTTGATAGTTTAAGTGGAGCAAGCTATTTTTCTAAAGTTGATTTGAAAAGCGGATATTACCAGATTAGAATATGAGAAGGAGATGGATGGCAAACTGCATTTAAGACTAAAGAGGTTGAGTAATGCTCTAAGCACTTTTATGAGGTTAATGATTGAGGTCGTGAGGCCATATCTCAATAAGTTTGTCAATTTTTATTTTGAAGATATTTTGATTTTCAACCAATGTAAAGAAGAACATTTGAGGCATCTATAGATGGTGATGAGAAAAGAAAAGTTTTTTAGATAAATATGAAAAAGTGTTATTTATGTAGACACTCAAATTTGGAAATTTATCCTTTGGCACTACTAATTGTGACTCCGCTCCTTGCTAAGAAAAGCTCCCATATCCTATCCCAATTCAAGACATCTTACTATCTCTCCCCTAACTTTCTTATTTCCACACACTGGTGTGTTGAAAAACTTTGAGCTATAAATACATAAGACCGGTACTTAAATTCTACTTTTCTTTGCAACGTCCAAATTTCATTCACCACATCCCTATTCAAAACAGTGTAACTAGGTCATGATGTGAAATTCACCTTGGTTGACCTATTTGGTCTTAGACCGACACAATATTCCAACTCTTCTTTCGATGCATTAACATTTGTTTGGTCTTTTCATCTTCCTAGGTCAACCTTATCATGATAATTTATCTTTGGAACTTTACATAAGCAAGTTAACATCAACTCATTTACTCACCTGGGAACCTTATAGCAAATCACTTAGAACACTTATTGCAATACATACCAAAGGCACTTAGGACTCCTTAAATATTCCTAAAAATGATAAAGATCCATTAGAGTAACCACTACTATAGTTTGAAGCACTTAATCGGGTCAAGTAGTCTAGTTTCCCTCACTTCCAAGAACACCAAGCTATCTACTTCAAAGTCTTAGCAAATGCATGATCCTCTATGTTGGTGTGAGGGATTTCATTTACCTCTTAGGTTTTTCCCTCACACATGGTGAGTCATCTCACTTTAGGTGGGTTCATAGGTCTTTAGGTGTCATTAGGAGTTTTATGACGCACGACATATTTCGTCATAGGATCTGTCATTTGTGTGTCGGTGTGTCATATAGGAGTTACATTCCATTTGAATTGTAACTCATTTCTCCCTTGTGGAGGTATGATGGGTCTTGCATTGGGAGTTACACAACACTCCTATTTGTACTTTTTTTGATCTATGAGAATGAGCAGACCTTTTTCTTGCATGCACAATTTTCATGGTGGTTATTGCTTGCTTACTACTTGGAGCTATGTCATGGTTCCGTTCGAGTGCAACTTAGTTTATGTAGACCATCTATGGTTGGTGTTGACATGACTTGGAGCTACGCCATGGTTACGCTCGAGTGCGCTACACAAGAGTGACACTCTCACATGTTGATATTCCTACTCCCACTATAAAACACAATACTATTGTTGTGAGTGAATCATCTTTACTTCGTGACTAGTCAATGTTCTACATCATGGTAATACTTCCTATTATCCTATTACTTGTCATAAATCTCCTACGAGGCCTCCTCTAGATCCTAAGTGGAAACCATTACACATTGACAAATTCCTTGATCATCCACATGATATTTTATTGAACCTTCTTGATAATATCTTAATTCTATTTCCATATAATGATGGTCACACTCCTCGTCATCTTGAGCATGAAAAACGCCGACCTTTTGGTAATTATCACAACATTAATAAACACCACGAAAATGAATTTTATGCATTGGATAAAAAAATAAGATACTTGAATAAAAGGAAATTATCTCTATTGACACATGATAATCGGTAGGTATCATTCTTCTCCTTGGAGGCATTGATCCACAAAGGCTACGAACACCCATGATGGTCCTTCCCAAGATGTATTGGTCTCTTAGTCTCCTACGAGAGATGTCTCTCAAAAAGGATCCCTTCTTTATCAACCATCACAAAGGCCTAAATATAAATAGATCTCAAAAGACAACAAATTTATTTTACAAGATAATCAAGTTATAATCATTAATACATATTATATGCATTTTTGTTGTTCATAAATCCAAATACATAATCAATTAATAATCAACAAACATTGACTAATAGTCCATCCTTGAAGCTTGGAGTGACCGGTCATCCTTTGTCTAGTTAGATTATACATCACATCACATGTTCTTGGTCAATCATGCTACTCTATCGATTATCATTAATGTTAATTTAACTTAATCTCATAAATTTCAATGTGCAAATTGAAATCCTATAATCAACCCAACCCCCATACATACATAAATACATACATACATACACACACACGCACGCACGCATGCACCCAAGTACGTACATACATACATACAACACACACATACACACACAGTAAGTGCACCAAGTTGGGGGGCCAAAAGGGGGTCTTAAGTGGACGCATTTTTCTGAAAAATAAAAAATTCAACTTGTATGAGTTTTTCGAAATAGTTACACTCAAAATTGGAAGATGTTGTAGAAATATGAATCGTAGCATTTTGAGTCTAGTTTCTAAGCTACTAAATTTTATTGAAAATGGATAAGTTTAAGTGGGTCAAATAACTAAAATACCAACAGTGCTCATGTTTTTGTTAAAAACATAATAGAGTGACTTTCGTGCCCCCCACCATTTTTTGAGCACCATTTAGTATTTTTGAAAACCCTTTGGTAGAAAGATAGCTAGGAGCATCTAGTTTGTGTTAGATTTTTTTAAAGATTTTTTTAGCGAGTATTTTATTTTTATGATTTTTCTAGTACAAAAATTTTATGTTTTGAAAAATAATAGAGCTCCGACCGTGCCCCCTAACTACCTCAAAAAATATCAAAAATTAGTTTTATTTTAATATGTATAGAATTAGTCCTAGTTTGTGCCTAAAATTTTTTTATTCAATTTCGATGAGTCAAAAAAAAAAGATACACGACAAAAGATAGACATGTTTAAACTTCAAAAAATAGCTATAAAAAGGCATAGTTAGAAAATAAATAATATGGAAACCTTATATTTGTTAGAAAAATTGGAAAATAATATTTATACAAAGAAGAAACTCTGCTTTACGTCATGGTATAATTTTTTTAAACGAATCAATCATTTGATGTTGATTTATCATGGCAGAAGTTGAAATTTTGCATTTTTCTGTAAAATCACGTAGTTTGTTGTGTTTTTGCAAGTTCATGCCTCAGGCTTCGGGATCCAAACCGGATCCCAATCCTTGAGGCATGGGTTGGAAAAGGAAAAAAACATAATGAGTACGAGTTATGCTTTGTTTGTACACTGTGGTCCCCCAACGTCCCTTTCATCTCTTTCATGGGATTTCTGCATACATTTTGTTTGGTCTGTAATTTTTTGTATATTCTTACACGATTTTTTAGTAGTTTATTTTGTCCCCTACCCCACTAGTTGATTTTTTATAATCGTGGGTGATAAAAATCGAGCTAAGGACAAGAGGAAAGTAAAGAATAAGACACCGTAGAGCAATTGGAAAAGATGAGAATAAAGAAATTGAAGAGAATGCAAAAACTTTGTGCTGTAAGGTACATTTGCTATATTAAATGTAGCTAATGTATTAGAAAATGAGGATGAAATACATAATGAAAATGTAGAGAATAATGATTTTGCAATGAATAATGATATTGAATTGAATAATAATGTTGGTATGGATGAAAAAATTGATATGAATATGTAATTGCTTTAACCTTTACCCGAGAATCCAAATGTTAACCCCGAAATTTGTATGAAAATACTAAATGAAAAAAGTAATATTGTAAACGAATCTTCACCTCTAAGAACACCTCATTCCATTTTGCGAAGAAAACCAATTCACTTAATTAAAATTGATGAAAACATTATAAAACCAATGCCTAATAAAATGTCCAAAGAAATGCAAGAAGAAAAGTTAGTGGAATTGGAGATAACTATTTTGAGAATTTAAATGACACACAAATATGTCAATTATTTGTTACATTGATGAAATTAATTAAGATGAGACCTATAATGAAGACCATGGGGTTAAGAACATCTAATGTTGCTGATCAAAATGCGTTAATTGTTGAAAACATACATAAAGCATACCAAATTGTAGGTGGCAAAAGACGCACCAAAGATAGTAATGTTACATGGTGTGCACTTATTAATTATATAGTAAGTGATAAAACAATTAATAAACGCTTGATTAGAAAAATAAGCAGTGCTTTGAAGCTAAACAAAAAACTACTAATGAAAGCAATAGAGAGACGTAAACGTCCCAGAGTCACCAATAACACTAACTATTGGGCTTTCTCTAGCAGAGACTTTCCATGAAAAGACAAGAATACATTAGATATTCTAAAATAATTAATTGTAAAATTTTGGAATGAGAACACAAGGGTGTCACCGAATAGAAGAGATACCGTAAAAAGAAGAATAGGTTCTCGTAATCGTGAATCATGTGTAAAAAATTTTTAGATATGACTCAAACAAAATTGTTCTCTAAGTTTAAGAATGAAAATCCACAAATTAATATTGGCCAAAGATTCTTTGAAATGAGCAAGCCCTTTTATGTGAAAATCAATCACTCATGTACCACTTGTTGCAAGCATCATGTTGAATTTTCAATGCATTATGACTTTTTTTGTCAAATACGTCGTGTTTTGCATACTAACATCATGTTGTAGGAGTGTGAATAAAATGTCCCACCAAAATCTTCAAGGGAATTTATTTTGATAATATTTTGTGAAAAATCAACTCGACATTTTTTTATAACAAAGTATGTTTGGATGAAACGTGCAATGTATGTGGTGGCTTGCCAAATATGAAAAGTCAGATCCATGAGGAGAGTGCAGATTCAATAGGAAAAAATTTGGTTGGTTTCGAAAATATAAATTAGTGGCATATCAATTAAAAGATGGAAAATAATCTAAGAGGTGTGAGTTTATTACAAAACAATTACCCGTATCGTAATATATGGTCAAATTCGAGAGAAAATTGTTTATGAGTATGCAAGGCACACACATAAATCTCGATGGTTGGATGAACAATTCAAGTTAAGAAATGACACATTCCCACTTGATACTATTGTTTCAAAGAGTTGACTTTGTGTTAACATATGGATTTGCAAGCATGCAAATGACATGCAACAAAGTCGAACGAAGTCCCTCCTCAATGAAGGTGAGGCTGCCTTTATTGAAAACCAAAACCGTATTTACATCTGTACATTCAAAATTGTATGTGGGGGGTGTTTTGGAACATCAATGGAAAGAAAAAGTGAATGAGGGAGATGGAATGGAAGAAGGAAAAGAGTGGAATGGAATGAATTGAAAAACATGCAAGAGTTAGGTAAAAACAGAGCCTAATATTGCATGAAGAGGAAAGATGAATAACTAACACAAATAAAATGAAGTTTGAGTTAGCTAAACAAAAATATGTAAAAGGGAACACACGTGAGCAAGTAGATAATCAAAGCTTGATCATTGTGAACTAGAACAATAAATTAATAACGTTGAAAATAAGATCAAAGACAATATTTACATGCAAGATTCAAACACTAACATCTAATGAACATAAGAACATCAAATGCTATAAGAGACAATGAATGGGACACAAAGTTCATATTTCATTAACTCCAAAATGTCTTCTCAAAAGAACACAAAGTTTCTTTCTTTGAAGTAAAGCTTGCATACAAAAGTATTTTCTTCTCCTCTCTGAAATTTCCCCTTACAAATGAACCCCTCACTTCCTTTTATAACCCAAAAGTTGGTTACAAAGTAGTTAGGGTTTTACATGATCATTAAATAAGGAACTTAAGTGACCTTTGAATTTTTCTAACCAAATTTATTAAAAACAACCAAAAATAGAAATCACTTAAGTTATCCATAGTTTCCCGAAAGCAAATAACAACATCCTTTTCTTAAAAATCCACTTTTTAAAATATACAATAATAACCAGTGCCTTATCCATTGAAATGGGGTCCGCCTATCTCAAACATATGAGAAATGGACTCTCCCACTTCGTTAGATACCAAGAAAACTATCTCCCTGAACCGCCGGTGAAATTAGGATCTGTTGCTTTTGCTAGTTGAAAGGATCTAAACCTTCCCAAAGTTTCAAACATATTTTCTTCTTCTGGAGGTTCATTTGGTCGAAGAATAGCCTCACAAAATACCTACAATTCAAGAATCCTACTTGGCATATCATTTAAATTAATAATATTTGATTGAGCGTTCTCAAATAAGTTCTTTAATTTGATGCACCGCTCCATTGAAACTAATGAGAAATTATTGGCGGGAGTGTACATGTCCTTAAACAATTGTGAAAATTGCTCTTCCACCTATTCTAATGAACACCTTTGATTATGCTCATTTACGAGGTTACAAGGGATCTCGATATAAATTATTGAATCAATGCAAGTGAAGTGAAGGCTTTATTGCATATGCTCTCATAATGGATCATAGAATCCTCGAGAAGCATCTTCCTTGATTTGAGATGTAGACACCAAAGAAAATGTGTCCCTCGATGTTCAAATTCAAGAATTCCTTCAATGGCTAAAACTGAGGATTCCATACTCATCATCTCTTGCAGACTAGGCAATATCTCATCCAAATTTGATATATTAGAAACAAAAGTTTCCTTGAAAGAAAGAATTGGATCAAGATACGCACTGACATCTTCATGGAGCTTAACCGCTATTTTGATTGTTCCTTGGCCTAAAACGAGAATCTCTAAAAGCCAAGTTTTAGTGACATGGCCCAATGTGTTTATTTATTTTGACAAATTGAGAGTTTCTTCATCAGGGGCAGCCACTACATCAGGTATTGGGAAAGTGGATGATATGGGATTTATCAAATGTTGAACATATTCCACCAATTGATTCTTTTCAGCCTTGAGATGAGAGTTCTAAGACTTATATTTCTCAAGTCTCTTTAGCATGATATTAATTGAATCTCGAGCCATCGCCATGTCACTTTCTAATGTGGACCTCCCAAGTCCAAGTCTGGAAACTTCATAATCAGCAGGTGTCATGGCATCATGCTCCTTATCAACTTGTGGGATGGCAAGATCTACAAATCTATTTCCGTCATTATCCACCATTATTCGAGAAAGCACCTTAGGATTCTTGGGAATGACGTCATTCAAAAGTTTGAAAAGGGCATCAAAATCAATGTCAATTGCCTTGACAACCCTCTTCCTTTTCTTAACCTCGGAATCAACCTAGGAAGGAGTATCATTCACTATTTCCGCATACAAAATCCTAGAGCTTGAAGCAATATTCTCATTGTTCTCAACATCATGAGATCTTGCAAGAATCCTATCCATGACCTCGATTTGAGGAGAAATAACCTCAATATCCACCTCCTGATCATTCAGGAGATTTTGGGAAATTTCTTCATTAACTACATGCTCAAGTGTTTAATATTTGGACTACCTGCACCTGAGTGGATGCTTGTGCAAAGCATGGTTGAGGATCATTTGTCACGAGCTTCTGAGCACTATTAACAATGTGAGTAGAAGAATCTCTACTTGAAGTAGAAAATCCTGATACACGCTCTCTTCCTTCACTTTGGGGCTATGAAAGGAACGATAACGAGATCATACCAAGCCAAGAACACATATGCTAATCAAAAATCACGATCAATAAGATGAAAGTAATTCGCCAGAATAAATTTACATAAAACCTTTGCAAACAAATGAGTAGCAATATCATATATTATTATGGAACTCAATGCAATACATTGAGAATGGGCCTTGCTTAAATAGGCAAGGAATAACAATCTAAGAACTAGTCAATGTCGTAGATCAAGCCATAAATCAAGGAAATAACTAGTCATCAAAGAACTAGTCAAGACCATAGATTTATGAGAGAACTAGACATCAAGGATCTAGTCAATACCATAGATTAAGGAAAGAACTATTCAATACCATAGATTAAGGAAAGAACTATACCTAACAACTAGATAATATCTTCTAGTATCTAAATAAAATAAAATAAATATCCACACACATAAGTGGGTGAGGATAAATACAATAAAGGTAAATAAAGTACCTAGGTGAACATGAGCTAAGGTAAATACCTACTCTAACACCCCCCTCAAGTGAAGCTAGGGGCCAAAATAGATGTGGCATGTCCACAGTATGAGTCCCGACAACTAGGCCTGATGAGGTACTCATGTACAATAACTAGGAAAAAGAGACACCACAAGGTACCCAAAACCAGTAACAACAAAGTAAAGAGAGTAAAGACCCGCTCCAAGGCATCCCAAGAAGCTCGACTCAAAAAAATCATATAATGTTGAAGAAGTTTGGTGTGCACTGTGGTCTAATCCACTGCTCGATCACAAAACTCAAAAACAACTGACACTGGGCTCCACTAGAATAGCTCCATATAAGGATACTGTCAACGGAGTGATGTCGAAAGTGCAAAAAAAACACCAAACATAATTCGACCAACTGCTGCAAATAGGTGTGCCACGATCCAAGAACAATAACCAAAGCAACAAGGTAAGGACACAAACTCCAAAGTGTCACGATCCAAGAAAAGCCAAGGTAACAAGGCAAGGACATGAAACCCGAAGAAGCAGGATCAACACCACACCCTCCCATACTTTGCTTGAATGGGTGGAGTGATGCTACAAATCTGTATGAGTTGCCCAAAATCAACTACTCGAACACTGACAAAATAACACTGGACTTCACCAAAATAGATCCCCCATAAGAGATACTATCAACATGCCAAAAGTGTCGAAAATACAGATACAAAATCTCTCAACAAACAAGAGAGATACACTACACCTGCTAAAGAAAAATGCTCAAAACAAGAAGCATCACAATGCGTAAGGTATAAAAAGTGGAGCAAGAGGCCAAATGGTAGAGAAGCCACGCCCGAGAGTCCTCTCAACGAATGCCTATGTCGCTCCACGAGTGATCGATATCCACCCCAAATCAACACGGATGGTTGAAGAAGATGCCTACATATGACTTGGTGTAAAATACACAATGGGTGCATGCAAAATAACATCGAATGTGTGTCGTGGTGATCATGTCCGACAACCGAAATCTCAAGTTTCTCAAGCTCTCGAGTGAAAATGTAGAACTCATGTGTTGCTCAGATATTTAGAAAGAGTCGAGCGAACAAAAAAGGAGCTCATAATGTGTGATCCCAATGAAGTATTTTCTCGAAAACCAATATCATGATGAGAATTCCACTTCACATGTGGAATAGAGGAAATAATACACTTTGTGAATGTCTCACAATGACTCTACTAGTGAGACCCATATAACGAGTACGCGAGAACCGAATGCGGTGGTATGCTTCCCAAAAATCCATGATGATAGGTATGCATCATCATGTGACCAAAGAGATGGTCACAAGTGTCAAGAAGTCCTCCGATGATGATGATGATCGGCGGGTGTAGGAACTGCCCAAGCAAGAAGGGTAAAAGACCCTCGTGGGCAAAGTAACGCTCCATGGAAGCACGCCAAACTGAATAGTTCCCACTCCCGGTGAGAAGTGGCGGAGCCGTAAGGTGATCCTACGATGCTTAAGTCTAGAAAGAGAACTCTCCATGATGTAAAATGCAAGATGCACAAAACCAAGACGCGACTCGGTCGATAATGCATATGCGTGTGAAAGCCCAAGAGTAATAGCCAACGCCTTAATGTAGCACTTTATAAAGTAGTGCATTTATAAACTGACAATGCCATCACGTAATGTGTGAAAAATCACACAACTTTGACTAAAGAAGCACTAAAAAATGAGCAGCGAGTCAAAAGTTATAGCATTAAAACGATTCCCGCAACTAATGGAAAATGTCGATAAATGCTGCAAACGCATTAAAAAAGTTCTCAAAACGAGTGCAAAGGGTATCATGTGGGTACCGTTGGAAACGACATCAAATTTTAGGCATAGTTTGTTTTACTTACCAGGGGGATTAGCCTCCTACCAACCCCGGACCTCGCCTCCGTCTTCGATGCTCGTAGGAGGGTAAGCAAGACAAGCCAAAAACCTAAATAATAAAATGTTACAATGCCAAAACTGAATGTTTTTTTAACACCTTAAAACATTAAACAAAATAAGGTGGAAAGGAGGGGGCCCACGTTGAGGTGTCATGTGGTTATTGACCGAAATTTGCAGAGGTGTAACCCACCAAGGCCGCAAAGCCAAACCACGTTGAGGAGAGCCCACTCCAGGTGTAATCCGTTCAATCGCAAAGTTGAAAACACTGAGTAAAGGTTTGAAACGGTTCCATGTTGGTGGATTAGTAGTGGAGGGAGGTGGAGCTACTGGTGGAGTTGGAAAATATCCTCACCGTTGACCCCGGGAGCACGTTGGAGGGGTCGTCGTGGAGTTTGAACAGCATAGGGACTGCAGACAGGTTGTAACGTGTTTGTCAGAGCATGTAACTGTTGGAGATCCCAATGCATAGGGTCTAAGCCAAGTGTTGTGATAGTTTGGTGCACAAAAATCAACCCGAAGCACCAAAGTGGCACGAAACAACGAACAACAATGAACACCGATGAGAGAGGATGGCAATGGCCGTGGAAATGAGCACAGTCGAGGCAAAACAGACCACGGCGTAAGAAAAGGGTGCCCAAAATGGACACAGATACCTTGGAGCACCACACCCAAAGACGCAAAAGGGAGCCCGGATGCACAGCCAAATCAACCACAAGCTCAAAGGAAAAAAACGTAGACGTGAATGCAGAACAAGTAGGCGAGAGCCCGAAAATGATCAAACAGGCTTGATTGGTGTTGTAGATCCGAGAGAATCACGAAGCAGGGAAGCGTGGCATAACCAACTCTCAAAACCTTAAGACAAAAACACTCGAACTCAGATCCAAGCCCTCAAACAACACCCAAAACTATAAATCACCTCTGAAGACCGTATGCACAAGCCGGAAAACCACGATCAACCGAAAACTTGAAAAATGCCCGACTATATGAATATATAAAGAATTTATTTGCAAAATAAAACTTACAGATGAATTTCAATAGCAATCTCTGCTTTGATACCATGAAAGGAACGATAACCAGATCATACCAAGCTAAGAACACAGATGCTAATCAAACACCACAATCAATAAGATGAAAGCAATTCGCCAGAATAACTTTACATAAAACCTTTGCAAACAAATGAGCAGCAATATCATATATTATTATGGAACTCAATGCAATACATTGAGAATGGGCCTTTCTTAAATAGGCAAGGAATAACAATCTAAGAACCAATCAAGGTCATAGATCAAGCCATAAATCAAGGAAATAACTAGTCATCAAAGAACTAGTCAAGACCATAGATTTAAGAGAGAACTAGACATCAAGGATCTAGTCAATACCATAGATCAAGGAAAGAACTATACCTAACAACTAGATAATATCTCCTAATATCTAAATAAGATAAAAGAAATAGCCACACACATAAGTGGTCGAGGATAAATATAATAAAGGTAAATAAAGTACCTAGGTGAACATGAGCTAAGGTAAATACCTACTCTAACAGGCTAGGGTCTTTAGATTTTTCTCCTCGTGGCACATTACTTGCGAAGTGGATTTTGGCAACCACTCCTTTCTTACTTGTTGTGTATGATTGGATGGTATGGAGGTTGATTGAGAAGGGGATTTGGTTGAATGAAGACCTCCTCGTGTTGGAAATTTTTGTGATCTTGAAGTATGATCTTGAATTGATTGTAACTTGGCAAGTTCTCTATTTTACCAAGATATGCTTCTTTCAAGAATCGGTTGATTCTTTCTATCAAGAGAAAATTCATCTCTTTTGGTCCAATCAATTCGAGGCAACGAGGTAAAAGCAACTGCATCATATGAGGGATCAATAACATCTTCATCATCATTTACGAACAAATCGGGAGGGTTCTTGATGCGAAAGGCCTTGATCTGAGCAAGTGTTAGGCGAGAAAACTCTCGTCTTCTTACTTCATGTTCGTTCGAATAGGCAGCCCATAAATCTTCCATGGTAGGGTTATGTTGATACTTTGCTCCAAGAATCTTCTACATATATCCATTGATATCAAACTGGGATCTCTTCACATATGGATGAATTGTGATGAGGGTGAACTCTTTTTCCATGAGTTGTGCACTGAAAATATTTGGACATTGGTATTCCCTAATTTGGATTGGGAAATGAATTCCTGAACGGTGCTTGTCACTGAGAAGACAATGAACTTGGAATAGTTGTCGCATAAGCTCCATTAATGCCCATCTGTCACTGACGTACTTAGGAAGCTTCCATGGAGTACCAGCAAAGCCACTCATGCGAATGTAGGAAAAGGATGAAAATTGAATAAACCAGTTCCCCATTGGGAAATGACATTCATGGCTTCTTTAGAAAATCTTTCCTCTGTATTCCGATTCAGGTTCCGAATCACGTGGAAGGTGAATGCATCATTGAATCTTCTAAAATGGTGAGAGCTATTTTTGAAACTTAGTTGCGGATAGTAATGGAAGACACTATTTGATGGCCCCATGACTCCTCTTGTTTCAAGTCTAGAAAATAGCTTTCTTCTTGCTACTGCATAAGTCAGATACGATGTCATGTAGAAGCATCCAGTCATCTTAACTTCTATCAATTGTTTGTGAAGGGTATTACTGATGATGGTGGCCCAATCCACAAACTCTTTCTTAGCAAGGATGATACAGATAAACTGATACATCCATGGGTGGAAAATCCTAGCAGAGGGTAAACCGAAAACTCAACTTAGGAGAGTAATCATGTCCTCGATTTCTTCCACGAACTCAATGTGGTATAGTTCTTTGGGAAGCTAGTCAATTCGAGGCCTCTTGGTTACTAACCATTTTTCTCCATCTCAGGGGTTCTTCATCCCAAAATTCTTGCGCTGATTGGTGAGTGATATCCGCATTCTTAGGAAAGTCAGGTATGCTGAACAATTCCTCAATGTGCTCTAGTGTGATTAAGAGGAAAGGCTCGTGATTATCTTTAAAATTCTTTGTCTCTTTGGATCATAATGCTTTGCATGCGATAACCATTCTGACACTTTGCACCGAGACAGAAATGTTGCTACTTGAGGTAGACCACTATGGTAGAGCCTATCCGAGAATATGGTTTTGCCTTCGCCACTCATTCATAGAATTGTTACACATTGATGTGATCTAGATTTGTATCGCTTTATATTCTCGTATCTTTGCCTTAATAGAAATGGGAGGAATGATTCCTTGGAATTCGTACTTGAGTACTGACTTATTCGATTTCTAAACTAGCCTCCTCGATCTTCCCGTGGATTTTTAGATTTCTCGCCATTATGAATTTCACGTAAGAATGAATCGGGATGTAAAACAACACAAGAAGGGTCGGGTCTCAATCTCTGAAACCCCCGTCAATGTAAGAAAAATATGACTTGCTTTAATATTATTATTATTATTATTATTTAAAATAATACTAATAATAATAATTGATCCCAAATTACAAATTTTTAAAATGTGAATACAAACAAAAATATCAAGACTAAGCTCGAATTCCAGATCGGGCAACAATAATATTTTTTTATTCTCCCGATTATATTGATTTTATGCAAGACCAATTTTAATCTTTTTAATTCACCATTTCTTTTCCTCCAACATGAACAACTGCTAACTGCTCCTCTAGTTTTGGCATGGGATTTGGTGAATGACCTGCCTTGCTTTAATGAATGCATGGGATCCTCCTAGTTTGCTCTAGTTGTTCTGTCTTTTCTGCATGAAGATTTCTATGACTATCCTCTCCTCTCCCACGTGGCCTTCTATTATTTGGACTGTTCTGGCTTTTGTCTGGACTGTCAGTGGTTCCCTTTCCTCACGCGTGGGTTGTGTTGTTCTTTAACCTACGTGGACAATGATATTTTATTCGTCCTTACATGGGAAATGATTTTGCTAAGGCATGTAGTCTTTTTCTCTTCAGGCATGCATGGCAAAGCCTTTATTCTCTGTTATGGTATTTCCTTGGGCATGGAAGTTTGCTGCTTCTCTTTCTACCTCTTTGTGAGCTTTAATTTCTTCACTGCGTGGAAATGGTTGATGCGTTGAATTGTTTTGTTTTACCTTTGCGTGGATTTTATTTCCTTGGACCGGTGTGTGGACAATATTCTTCTAGAAACCTGCGTGGGAGTTGTTTTAACTTTACCAATGTGTGGGCAGTCTTATTCTTTGACTGGTGCATTGAATATCCTTTTCTTGTTCTTTTCCTCTCACACGTGGCCAACCTGTTTTGGACTGATATGAATATATTTTGCTCTTAAACTACCCGTGGGTGCGTGGCAATGTGCTGCTTTTTCTTTGCCCTGTGTGTGAGCTTTTCTCCTGATTAGTGCGTTTATGCAAATGCGTGGGATTTGTTTTCTTTCCTCCACATGTGGCCTTCCTCCTCCTTGCTTGCTCTGTGTGGAAACTTGTTTATTTTTAGATTTTTCCTCCTTTGCTAAGGTGTGGAAATTATTCTTTTCTATGGCTGCACTTAGACTGTCCTCGTATTTCTCCTTCACAATGGCGTTCACATACTAGTATTGTTTGAGGGATGTGATAAAAATATTATTATGTTTCTTAGAAGAAGTAAGAAGAAATTTAGAAAGCTTCGTACGAATCTTTCCAACGAGTTCGACGGAGGAATTTATGAGGGTTAACCCAACTTCCCCTCTTCCCAGGTAGTGGAATTAATTTCCAGGGGAAAATGGGGAAAGCACCAGCCAATTGCCAACGGAAATGGCAAAGTGGGCTGGCAATCCCCATTTAATTTCCCCATGTGGGAAATCGGGAGATTTTTTTGCCCATTTTCCAATTTATTAATTTGGTAATCGAGAGAAGAAATCCCACAAGTGGGATTTGAAACAAGTTTGCTAGGAAAGGGGAAATTTGGGCTCTGGGAAGCCAATTTTGCATACTAAGAATGGGAAGCAGAAGCTTATTTTTCCCAAAAAACTTGTCGAATGAATTTTAATTAATATTTATTTAATTAAATACTCCAAAGTTATCAAAAATTAATTTTATTAAACAAAGAGTAATTAATTAATTAAATATTAATTAATTAATATTTAACGTGATTTGAGACTCAAGGCGGGAGGAGTTCTCGCTTGAAATGGAAGAAACGAAGACCAGCGATCACAAAAATGAGACAGTCATGATGAGAGTGATAAACCACACAAAGTAACACTTTTGAAAAATTTCAAAATTTCCATTTTAATTTATTTTTATTAATTTTAATAATTTTGTGAAGTCAAAATTACGATAACACTTTCGATGAATTATACATTGCGACCACAAATAGAGGTCCAGTCTCAAAATTATAACTCGGTGCAAGTTGTTATTTTCATGCACTCTCTAAAAGCAATGAACAAGATTGAAAAATATTAAGAGATTATCATTTCTACATCGGTGATGATCGAAACATTCTACGTAAATTGTACAAGGGTGTTTATAGGTGTTTTATGCAAACTTGAATGAGAGGAACCTTAGTTTCAATCAACATTACATTTGGTCTGGACAACCGCACATCACAATTCAAGAATGCACGATGTTTTATTGGGTAAGCGGGAGGCACAAATAAACAAATGTACACCATATCCGGAGTTTTACCGAGGTAGGACATGGAAAAGGAGAGCATGATGGTGCATGAGCCCGTGTTAAAAGAACACTTACAAGAGAAGAGTTAAAGTTCAAGGATGGTGCTAAATTTACAAATGCAAAAACATTGTTGATTGATGTGTCAAGAATATGGGCCATGAATCTTAAGAGAGATCAACAGTTCATAGATATTTTTAGTTAATAGAGGAACAACATCTCGGAAAACTTTGAAGATTGTATGCCAACCGCAGATCAAGTGATGTGTACTCATTCTGTAGTTTAGATGCAAATGCTTGGACTATTTATACTAGGTGTATGGTATGTTTTTGTATATCATGCATTGATTTTTCATGGAATGAATGTGATTCAAAGTAGTGGGTGGATGAATGGACTTGTAGACCTCTCGATTCCACTCAACACACATCAAGTTTCACGAGCATTACAATTGGTGGGGTCTTCGATCAAGTGAAAACATCACTTGACTTTAACCAAGTCTCGATTTAGTGCAACAAGGTACATACATATATGTATATGTCATGTTTTAGATTTATAAATTATTAAATGGTCAAATCTTAATGTATTTTAAATTTGACTTCAGTTTTACTTTGTGATGTAGGGCACGTTTTTGTAGTTATTGTGAAAAATTCAACGAAGAGGGAACAAACTACTTCTTGTCCGATTGTGTAGAGGGGAATTTTTGACTTCCACGCTTATTGATGGTGAAGAGCTTGAGTATCCCACTTTGGTTCAGGTGGTAGTCATTGAACTTGGCTTCGATGATATCCTATCAAAAATCAAACACTTGGTTATTTGAAGACTATGAAGTACATCAAAGATACTTCACAATTCACATTTGGTTCTTAACAAATAATAAATTGATCAAATATCGAGATCAGCCATTAAACAAGAATCTGTGGAAGGTTCATGAATCAGATCATGAAGTAATTCTTGCTACTATCAAGAGTAGAGTTGATCCTTGCAGTTCATTGGATTGAATTTGTAAATGTATGTTCTTCATGAATTTAATTTGAATATTTACTTTAATGATTTTGTTTAAATTTTGTATGATTTAAAATTCTATTTAATTACTTACTAACATGTTTATGTAGGTTAGTGGTGCCAAAAAAATTCCACCTTCACATGGTTGGCATTGTTAGTAGAGAATTTATTATTCTTGAAGCCAAGTGAAGCTAAGAGAAATTAAAAATTATAAAGGAACAACAAACATAAATTCTCATTTCACTACCTATATTGTAAAAATATCTTATTAAAATTTTCATTTCACCACCTATATTGTATGAATCGCCTATATTATTCAGGTGATTGGCAATGGACAACCTTACACTAACTCATACTACTTTGTTTTGCACTTTTGCAAACAAGAGGACAACGAGAACACCAAAATGAGATAGACAAAACTAGCATAGGATTTTGTAGAGGTTACCTAGGTGGAGGTGTTGGATTTGACAGGACATCTCTAGGTGCCACGGTGTCTGAGAAATCACTTGTCGAAGATATAACGTGTTTTGGTCTCAGGGCTCTTAAGGGACTACGCCCTAAGAGGTAGCCCGAAAGTATGAGGAGCATAGGGAACCAAAATGAGGCCTCCACTAGTGTTCATCAAACCATCAAGATGTTTTGGCGCATACGGTTCGGTCCCACGAGCTATCATTTGCAAAATATAACATCTGACCTTACACTAACTTAGACTACACTATTTTGCACGTTTACAAACAATAGGACAATGAGAACACCGAAAGAGATGGAAAAAAAAAAAAAAAAACCAACATAGGATTTCATAGAGGGCCCCGACATGGAGGTTTTGGATTTGATGAGACGTCTCTAGGTGCCACATAGTCCGAGAAATCACCCGTCGAAAATATAGTGTTTTTTGGTCTCAGGGCTCTTAAGGGACTACGCCCAGACGAGGTAGTCGGGAAGCACTGGATCTTTGACCTCCCAAAAACACCTCCCCTAGTGTTTGGCCACCCCGACGTGTTGGTGCATTCGGTTCAGTGCCAAGAGCTTCCGTTTGCAAAATATTGCATCGGACAACCTTACACTATTCTAACATGCACTATTGTAGCATGCAAATGAGATGGGATAGAAAAATGTAGAACTATTATTTTCTATAAATTATGGGAGATGATAGAGGAAGGTGTCATGATGCTTCCTGCAAAATTTTAGGTCAAATTTAGGTCATTTGTTCAAGTTATATGAGTTTTTGTAAAATAAACTTTTGTTCAAGGTTGTCCGACCAAAAAATGTTATATCTTCGACAAGTGATTTCTCGGACTCCGTGGAACCTAGAGATGTATTTCTAGATCTGAAACCTCCACATCAAGACCCTCTATGAAATCCTCTCACATTTTTGTCCATATCCATTTAATTATCTCATTGTCCTATTGTTTGCAAATGTGTGAAATATCTTTGCGCTTTGAGTCAATGTTAGGTTGTCAGACACAAT
Organism: Taxus wallichiana var. yunnanensis; assembly: GCA_018340775.1. NCBI lineage: Eukaryota > Viridiplantae > Streptophyta > Pinopsida > Cupressales > Taxaceae > Taxus > Taxus wallichiana. The sequence goes on from CM031236.1 coordinate 645,914,529, forward strand.
ACTTTGCAAACAGAAGATCTTGATGCCAAATCAACTATGCCAACATGTCCATATGGACTGTGAATGATAGTGTAGGATTCATTTCAGAGGCCAAAGCTCCAAGTGCTTCTGAGCTACCTCGTCCGGGCGTAGTCCTTTAAGATCCATGAGACCATAAAACACTATATCTTCAAAAGGTGATTTCTTGGACTCCGTGGCACCTAGAGAAATCTCATCAGATCTAAAACCTTTATGTCGGGGCCCTCTACAAAATAATCCCACAGTTTTATCCACCTCCATTCGGTTCTCTCACTATCCTATTGTTTGCAAATGCGTGAAATACTGCAGTTTGAGTCAGTGTAAAGCTACAAGATGCAATACTTCACAAACAGAAGCTCTTGGCAACAAACCAACTACACTAACATGTCTAGATGGCCTGGTGAATGAAAGGGGAGGTGTATTTTTGGTTTCTTACGCTCTCCACGCTTCTAGGCTACCTCATCTGGGCGTAGTCCCTTAAGAGCCCTGAGACCAAAAAATGTTATATCTTCGACGGTGATTTCTCAGACTTTGTGGTACTTAGAGACATCTCATCAGATCCAAAACCTCCATGTTGGGGCCCTCTACAAAATCCTCTCACGGTTTTATCCATCTCCATTCGTTACTCTCGTTGTCCTATTGTTTACAAACACGCGAAATACTATAGTTTGAGTCAGTGTAAGGTTGCTAGACGCAATACTTTGTAAACGGAAGCTCTTGCGCTGAACCGACTACGCCAACATGTCAGGATGACGAGGTAAACACTAGGGGAGGTGTCATTTCGGTTGCATACACTCCTTGTACTTCCAGGCTACCTCGTTCGGGTGTAGTCCCTTAAGAGCCCTGAGACCAAAACACACTATATCTTTGACAAGTGATTTCTCGAACTCCATGACACCTAGAGATGTTTCATAAGATCAGACGCCTCATTCGGGAGTTCTTGTTCAATGACTAGATTGGCTTAAGAATGAATTTGATAGGGGAATGTCTAAGAACACATGAGAGTTATCAATCGCCTAGTAAATATTTCTTGTTTAGTTCTGAATGGGAGTTAGTTGGCCTCAACTTAGTGACCTTCCATTCATTGATAATTTATGCTATGATAAACCCATGGATGCTTTCAAAAATGTCTTCAAAAATATAGGCATAGTCATCAAGCCTAGTGAAGGGTGTGATGTGATTTCCAAATAACTTGAAATTCCTCTGATTTAAAGGTAATAACACGAATTGGACAGGATTAGACAATCAAGAATCATTGAGTGTCCAAATCAGAATGTCATTGCATCTAGAGACATTCTCGAGCATTGGAGTAATGCATATGGAGAGACATTCTCAAAATATCAACAGATGAAAGGCATCAAATTGTGACGACTCTCAGGTGTTTTAACAGGGGAGAAGACTAAGAAGCATTGAAGAATGTAGTGGGTGCATGATAAGATAGAACCAAAGTATAAAGAGACCATGAGCAAGAAGAAGCACAAGTAAGGTAAATACACATATACACATTGATAAATTGAATGAATAATTACTCGATTAGGTAACTTTTTATATACATACATTATATAAATGTTGATTTCCAAAGTTTGATGCATATTATACATTAAAAACGCTAGTACATGTACATAATGGCGAGCAATTTCTATCAAGGGCTATCTATCTACATATCAAAGGGACTGCATCTTGGACTTATTACTCTACATACACACTGCATAGGAAAGGGAAGTTCATTTTTCCATGCCACACATTTGCATTTTATCTAGATACTACCCTCTATCTTGGCGTCAAGACAAGGGAAACCTAGGAGTACTATTTCACACACAATCACATAGAACTACATTGGATCTGAGATGTAGTGTAGCACTCATTCATAAGTTCACTAGTTTGACAACTGAGGATAATTTGGACCCTCATTTTGCATCTTTATTTTGTAGGAGTTTGTAGGAGATTATTGTATTGCAAATTTATAGGTACTTCGGAAGTCAAAGTGTGACATATAGGAGATCATTGGCAAACAAGTACAAAACCCTAGCGATTGTGTCGAAACCATATTTCGACCTTTTCTATAGACTACAATGTCCATCAAAGGTCTAGGGCACCGTGAGGCACTCTTGCCCCTACCCAAGCACCCGTACCCATGAATTTATAACACTTCTACATTTTTCTCGAGCGATTGCGAAAATTGGATTTTCTGTTCCATTAGTTATCCCAACCCATACATACTTTGGGATAAGTGAAATCAAGGTAAGTTCCCTATCTCTTTCATTTTCTTTCATAATTAGATCAAATAAATTGCCTACCATTTGTATTTCATTATATATAATTTGCAACAATTGTTGTTTTCATATTTTAATAAAATATCTAGATTTTATTAAATCACTACCATACACACTTTTAATATTCTTATAAAAGATAAAACATCCTATGATACATTTATTTCTATGTCCTTGATAGGATTGCACATACTATGATAATTACTTTCTTATTTTCTTAAGTGAATTTAGTTAGTCACACACTATTATGACATACTTATGTGATGACTTATATCTCTTTGGTACATACTTTGTTTTGTACACATTGATTGTCATACATGCATCAACTTACTTTCTTGACACAAATTTATTGGTTGGATTCTTGGCTCTAGGCCTTATTATTATTTTACGTTATGATTCTCACTTGATTGAAATCACTTCTTACACATAGATTTATCCAAAATTGACTAATCGACTATTATTTATTACACATTTCTCTTATTCCTTTAGATGATTATACACTACAATTTAGAATATATCTCATTACACATTGTTATGTGCTTATTGGTTGATTATGGCATTTCTTTCAACACATTTCTCCATGCACATTTTTATTTCATTAATTGTTTACTACATGGTACTTATCATTTCTTACTATATACAATGTTTTTCATTTCTCGACATGATTCTTATCACATACTAATTATGCACTTTATTTATATCACTACTTTTTGGGTGTGTGTTCTTGCACATAAAAGTTAGCATCTAACACTACTAACATTGGTTAAGTTTTCATGTCTTTTTAGTCATTTCTCTTTTCGATGGGCCTATCATGTAATGTTGGGTCATGTCATGTTCTATTTCACTATGGATCCACTAGAATTTTATTTTTATGTTGTTATCATACTACACATCCTATTCCTACTATGTTATCTTGTTGAATTTTGTTATAACACTTTTATGATATGTTTTATTTTTTGATGATGCATACACATTATCGAGCTTACATTGCTATTATCTTTCAACTTATACAATTGTTTGTTCTTGATTTTATAAATCTATCAAAAATATATTATGAAATGTTTGACCTATGATCATACACACTCATGTATATAACATTACTTTATCTCTCAAATGCTACATATTACTTTTGTTAACAATTTTTATATCTTACGACATATAAACATTTTACCTTGTTAGTTGATACACTAATTTTGGTTTATATCATTGGCGAGGTTGCTACTATACATTTACACAACTAACACTTTCTCTTTTGAGATAATTTATTATTTACAACATCCCTTATCTCAAAAGGGGACATATTATGGGGTTTTTAACAAATTCTTATAGATTTTAAATACATTTCTTTAAATGAAGTTATATGATGATATGAAAACAATTATTACATCACAAAATCTACATGAATATTACATATACATAATATTTACACATGGCTTCACTTGAAGGCCTAATTGTTGTAGGTGTTTGTAAACAACTTCAATCAACATGCCTTATTGTTGTGGATGGTTACACACATCTTCACCCAACATGCCTAATTATTACATATGGTTTACATGCTTCAATCAAGAGGCCCAATTATAATGGTATTATTTATATTTGGTTACTCTACCCTCACATACAACACTAGGATAAATCAAGCATATATGTTTCATGATTTTTAACTTTTTCAATTACTCTACTCTCACATACAACACTAGGGGAAATCATATGTACATGTTTCATTATTTTAATTTTTTAGTTTATGTTGTTAATTGATTTTATATTAGCATATACATCGACATTAACACGTGCATTTTTTACATTTGTCACATAGGTTCAATGTATAGCTATACGCACAAAGGAGAAAAAAACATATTCCAATCTCGTTACATGCCTTATCCTTATAGGAGTTTCATGTTAAAATTATATTTTAATCTATAAATTTTAAAATACTAGATTGAAATTGAGGATTTTTAGATACAAAATATGGACTCATCCAAAATTAATAACCAATCTTTAGCATTAAATTCATCCCATAACTCATTATGTAATTAATTGACTAATTCCTACATGTATGTATTACTCAATAAACACTATTGGTGACGAGGCCACACTCAAGATCCATAATTGACCACCAAAACCACATTCTCATAATATAATACACATCTTCATACATCTAACCACCATCCATGATAGAAATATTGCATTATGATAGAAATAATACACCTGTGTGACTTCTTTTAGGCTAAGAACATAGTCCTAAAACCCTAACTCATCACATTTATAAATACAAAAGTTATCATATTCATTTATGCGGCTGCAAACATTGATCAAGTAACAAGCTGGATCAGGAGGAAATGGAAGATCTTGGGGAAAGTAAACAGCTTTTCCATGTCTCAATTTTTTTCTTATTTGTCTTCTCCTTGAAAAGACCTTGATCATGTTGTTGGGTAGGCCTTGGTTCTATAGGAGAACCACTCTCTCGATTTCTAGATGGAAGCCGTGGATCAAATTCGACACTTCGTCTATGTGTCCAATTTGGGAAGAAAAATACATAGAGGACCAAAATTTTTCAAATCCACATTCAACAACATTCAATAGATGATGAATCCAAACCATAAGAAACAAAGTCACCCAAGTGAGTTTTTCTAGACAAGTGAATTCATCCATATTGTACAAGTACACTCCCAAATTTTTAATATGGTTTAACAATAGTAAAGAAATCCTTCCTACAAATTTCTATAACAATTTAATCACATCTCGGTCTAGAATTAGTGCAATCCTCTCTAACCCTATTTTTCATATTCTTAGTTAGTAAATCTATGATAGTGTAATTTAACCTATTTTCTTGAATATGATCTACAATCTATATGTTTGTTATTTTTATGGTAATTTGATCTTATTTCCATTAATACATAATTTTTTAATACCCTAATTATATTCACAGAATTCTAGTGTTTTATTTCTATTATCTTGAAGAAAACATTTTTTGATTGTGTCTACAATAGACTAAAAGACTTTATTCCAAGATGTAAAACACCATCGACGTGCCATGTGGGACTACCTAGTAGGTTGTAGTGTAACCATAATCATGGTATAGTCAAGATATTTTGTTGACAATATATTCTAATTAAACCTAATGAAGAACCCTACCAAGAGGTTCTTTTGAAAAAGTGTATTCCATTATCTGCCACCCCCAATAAGGGAATTGTACAAGGGAATCTATATGTGATTCGAAGTAAACCACCTCTATGATAATCTCCCTCATAGTTGTTATACAAGAATCATCTACTCATTCTTGATATGAATATTGTATTTTTATTGATTGCACATTGTATAACATGTTTAGTTGGATTGTATTTTCTTGGACACTTTATGTTGTATGCATTAGCTAATTAGGATGTTTTCCTATGGTTGATTCATTTATGGATTTCAAAACTTGTACTTAAAATCGTAATTCCATCTACTTCATTGATGTATATTCATTATGGAGGTTAAATTTACTTTTAGTTATAGTACGTTGACAAACAAAAGTGATGTATTTTTGTAATCTCCTTTAAGGTTATGCATATGTTTGATTTAATAGTAGTTATAATGGGAAATGTGATGTGAACCATACATTTTATGATTTGTATAATATTAACTTAGGTGTTATGTGAGGTGTTCTCAAATTTTATTTTTGATTTGTAATCTAAATGAATTATTTAGTAGCTGGTTTTCTTTTTTTCTACTCTAAGTTTTGTTTTGGTAAACTATCTATGTTTATAAAACCCATGAAAGTCCTGATAAGAAATTTGACCTTCCCAACTTTTGACATCTTAGACCTAACTACATGATGATAAATGATCATATTATGGTTTCAAAATAAAAATCTATAGCACAGTCCAAAGCTCATCTAAATTCCTCAATTTTATTATTTTTTCTCTTTTCCATTATATTTTCTCTTTTAGTTATAATGTAGACCTCTTTTGTATTTTATATTTTTGAGATCCATGGAAAAATTAAATCACGAAAGGTCAAAATTCCTAATCATCTACATGAAAAATTCATATGCAACAAGAGTATAAGTGTATCATGTCCTCATCACCTCACTTTGCAAGAATATTTTGAGGTTTCTTCCCACAAATTTCTAATTTCAAGATTCCATAATAATAGTGAGTATCCACCCTTTGACATTAGTTAAACATAACTTGGGCTCCAACAAAAAATTAATGTGAACACAAACTATGTAGTGTTACTAGTGTATAAGTTCATTAAAAAATTTTGATTAGAGATGATGTTGCATAGAGGAAGATAGTTTAAAGCAAACAAATATCCAAAAATTATGTTTTAATCAAGCCTATACATTCTCGTACTCATAGCCCAACATTCTATCGCATAAGAATAACTCAAAGACATAAATTTCCCTAAACTATCTTCTAATATATATCTGTGTGTGTGTGTGTGTGTGCGTGCGCGTGCACGCGCGCACACACACACACACATATCAAGGTTCACTTTAAGACACCCCCTCTAAAAAAATATTATAGAATGGGTGATGAATCTCTCGAAATGGGATTTTGAAGAAATGACGAATATCCCAAAAAAATGGATTCACAACAAAACATGGGAAAAGGTGGTGAAACCACAATGATGGTCGGCCGCAACATGTGCAATGCATTCAACCAGATTGCATTATTTTCAATGCAGATGCTTGACTATACTGAGAAAACCAAGCAGCCACAAATGCGGTCTCATCGCATATGCAACTGTGCGATTGCATGTGCGGTCATACGTTTGAATATACCAATGCCCCCGCACATGCGGTTTGTCTGTCAGTTGTATATGTACCACTCGATTGCATGCCGAGTGGTGGTTGCATGTGCAACTGAGTGTCTCCATATATAACCACCGGATGAATGTGCAATTGGGTGACTACATATGTAGTCGGATGTCCGAATTTGCAAACACACGATTACACATGTAGTCACTGGTTAAACATGCAACAAGCGGCCGCATGTGCAATCATCTCGTTGCATGTGTGTTTGGGTATCGCAAGCCTAGACCTGCGGAGTGGCACAATCACCCACCTATATTTTTAAACAGATGCCTTTCCATCCCGCTTTGTTAACCCCCCATTTACCACCACGTTCCTTCCCCTCCCTAACCTATATATATCTTCGAGTCCTTGAACCCTATTTCATTCTCTCATTTGTCCTCACTCTAGCCTCTAACTCCAAACTCTGCTCATGGCTCCAATCTATCAAATCAGTTTCGTGCTATAGTGTATAGGCGCCTACAATCCAGATCAAGATCCTAGAATCATACAATGTAGAATTTAGAAATGGCTACCCATTCGACATCCTCCCAAACTCGTTCCCACTCACATGACAAACCCAAAACTCAGCTCAAAACCTTATGCGCCCAAAAATCTACACATTGTTGAGCCTAAAGGACATATTCAGAGGATCGGCCGATAAATGTTGCTTTCGAGGGATAATTTGCATGCCACAATACAACACCGACATCGCTTTCGCAATTCTTCTCGGCCAGATGTCTAATGTCGACACAAAATGAGGATTGTCCTCAAGGGAGGCATATCGTCATTAGTGGGATATGCTACATCTGCAAAAAAAGGGGATTTTGAAATTTGTATTATTAAGTATATTATTAGAATTTGTAATTTGAAAATAAATAAGGTGATTTAATATTTAGTTCATACAATACTTGCATTTGGTGTGTATGGGGGTTGCAATTGCATCTTATTGTGTTTGATCCCTTTTTGTGGTGGCTAAAATATAATAAAAGATTCCCTTTTTTATTGGCCTTCCAAATTGTGAGCAACAGGATCCCCGATGATGCATTTTCGCACAACTGGCGGCGCATAATCTAAAATCAAGCAAAAAGGGAGGGTTGGAGTATGTTGCCAAATGCCCGAGTGCATTCGGGTTACTATTGGTATGCCACTAGCTAGGCTATAGGAAGATGGAGCCGGGCGACAAGAAAAACAACCGGAAATTGTAAAAAAATACAATCGGGCATCTAGAAAAAGAAATCACGCATCTAAAGCGATCAAAGCCTGGAGAAAACAATCAGGCATCTAGAATATGTTGTTGGGTCATCTTTCTAGCCTATCTTTTTGTCGAAAGAATAGATGTCTATGCTTAAGATGCATATGCTTTGCATATGTAATCGGTGCATTAGGGAGAATATATGTATTTATATGAAATTTATTATAAACACTAGGTGAGCCGACCCACCAAACTAACTTGCACCCAAAAAGTTTAGGTGAAATGTTACTCCAAACGACTCTAAAAATTGCCAAATCCAAATTTCAAAAATATAAATATTCATGAATTACCGAAGAATCACCACTAAAATTTTACCCGATATATACACACACACATACATATACATATACATATACATATACATATACATATACATATACATATACACACACACACACACACACACACACACACACACACACACACACACACACACACACACACACACACACACACACACACACACACACACACACACACATACATAGACATATATATTTGTGTGTGGGTGTGTGTGTGTCATTTATATTTAGTTCATACAGTTCCTGCATTTGGTGTGTATGGAGGTTACACTTGCATCTCGATTCTACTTGATCCCTTTTTGTGGCTGACTAAAATATAATAAAAGATTCCTTTGTTTATCGGCCTTCCAAATTGTGAGCATCGGAGGATCCTGACGAGGCATTTTTGCATGTCTTAAGCGCACAATCTGAAATCAAGCAAAAAGGGAGGGCTGAGTATGCCGCTAAATGCATGAGTGCATTTGGGTGACTATTGGTATGCCACTAGTCGGGCGACATGAAGATGGAGTTGGGCGACTAGAAAAAATAACCTAGAAACCGTAAAAAAATGCAATCAAGGGCGTCTAGAAAAAGAAACCAGTACGTCTAGAGAGGTCGGACTTACGGAGAAAATAACCGGGCATCTAGAATATGTTGTTGGGTTGTGTTTCTAGCCTATGTTGTTATCGAAAGAACAAATATCTATGCTCGAGATGTATATGTTGGCGTATGTAACCGGTGCATTGAGGCGAATATATGTATTTATATGAAATTTATTATAAACACTAGGTGAGCTGACCTCGCTAAACTAGCTTGCTCCTAGAAATTTTAGGAGAAATGTTACTCCAAATGACTCTAAAAACACGCCAAATCCAAATTTAAAAATCTAAATATTCATGAATTAGCGAAGAATCGCCACTAAAATTTTCTGATATATATATATATATATATATATATATATATATATATATATATATATATATAAAGATATATGTTTGTACATATATATAGATACACACACACACACACATGTGTGTGTGTGTGTGTGTGTGTGTGTGTGTGTGTGTGTGTGTGTGTACATATGTGCGTGTGTGTGTGTGTGTAAAGGTTCATTTTAAGACATCCCCTCCAAAAAAATATTATAGAATGGGTGGTGAATCTCTAAAATGGGATTTGAAGAAATGATGAATATCCCAAAAAAATGGATTCACAACAAAACATGGGAAAAAGTGGTGAAACCGCAATGACAATTGGCTGCAACATGTGCAATGCATTCAACCAATTGCATTATGTTCAATGCAGATGCTTGACTATACTGAGAAAACAGTAGCCACAAATGCAGCTCCTAACTACATATGTAACTGCATTTATTGCATGTGCAATCAGTCGTCTGAATATACAAACGCCCCCTGCATGTAGTTGTCTGGTTGTATATGTAGTCACCTAGTTGCATGCGCAATCGAGTGGTTGCATGTGCAACCGAGCATCTCCATATACAACCGCCTGGATGCATGTGCAACCTGGGAGACTACATATGCGGTCGGGCATCTGCATTTGTAAATGCACGGTTACATATGCAGATCACCGGTTAAACATGCAATGAGCGATTGCGCATGTGTGTTTGGCTACTGCGTCTAGACCTTTGGAGTGGCACAATCACCCACCTATATTTTTAAACAGATGCCTTTCTCGCCCATTTGGTAACCCCCATTTACCGCCACGTGCCCTTCCCCTCCCTCACCTATATATATCCTCCAGTCCTCGAACCCTATTTCATTGTCTCATTTCTCCTCGCTCTAGCCTCTAACTCCAAACTCCGCTCCTGGCTCTAATCTATCAAATCAAGTTTCAGGTTACGGGGTATAGGCGCCTGAATCCGGATCAAGATCCTACAATCCTACAATGTAGAATTTAGAAATGGCTACCCATTCAACATCCTCCCAAACTCGTTCCCACTCACAAGATAAACCCAAAACTCAGTTCAAAAACCTTATGTGCCCCCAAATTTGCACATTGTTGAGCCTAAAGGACATATTCAGTGACTTGGACAATAAATGTTTCTTTTGAGGGATAATTTGCATGCCACAATACAACACTGACATCGCTTTACTGCAATTCTTCCGTCAGTATGTCTAATGTCGGCACATAATGAGGATTGTCCTCAAGTGGAGGCATATCATCATTAGTGGGATATGCTACATCTACAAAAAATGGGGATTTTGAAATTTGTATTATTAAGTATATTATTGGAATTTGTAATTTGAAAATAAATAAGGTGATTTAATATTTAGTTCATACAATACCTGCATTTGGTGTGTATGGTGGTTGCAATTGCATCTTATTGTGTTTGATCCCTTTTTGTGGCTAGCTAAAATATGATAAAAGATTCCCTTTTTTATTGGCCTTCCAAATTGTGAGCATCGGGGATCCCTGATGAGGCATTTTCACACAACCGAAGTGCACAATCTAAAATCAAGCAAAAAGGGAGGGTTGGAGTATGTTGCCAAATGCCCGAGTGCATTCGGGTGACTATTGGTGTGCCACTAGCTAGGCGATAGGAAGATGGAGCCAG